>JAALGH010000011.1:1800000-2202139 GCA_011800155.1 Flammulina velutipes
GCGGACGTCACTTACGCGTTCCTTGACAAGAACCGCCGCCTATTCTCGCTGCTATGCAAGCGGGATGCCTCTGATGAGGGCGTTCAGAGACAGGAGCGAATGACGAGAGCGTTGGAAAAGGCAGGGCAAGCTGCAGCACTTTCACCAGCTGGCCGAGGATCTTTTGGTGTGCTTCGGGAAGGTCATATTCATAGTGGAGGAACTTGGGTGGGTTTCATGCCATTTTTTACCGACTCAAGCTAATTCGTTCAATATCTTCAGGAGCCAAGTCGCGTCGTGAACAGTGCTCATAACCGTGGAGTTCTCTCGGATCTACTTCAGCATGAAGATTTTCAACTAGATGCCAAACTTTCTGATAGTACGTTTCCCCTTGTATATCTCACTATTGTATCTCATCGCCTTACCAGTCGTTTTACAAACTTTCAATCCCGGAATGCGGAAGCTTTTCTGGACTGTGCGGGATGCCTTGTCTTTGCAGTATCCTCAACTACATTGGAACTTTGCTTGCTCCCCATATTCTGCTACAACCGTCAACTTGGGGCCACAGACTGTCTGCATCCCTCACGCAGACGAGAGTGATTTTGGGTTCGGATGGGGGTCCTTGAGGGCATTTGGCGTGTTCGATTACACAAAGGGCGGACACGTGGCCTTTTGGGACTTAGGCGTCGCGTTTGAGCTGCCTCCTGGTGCGGAGTTCTATTTCCCGAGCGGTCGCTTTATACATGGCAATACGGAGCTGCAACATGGAGAAACACGCTATTCAATTACATCCTACTCATCAGGTGGTCTCTTCGAGTGGGTACATCGGGGTGGAATGCCTGTCTATGCTTGGGAGAAGCATTTGGCAGCTAATCCCGGCTTGGAAGAGGAGGAGAGGGCTGGTGAGGAGAGACGTTGCGCTGAACTTTTAGACATGTGTTTCCCCGTTTGCCTCTAGGTCTACACGTTGTCTTCATCTCCGCCAGATATTTTGTGGTAATATTACGTTTCTATGTTTTCCTTGTTTCAATAATATTGACCCTTCAATGTTCTCATTTCCTATAAGGACCTTCCAGTTCGACGCTTTCTTCATCCTTCCTTTCCTTTTTCCCCACTTTTTTTTACTCCCACTTTCCTTACTCTGACGCGGATGCCTCCCAAGAATACAGCTGGCAAGGGTACTAGTTCCTCTGACTCTACGCCTAGCTCTGTCACCCCGTTGACAGCAAAGGTCAAGAAAGCAATTGCTGCTCGCAACGCCGCTTTGAAGAAGGCGGAGAAGGCCAAGCAAGATGCTAGTACGTCGTTATCATTTATTCATTGCGTTTTACTGACTTCTCTTGCAGTCGTTCGTGCTCGCGCAGCTTCGATGAAGGCAAAGCAGAGTGCTGGTGATGGGTCTGACCATGGGTCTGACTCTGAGCTAGTGCGCAAGTCTCCTGGCCCTGTGCCACGTACTTCTGCAGCGCCAGAGGAGGAAGACGAGGATGATGACCTTGGTATTGAGGCTCCCGTTGTCATTCCTGACGGTCATTTTCTTGAAGACCTGGACGACGACGACGACGACGTATTGCCTCCTTCATCTGATCCTTTCGGGGAGATCCCCTCTGAAGATGAGGACTTGGTGCGTGTTTTTGAGCTTCTTTATTCTATTAACTAACTTGTTGAACAGGACGTTGCTACAGTCTATACGGCCACTGGTGCTCGCAAACGTGCTGGTGTTCCTCTCATGCGCACTCCCACCAAGAAGAGCAAGATTCCGCCAGGCCTTACCGCGCACCCCGACAACATCAAAGGGAAGAAGAAGATGTCCCACTTCACTCCTCGCACTGCCAGGATCATGGCGAAGGCCAAACAAGTTGCTCGTGGCGAGTCTATCACCCAGAACCCATTCATTCCTCCCGATGTTCGCCAGAAGCACTACCAGGATCTGATGCTCAGTGTGGCCAATGATCCCAAGTTTGGGTCAGAGGCTCTTCTTATCACTGTTCGTCGCATCCTTGACAATAGTAATGAGTCTGGCTCTATGCCCATCTTCGCCGACTTTGTAAGTGACCCCTACTTCTACTTTCTTGATAAATTCTAACATAACTTTAGATCCACTATGGCGACGGAGATATCAAGTATCGCCTCATGCTCCATGTTCGCGGAGTTATTCATGGTATTGTTACTGCCTGTGGTACAGACAAGAGTACCATCAAGGCTACTGTGGCTTGGTTGAAGTCTACGAATGCCTTTATCTTTGGTGGTCTCAATATGAAGGTCTGCCAGTTTCTTTATTTATCTAAACCCTTCTAACTCATCATATCTAGGAGAAGACCTTTGACGCCAATGCGCAATTCAACTGCGAGTGGTTCACCCTCATGATGAGGTGGTACCTTTTTGAACAAACAGGTAAGAGTGACCTGGTAGGCTATCACTGCATCGTTGGAATACAACAAATCCCTGGCCCTACTGTCGCTCTCCTGTGCACTATGGTATGGTTATTTTTTTGTTTAATGATCTATTTCTGATGCGTCATCTTAGGCTTATCATGTTCTTACTGAATGGGAGGATGGAACACACTCTAGGAGTGACTTCAATCAACGCATGTCTTCCAAGTTCGTCTTTCTTACCTATTTTCTTTTCTTTAACTGATTTATGTCAAGATATCTTGAGTACCTTGCTCGCATTGACAAACTCAAGACTCTGGCCCCTGCCTACTGGGAGGAAGTGTCCAGTGCTATCTTCCAGGACGTTGTGTATGCTTCTCTTTATTCTATTATTCTCAACACTTATATCTCTTTAGTCGCCAGAGCAACAAGGAGTGGTTATTGCAGAAGGCGTCGGATGAGGTGGATGATGCAAACATTGACTATGCTGCTATGCAGGCAGGTGCTAAGGGTCGAAAGGCAGCTGCTTCATCTGTCTAATGTTCAAGTATCTCTCATATTGTCATGTCCCCTTCATCATCTTTACATTCGTTTCTATCATTGGCTTAATTCGTAATACAGTTATGTTCTTTATATCTGTATTTGTTACTATCTAGTGCGACGAATAATGCTTTTACCCAATCTTTCAATCAGTGTGAAACCTTTATCTAAAAGAACCTGAGTATTGATTAAGGCTATCAATAAGTAGACTGAATGCTAACCTCATGTTAGACTTTAGTTCGTTTTAGGTGTGTCTTGTGTATACATTTGATATACTAGAGTGTTACCAGAGTGTAGCCTTACTATGCCTAGAGGATAGTAAGTAGATTACTTGAGCACAACTTATAGTTATAATTAGGTTCCCTTTAGGATAATATCTGTATCTTTATCATATCTAGGTCATATCTAGGTCTAACTTAGGTGTATCAAGAGAAGAATACAGGTTCTCCCTTAGACAAGGTTCGTGTCTAGAGCAATCCTGTAACATGCCATATGTAGACCTGTATAATACTACGAGTTATCCTCAGGCTATATACAATAATGAAACTATACCTCAGGTGCACAATAGATAAGTGACCGGACTGATATCTACTGAGGTATACAAGCCTTATAAGACTCTACCTAGGAATACAGAAAGTCTGCATTAGACTTCTAATGCTTACTTTAGGTTAATCTAGGTTAATTGTTGTTCTGAACCTTATCCTCAGGTCTAGCTAAACCTAGCTAACTTAGGTTTGTAAGGTCCACAATAGTTAACCGAGAGCTGGGGGGCGTTTCCTGATGTACGTACTTCGTTTGAATGAATTATTCAATACTACCGGGATCACTCGCAATCGCGAGAAAGTCTTGAAGCTATGGGAAACCCTGCGACCAGATATTCAAGGTGGCTTATATCGAGCCAACTTGAACCCGGAGACGGCAACCTATAAAAGACTCGTTCAAAAGGCTGAACGTATCGAGATGATCCTCTCTATTGAGGAGAATGCTCGACGTCAGAATCGAGAACAGAAAACTCGAGACGCACCGTCCCGGGATGAGAAAAGGAAGCAAGGGTTTAGACCTAGCTCCAATTCCAAGCCAAACGTTGCTGGTACATCTCAGCGTAATACTAAGCCTGTAGCACCTTCGTTCGCTAGTAGTTCGAAATCGAAACCCTATGGCAAAGACCATCAGCCGAACAAAAACACGAAGCGCCGGGAACTTACGCCACAACAGAAGGCTGAGTACCGCGAGCAGGGTCGTTGTTTTGGCTGTGGCGAAACTGGGCACGTTGCTCACGCGTGTCCCAAGGGAAAAGTTGTATCCGGATTTGGAAACAAACCACCCAGAATCCAAACAGCGAGCGCTAAGGTGAAGGCCAAAAAGAATATTAGGCCAGACCCTAAAAGCGCTCGGGACGATGGACATGATGATATCTGGTCGAACACGATCAACATATCGAACCTCCAAGTCAACGAGGAAAGCTCTCAAGACCCTCCAGACCTATTTAAAGCCCTTTTCGAAACGGGAATAGATCTGGATTTGGGCTTGGGAAGTTTCCTGCGTGATTCGCACCAGTCCGATAGCGACGACAGTATGCCACCACTCGATCCGGTTACGGATGACGAAGATGAGGGGCTTCCACCTCTGATATGGGGATCAGACTCAGAAGGGTCTGACTCGGAAGAGATGGATCCCGCACCTTTGGAATCGCCATACACGGATACTGATTCGTTGGACGAGCCCCCTCCTCTCATCGACATCTCTGAACTGCCAGACTCCGAATCAGATTCTGATGAAGACTGGAGCTCCGATGAATGGGATGGCTCACCGAATTTACCACCTCCCACGGGTCCCGTACCTCAGAAGATGAGACCTTATCGGCGAGTTGGTGACGAGCCCCGTTGTGCTAACTGCGGACGCGAGTGCACATTACGAAGGAGCCTATACGACCCAGAAGGTCCTGGCTACCATACAATGTGTGAATGCGAGTTCCCAACATTCGGGAAAGGTCACTTACTTTTTCATTGCTCAGATGGAAAAAGTCAAGAAAAACCCGTTCGACTTCCACCTACAAGGATAGGCGAATTCTGGGGTCACGGTATTGAGTTCGTACTCTCAAGAATGGCGCCATATCCTGGCGAGACATTATCGCGACGGAAAATTAAAGAACGTGTGATAACCACACAATGTTCTGGAGATTTCTATGTCGTTAGTGATCACCTCTATGATCGAGAGGTTCTCTTACCATTAACGGATGCGAAAAATCCTGAATTTGCACTAGTTGAATGGTACGCGCGAGAACGTGCTAGGGATAATAACCTAGACTTTGATACACTACCCAATCAGTACGAATGGGTAACTACAGGTTGGAACTCATACGCTTGCCTCGGAGAGCTCGAGGAAGACACCGTGGAGGCATTCCTCAATATGCATGCTCCGTGGCTTGGCCTAGGTTTGAAGAAATACAACCGTCTCCTTGAACGCTTCGACGTTCTAGAGTCGTATGCTGCCGATAGCCTAGATATCACAGATAACGAGTTAGATGTGCAAGTATTCCTGCCACGAGAACGACTGACGCACCCGCGTTTCGATCTGGCTAGCTGGTATGAGCGAAAGCTCATGAAATATAACAAGACGTACTGGGAATTGTGGTCGCTAGACGACGATCCAGTACTGGGATATCTAAACTGGGAAATTAATGATGAACCTGGATATGAAGCCATGTGCAACGTACAAATGTATCCTGAACTTTGGGACATGGACATGGACGATCCCGATCTCTACCAATACCTGGAAGAAATCAACGAGATGGATTTTCGCGTCGCGGGAGCTCAAATTCCGAGAGGTAAGCTTCCCGCGATCCAGCGAAATGCCTCTCGCATCAAGACCACAGGTCGACGAGTCCCGCGTCCAGTCATCATTGCTGTCCGTATCAACGGACAGCCTGCGCGCGCGCTCATCGACACTGGTTCGATGGCCGATATGATCTCTACTACGTTGTTAGATCAATTAAAGCTAAAAAAAGTTGAACTCACTAACCCTCTACCGTTGCAACTAGCGGTGCAGGGATCTCGATCCAAGATTAACTGGGGCACTCGCGCGCGTCTCCAGTATCAAGGGATCGACGAAGAACGGTATTTTGACGTAGCCAACTTATCTGGGTACGATTTAATCCTTGGAACACCATGGTTATACCAACACCAGGTCTGCGTTGGTTTTAATGACCCTAAAGTTGTAATAGGAAGCCAACCTAGCTTACCTATTAGAGACGGCCCTTGGATTGCCGAGGTCGTTACCAATGCTGCGAAACTCGAGGACGAAGCCCAGATCGAAGCGGCGCGAAAGGAGATCATCGAGTTTGCACGACCTCTGTTCAAGAAAGCATCGGAGACTCCGCTGCCGCCTCTATGGGCGATTAATCATACTATCCCTCTCATCGACGAGAGTAAAATATATCCATGTCGACCAGCCAAATGTCCTGAAAAGTTCAGGGATCAGTGGGCTGAAAAACGTGACGGATATCTGAAAACGGGACGTTGGAAGGTGAAGGCTACAAGTAATGCCTCACCCATGATGATATTACCCAAGATCGACGATCCAACTCGTATACGCTGATGCGCATTGTATTAATGCAAGTACGAAAGACCCCAAAATTTGCGATTCTAAGAAGCATTCTTAGTGATAGAACGAACCTATGAGTACAAGAACCTCTAGTTACAGACCGAAACGCGTATACGATACAGTGTAAGGAGTTTCCGTGGTACGACCGGAAAACTCCTAAGATTCGTCGGAAAAGCGCCACACGCTGAAGGGCGTGTAGGTATAGCCAAACCACACATGACGATCTTGAATATCATCATCAAAAGTACCCCGATGGAGACATCGTGATCAAATACACTTGAACGCGCGAAACTCCGAAATACTTAACGGAATTCGGCGAGTTACCCTTACACAAGGAAACTCTACATAAAGAGACGCAACGCCAGCAAGCAGTTAAACGCTTGCTGGACTAGCAAACCAAATGTTCGTACTACTCAGACGTCGGGATATTACATAGGAGACTCAGGAGTCAGGGTAACCTTTTAGGCTTTCAAAAGATACTGCTCGATCACCGATCGACTTACTCCGGTGGACTGTTCCTGATCGATTCTCGGGATCCACAAGTAAATCGTTACAAGGACCTACAATACGAGTACTATCGACAACTCGTAAAGATACAACGATAGCTTTTCCGGAGTACTACCGGAAAAGTCCGAACACGATACTAAGAACATACTTGCGCGTCCAGTATACCAAACCTAGTCGGTACTACTCGGACTCGTAGTATGAAATAAGAATACGAACAAAGGCTAAGAGTTCCTGCTAGACAGGACTCGGCCGCTAATAATAGTGGAAAACGATGAAATAGTGGAGCTTCCAAGCACAAGGAACAACCTGGCGCCACTGCAAACTCAGTTACGGCGCCACCATTGGTTGGATCCAAAGCAAATAGAAGCCAGAACGAATAGGCAGCAATGCCAAGGGCACCATTAGAGGGATATTCCGTACATCCTATCGGAATATTCCCCCGAACCAGCGGACTCGGTATTATATCCTTATTCAGACGTATATAGAAAACACTATAAAGCTAGCTCGTTTGTACTATTTACAGTAGCTTACGCCCCCCGTATCCGCAGCCCACAAGCCGTATATACTGGAGGAATAGACTCTAAGATTTAGTTAGAAAAAGAACCACTGTTTAGATAGGTGGAAATAAGAAACAGAACCAAAGATCTAAGAACTCATTGGAGCTACTTCCCATATTAAAGAAGTTGAAGCCAAGTCCTTTGCGATTCAAACGATCCGAGTTTCCGCGGGAAATTCCATCTAAAGAACCTACCAACTCTGGTTGGAGTCCCAAGTCCCATACAAGTGTGGTTCAGACTGTGCTAGGCTATCTATTCAGGCCCCGACTAGTTGTTGGAGAGTCCTGATTATACAGATAGATACCAGAGCTCCCGCTCCCTAGTGTGGTTGAAGGTTGTTGGCCTGGGAAGAGCCTCATTAGGTCTCTTTACACACATCCCAATCGGCCTGTGACTTAGTGGCAAACTAGAACTCAGTTTAAGATCAGATCCCTGTTACCCCGTCGAACTAGTATAAGCATTTTGAACAGAAGATAGAGAGAAACAGTCCCATAAACAAAGATACAAAGAACAAGAACCCGTCCCATACCACCTATTACAAAACGAACGATTGCTACTATAACGTGAAATCCCGCTATAAACCTCGGACTTTCCCGCATCGCACCATTGACTTGTTAGTGTGTGTTTTGTGTGTGTTTTTGTGGCGTTCTTCTACACTGCACATCATATTTTGGAGCCCACCGCGAGGGGTGATAAATTTGACTTAAACGATCCCTCTTATTGAGGTTCCTTGAGTTACTTCTACACCTACTTCAAAATTGCACGAAAGCCCAAAGCCAGTAACGCGAACCCCGCGCCTAGCCAAAGCTCAAACGATCAAGAACAAATCAGCCGTAGAGCTAACTTGGGTGAAAACTCAAGTGCTCCAGTTGAAAGAGAACTCCGACACGAACGACCGCCTCCAGGCGCCTTATTCGACGGTACTAAAGCTCAACGTTTAAAACACGTTCAGTCTCAAAAAGCCCAAACAAATCCTTCACCGGATACAGGCTACCCACCTGGATATATACTATCCACGATCCCTATTTTCCCTAGACTACCTCGGATTATTCCGAGTCCTAGTCCTTTACTGACTTTAACCCCCTCTCCCAACGAACTCCACCAGTTCGATAACCTATTCCCAGTCACTCCGCATCCCTTTCTTGAACGATTAAGACAGTCGATTCCCCTTGGAAGACCATTATTCCCAATGTCAGACCAAGGAGACAACGAAGATGGTGCAAGAAGACAGGAAAATCCCGTGCCTCCAGCGGCAGCTGGTTATGTTAACCAGTTAAGCGCAGAGACACAAGAACAGATAGCTGGGAAACGTATGCCCGTTCCCGGTGCCAAAGATACACCAAGATTCAAAGGCGATAATATTAGGGACTTCCTAACTAGTTGCGAGTTCTTATTCTACGGCAGGGGCATCATGAGCCCTACAGCCCAAATCGAGATAGCAACTTTGTATGTGGGATATGAAATTAGACGCCAATGGGCGGCTTTACCCGAATATTCAGCCGGAGATTGGCAAGCCTTCAAGAACGCAGTACAAAAACTGTATAACAAAGGCGACCAAGATAAAGAGTTTACTCTTGAAGAAGTCGAAGAAGTCACTCGCCACTTTCGGGCAAGGCCGATCGCAACTAAGATGAGATTGATGGAGTTCAGAAGAGAGGTAGTACACAAACTACAGTATCTAATTGATATTGGAGATGTTACTCAAAAGACGGTGTTGAATATGTTACAGTATTGCTTTGCTGGTCCAGCATGGGCAGCAATATACACCGACTTGCGGGTTTTACCGATCCCACCCAACAATCCTCTTGGACAAAGATGGACCTTAGTTGACGTGGTCAGAGTAGCTGAAAAATACTTAGAAGAAGTGGAGACGTTCGGAGGAGCCCCTGTAGTTAATGGAGGTGCTACCAACGAACGCGAGTTAGTAACACCCTCCACTGCTCGAGTAAAGATTGAAGATATGCACGATCAAGTGGCCAGTATCAACTCACTCACGGATACCTTGAAGGCTTTGGAAAAAGCACGACAGGATGAAATGAAAGAGATGGAGAAAGCCAGACAAGAAGATACTCGGAGGATGATGAACCTCATGGAACGGATGTCAACGGCCAGACAAGTTCAAGTACAGCAGTATCCCGCTCAACAAATGGGATACCCACAGTACATACAACAAAGTCAACAAGCGCCATATCCCGTGCAAAACTCGGGATCCTCCGCACCCAAAGGCTTAGTCCCTATGCCGGCGAACTTCTTACCCCAACGCAGACCAGCTGCTGTGAACGGGAAGTGCTTCTTCTGTGACGAACCCGGACATTTCCTTATGGAATGCCCGGAAAAGAACAAACTAGAGAAGGAAGGCTGGATTTACAAACCAGCTAACTCGAACTGGTATTTCCTGCGCAATGGAATTTCTCTTACACGAAACAAGAATGGACCTAATCCGCTCGAGCAAGTGGCAAAGTTCCAGAGGGAATCGGGATCTACTCTACCAGAAACGCCACAGGTGCAAGCATATGAAGGAATCCAACAGGAGGACTTCTTTGCTCCATCTGGAACGATTGACACATCCATATACCAACAGCAGTCGATGGTCGATCCCGCGTATTCAAGGGAGGATTTCGATTAGGCTCGAGGACGGACGGAGGTTCGTCTGACATACTGCGACAGCGAACCCTCCCTCCTGAGAGCCAAAATACTCAGCATCGTACAAGAAGTCATAGCGCTATAGAAAAGGAAAAACCAGAAGAGTCTGAACCAGTTGAACCACAAAAGAAGATACCTCAACCCAGAGGTCTAAGAATGGAAGTAGTGATCCCTACTCGACAGAAACAAGTAAAATTCGTGGAGCCACCAGTGGCGGAAATAGACGATGAAGAACCTGACTTGAGTGAGATACTCGAGGAGGTACTGGAAGGACCAGAACCCATAGATAGTCGCAAGACTGAAGATAAACGGGAAAATCCCGCTAACGCCACGGAAGAAGCCGCAGTAAAGAAGGAAGTAGAAAAACATAAGAGCTACCAACGCATATCAAAGCTAAAGGATCTCCTTAGTCGGAATCCCGGATGGCGTTCTCTATGGAAGAAACTACTCCCCGAAGAACTGTTAGCGACTAACGAGGCTTGGCAGAAAGACCTGTTAGAAAACTTAAGAGCAAAGAACGTTAAGGTCAACCAGCAGACAGTTGAATCCGACGAAATCCCGGAATATCACGCAAGTGAAGATCCTATGTACTACTCGATTAACTTACAAAATTCGAGTCAGCTACCTCTAGGATCAGTGGTATGCCATGATTTGGTCGAACAACTGTTTAACCATACGGGTTACGCTGGCCCATACCAACTACCACGATCAAACGTTGCAGCTGAAAGTGCTGACCTTCGAACCCTATGGCCCACGATCTTTGGGGCCGGCAAGAAGGAAAGTCTACTTGATAGCGGGTCCCAAATTGTATCGATGTCGTTAAAAGCCGCGCTTGAATTAGGAATCCCATTCGATCCTTCATTCAACATTATTATGGAAAGCACCGACAAAGGACAAACCCGCACTGCAGGCTTAGCCAGAAACGTTGCATTTGACTTTGGTGGAATAACGTTCTATCTACAAGTTCATATCATCAGAGACCCTGCATACGAAGTCCTTTTAGGACGACCCTTTGATGTGATCTCGAGTATCAATACAACCACCCTTAAAGATGGTGCTGTCGTAGCGACTATAACAGATCCCAGCAATGGGAAGAAAATCACTTTGCCTACATACAAGAGAGGGCAAATGCCTAGGTATCAGCAACCCGTAGCTATACCGGTTTTTCTGCAACACTCGAGGAATTGATCGAGGATCAAGGAGAGGTTGCTCTAATCATAAGTGATCAAGGGTCTCAGGGAATACATTTGGTGGAAACCTATGTGCCCGGAGATTCCCGGTCAACTTTCACAACCGAAGCCGTTACGAACCTATACCTAAGAAAATCCACAGAGGGTATTCACAATGCAGTTAAACTCTTGCGCAATGAATATCAATACGAAGAACCGCCTGTAGCATACGATAGCACAGGAAGGGAATTTCCGGTGAATCAACGGAAAATTCCACGCAAGAAGATAGCGGGCTTCCATAAACATGGA
This sequence comes from Flammulina velutipes, assembly GCA_011800155.1. Classification (NCBI taxonomy): domain Eukaryota; kingdom Fungi; phylum Basidiomycota; class Agaricomycetes; order Agaricales; family Physalacriaceae; genus Flammulina; species Flammulina velutipes. The sequence continues at coordinate 1,811,680 of JAALGH010000011.1, forward strand.
AACCTGTCTAATACGATAGAAACTTGGAGTCAGCCTTTAACAGACGATCAAAAGTATCCTCCAAGTTTTGAACAGGACTTAGCTAGCCATCAGTTGGATACAGCGAATATATTCTACGACGTTCCCGCAGAACTAAGTAAAGTGTTTAGCAATCTAACGGTTACACTACCTCCTGAAGCATGGGGCTCAGAACAAGTCAAGTTCCTGGAGCAGGTCAAACAGAAGGCAACTCCTGTACAAGTACTAGCTTCAAAGAAATATAAACCAGTGGCGTTGAAGGTCAAACCACACTTAGGAACCTTACCAGACGAGTTCAGAATTGTGCGAAACATTGTAGGCGATCCCCTGGAGGGAATGCCTGTATTGAATCCCAATCCACCTAAGTTTCAACCCACCGGGCGATACACGGAAGAACGAAGAGAACAAGTACAGAAGGACCATACCGGAAATTTCCTATGGCCTCAAGAACGAGATTTGATAGACGACCTCATGTGCAAACAGAATGAAGGCTTTGCATGGGAAGAATCAGAGAAGGGAAGATTCCGGGAAGACTTCTTCCCGCCAGTAGACATGCCAGTCATACCTCATGTACCATGGGTACTAAGGCCAATCAAGATTCCACCGGGAATCTTCAACGAAGTCTGCGCGATAATAAAGAACAAGCTGGACTCCGGCGTGTATGAGCCTTCGAACTCGTCATACAGGTCGCGTTGGTTCTGTGTAGTTAAGAAAGATGGCAAGAAACTTCGATTGGTCCATAGCTTAGAACCATTGAATGCAGTTACTATTGCGCATTCAGGCTTACCTCCCGCCACCGAAGAATTAGCGGAAGCGTTTGCTGGAAGAGCTTGTGGGGGTACCCTAGACTTGTATGTCGGGTACGACGAACGACACTTAGCGGAAAAATCCAGAGACATGACAACGTTCTCTACTCCGTATGGGGCATTACGACTCAAGACCTTACCCATGGGTTGGACGAATTCAGTACCCATCTTCCACGAAGATGTTACTCATATTCTCAAAGACGAAATACCAGCCTTTACTAGGCCTTACATAGACGATGTACCAGTTAGAGGGCCAGCTACTAGGTACCAAGATAAAGATGGCAACTACGAGACAATCCGTGAAAATAACGGAATCCGCCGATTCGTATGGGAACATATGATCAACATGAATAGGATCATACAACGCATGAAGTACTCGGGGGGAACCTTTTCTGGGCATAAAGCTATCATTTGCGCGAACGAAACCGTAGTAGTAGGTCATACCTGTTGCTATGAGGGACGTAAACCGGCAGAAGAACGAGTCAAGGTCATATCAGATTGGGTACCTTGTGAATGCTTAAGAGACGTTCGTTCCTTCCTTGGAACCGCAGGCGTTTTCCGAACGTTTGTGAAAGACTACTCTAAGAAAGCACTGGCAATGACCAGGTTAACAAGAGATGGTGTGTTGTTTCATTGGGGAGAAGAAGAGCAAGCCTCGATGGACTCATTAAAAAGAGCCCTTGAGACAAGTCCCATGCTGAAGCCCTTGAACTATGATTGGGATACTCCGATTATATTATCGGTGGATACCTCTTATATGGCGGTAGGATTTTATCTTAGTCAAGAAGATCCTGAAGACCCTAAGAAACGATACTATGCGAAGTTCCTATCGATTACCTTGGACGAACGTGAGGCTAGATACTCACAATCAAAGAGGGAATTATTCGGACTTCACCGCGCATTAATGGCGTGCAAGTACTATCTATTAGGTTGTCGAAAGCTGAAGGTAGAAGTCGATGCAAAGTACATTAAGGGAATGCTATCAAACATCGACTCCCTTACCAACGGGAACCTACAAAGATGGGCAGAAGAGATACTCATGTTCCACTTCACTTTGGTACATGTACCTGGAAAAGTTCATGGTCCGGACGGACTGAGTCGAAGGGTGCCTGCACCTGAAGACGTTATCATACCCCGTCCTCCAGGGGATGAAGAAGAAGACGAGCTGCCTAGCTTTGAGTATGAAGAACCTAACGACTTAGCGGACGAGGACAAGCCTCTCCCCTTCGAGGACTTCAAAGATGCTATAGATACTAAGACAGGTTACCTGCAAGAAGTACGGGAAATTCCCGTAAGTTTACCGGGAAACGTGGTAAACGACTTCGAACAGACCTCAGAAGAATACCGCGCTAGTCAGCTAGCAGCAATGGCGGTAGAAGACCTTGAGAAATGGGTAGCAATTGATGAGTTTCCGGACTTAGAAAGATCGAGTAGAGAAGCACTCTGGGAAACTCTCTTGCCACACGTTGAAGCTTGCCTACGCAACAGTGAATATGAAACCGAAGAACTATCCACCAGACAACTATCAACGTTGAAGGACTGGGCGTCTAAGGATTTCTTCATTGCGGGTGGGAAGTTATACAAGAAGCACAAAGAAAACAAGCACCGTCGAGTCCTCTTAGTAGGGAAACGGTTGCCAGTAGTGACTATAGTACATGATAAACATGGCCATAAAGGACAATACTCAGTTCGACAATTAGTTGGCAAGAGGTTCTGGTGGCCAGGCATGGAAGACGACATGAACTGGTTTGTTAAGACTTGTATTCTTTGCCAAAAACGACAGAAGATTATCATCCATAAGGAACCTACGATTACACCAACACCAGGATATTTGAGACTGCTTTTGTGGACACATTCCGAATGCCGAAATCAGGCGGGAAAAATCCGAAGATCAAAAAGTATGACGGCTATAATGCTGTCACAGTGGCTCGATGTGGACTTAGTGGTTGGCCGGAAGCAAGGGCCTTGATCAACGAGAACGCGGATACTCTAGGAGACTGGCTCTTTGAAGATATCCTATGTCGTTGGGGATGTATAAAGCAGATCATAACAGATAATGGTCCTGCTATTAAGAAAGCGATGGTTCATATTGAAGCCAAGTATGGCGTCAAGGGTATCCTCATTACGCCGTACAATAAACAGGCTAATGGGAAGGTCGAACGCGGACATTGGGACATAAGACAATCCTTATTCAAAGTCTGTAGGGGAAATCCCGAAGAATGGCCGGCATACCTACACGAAGTACTATGGGCAGAACGAATCACTGTTAAACGAACACTTGGACAGTCACCGTTTTACGCGGTAACAGGATGTGAACCCATCCTACCGTTAGATATAAACGAAGTGACTTGGTTGGTTGATATTCCGGATTCATTAATGTCGCATTCAGACTTGATAGCGTTTCGTGCACAACAGCTCATTAAACACAAAGAAGATGTGAAAGCGTATGAAGCAAAGAGTCACAGATGCCAAGATTCGAGCAGCGGCTAAGTTCATGGAAGATCATAAAACAGAATGCCATCTCACAAGTTCAAAACTGGTGAACTGGTATTAGTCCGAAATACTAGGATTGAAGAGGAACTTAATCACAAGTTCAAAGAACGATTCATGGGTCCATACGCCGTAGTATCGCGTACGACTGGTGGAAACTATGTCCTATGCGAGCTAGATGGATCCTTACTCAAAGACAAGATTGCGCAGTTTCGGGTTATTCCGTTTTATTCACGGAAAGACCCTAGCTTCTTAGGAGACTTGTTCTTCAAGAGACTACACATGATACGTGGCTCTGTAGGCAAAGTTATGGACGAATTAAACAAGAAAGCATGAGCTGATGGTAGGGATACCATCATATAAAGCTTGTGGGATATAGAGGCATTCCCGAATAACGAACGGAATTTACCAGGAATTTTCGATTTTACTTAGTACATACAAACGATACGTTCAAGATGTATTATCATTAAGAACAAAGATAGCAGTAACGTTAAAGATATACTGCATACGAACCGTACAAATGATGAATATCTTTCCTTTAGAAAAAGGTACCATTCCGATGCGGGGTTGGGGAAATTCCCCACAATCTAAGATAAGATTCCGAAGAGCTAGGCCCATCAGAAACGGAATGGCCCTTTCCATTTCGGAGTTGATCGACAGGATCACCGGACCGGGTCCGTGATGGTGAACTTAAAGAGAAAATTTGAGAAAAACGAACTCACTCTTCAACCACCATCGCAGCGACGCGACTCTGCCAAAACGCGACTTAGATCAACGCGACGTCGATTATTTCAAGTACCAATGTCAACAACTAGCTTCTTTGAATTGAAAGACGACCCAAGGCGCTCGCATTCGAGCGCCGCCACTTCTCTAAAAATGCGATCAGACGACTTCGCTTTATTCCCGGCAATTGGCGGACTTTGCCTGTCTGCCACGTTCCGAAGATTACCGAATCTTCTGGACTCAGTTCGAGAAGGCGGCCGGCGAACTCAAGCATTCGGCGGCTAACAATAACGTATGGCTGGATCAAGTCCTTACAAGGGCTTGGCAGTTATACGAAGAGTTGCCGGATGCAACGGTAAGATAAAGATCACGTCGGCAGATTCCGAAAATTTAACGGAATCGAATTAGACAAGTGAAGATGAAAGTGGCGCGAAGGAAAGGTCGAGAAGAAGACTGAAGAGAGAGTCAAGGTAAGTTTCCTTGAGTCTAACGGGTAAATTCCGGGAAACTCAACGGAAAAACCTTAGACGCCTGAAGGTAAAGGCAAAGAGGTCGACAAGAGTGTCGTCGACGAAAAAGACAAGTCCGACGACGAAGATGAAGACCAAGAAGAAGATCAAGACCAAAGCCAAGGGAGCAAAGCCAAAGGCAACGTCAAGGTGAGATTTGAAGAGAACCAGATTCCGGCATATTCAACGGACTTGTTATAGGACTCAAGCGGCGAGAGCTCTGACGACGCAGAGGTCGTCAAGGCTATGGCCGTAGCAAGGACCAGCGAAGCGGAAGAAGACTCAGGATCCGAGGGTCCTGACGAGGACAAGGTACGATAACGACTTGGTAATAGCAAATTCCGCTAAACTTAACGGAATTTGTAGGATCAAGAGATTCAGGAGCAGAGGACGAGCAAAAAAGAAAGCGCTTCCAAAGGGCAAGAGCAAGATGTAAGTAGCTTCAAAAAGGGGTGAAAGCTATATTACAGCTAATACGATCTACGACAGAGCGAGGAAGAGGATTCCGGGAAGCGCAAGGAAAAGTCCGCGCCAACCCGGAAAGGTCTCCAAGTTCAGAGATCCCGCGTCCCCCTCCCGAAAGACGAAAACCGTGCCAAAGGCTCCAAGTCCAAGGTAGTGGCACCTCGACCAGTTCAAGCTCCCATGCAGATGCCTCCCAATGGCAATGGTTAGGCCTGCTAGGGCTCCGATGGCTAAGCCGGCCCAAGGTTCCCAGCAGATGCCCCTTCCGCCCATTGCGATGCCTTCGCAAGAAGAAATCAAGGGCTTGGGAAACCGAAAGCTGTCGAAGCTATCGACAATGGCAGCTCCCGCGGCAACTCCGGTAGAGGACCCGGAGGTGGCTTTATACGAGCGGTGAGCTTTCGCGCCAAAGCAAGCGAGAATGGAAGATGACTCCGGACAGGAGGTCGTGGATGAAGAAGCACCTTCTCCCAAGAAGAAGGCCAAGACGACGAAGAAGACAACGACGAAAGCAGTGGGTAAGAAGGTGCTCCAGCAGCCAAACCCAAACCTAGCGTCAAGTCGACTCCGATGTCAAAACCGGACTCGCCCGCGAAAGCCAAAGGAACGAAGAGGACTCGCGAAGTAGAAGATGGCGACGCAGATGGTAGCAGTGGCGATGATGGCGAGAATGAAGATGAGCAGCACGACGAAGACTTCGCGCCGAACGATGAGGACTTCGAGCCCAACAACGACGACTTCCAACCCTCCGACGAACCAACGGACGATTCCGAGGATGGGTCGGAAAGCGAAGGACCTGCGAGAAAGAAGAAGAAAACGGCAAAGGGAGCTGTAGCCGTGAAGTCGAGCAAGGCCAAGGGCAAAAGAAAGGCGAAGGAACCCATTCCGGAAGATGAACTTTGGAAGTACTCCCAAGTACTTTGCAAAGAGTGTCTCAAAAGGAGCAAGGAATGCAAGTACGCGACGCCGACGACCAAGTCTTGCATACGCTGTCAAGTCATGAAGCTCAAATGCGTCAAGCTAGACCCGGAGTCAGACGTGGTCAAGCGTAGGCCTCAAGCTTTGCTTGAGACCATACAAGATCTTCGACACGACGTAGACCGACTTGTCGAGCAGAATGGCAGGTTGACTGACGCCGTCAACGACTTACTAAGGCAGTGGGGAGATCCTGCTGCTCTCAAGTACTATGGGTTGGCGTCGGAAAATTCCGAAGCTGGACCAAGTCGTCGTCGCTAGAAGAAAGGGGTTACAAGTGAAAGAGGTCGAAGCCTAGCTCCCTCTAACACTTGTAGTTTCGCATTTTTTGTCTTGGTTTTCATTGCCGGGTTCTGGTCGGACTTCTTGATATCTTCAGACTTCGTCCCTTCGCGAACTTGTACACATACCTTACGATATTCCTACGAACATGGGACTTAGCGGCCTCAGTGCCAAAAATTTACATACAATTTACGATACCGTGAAAAATAGCGAGCACGCTGATTTGACTACAAAATGGTGTGAACTAAGATCAAAGAAAAGCTTGAAAACCAACAAGAGATACCAAGTCATTGAGACAAGGGATTCTCCGGGTTTTCAAGTGGAAAAACAGACTCTTCTAGGATGAAAGCTTAGTAGACTAACAAAGATACCAGTATGATAGCATCTAATAAGTCAATGGGAGACGCCATAAATCATGACGATCTCCGGACTTATCAGGAGCGCGAACATTGGTTATAACTGGAGACTACGCTAAGGCTAGTACGTCTCAAGTTACATAGAAGAACAAGCCAACGAAGGTCTTAAGCCATATATACCTGAGGCTACGAGTACGAATGCAATAGCATGAAGAATACTCAACTCCGATGAAGATACGGGAAATCCCGCGCCACCATCAATTTGAACCACAGAACGAACTTGGTAACAAGGAAAAGGGTCTAAATTGAAGGTATAGCGCTACGACATAGGATAACCGACAAACAATATAGACCAAGTATCTAACACCAAGATGATAGACTTTTAACGGAAAATCCGACTACTGGGTCGGAGGAGTACATTCGACGGCAGGATGACTAGTGGGACAGTGGGTACACATAGTCTGTCCTAGCGTATTGAAGTGGGTCTATCAGAAGAAAGGTGTTAGAATTATACACTAGACGTCGAACAGAAGACTTACGAAAGATCTGACCACTGGTACTGGAGAACTGATTGGAACAAGTTCAGGCGTTGAGCTAGATCGCCGTTGAGCAACACAATGGGGCTCTGGTACGAACTCAGTGAAGCGTTCGGCGTGGGGACCAAGTCTGAGGTCACTAGCGTCAACCAACCCAGCCGGAAAATCGTGTAAAGGCGAATAACCGTTGGTAACGACCCGTTCATACATGATAGGACGAGTATCAAACTCGGGCTGAATGTTGTTAGCGGAAAGATAACGAGGCCACCAAGCGACCAATTGAACGTCGCTGGCATCCAAACGAGATAGAGGGACAGGGATAGCATCCAAGACCTCAGGATGGGCAAAGATCCCACCCAAAGAGTCAGGCGCTCCCCTATGATAGCCCAACATTACGCTGGTCTATGGAAAATCCCGAGATTTAGTACGGAAAAAGCGTATAGGTTAAAGAACTCACGATGAAATCGGCGCTAGCATCCAAGTACAACTCCGTAAAATGCATATGGGGTTGGCGATATACTTTGGAAAGCCATCCTTCGAAGGAAAGACCATCGAGGGTACAGTTTCCCGTGCGTCCATGAAAGAAGTTGGACACCAATCGAAGACAGACGATATACAACGAAGCTAAGTTGTAGGCTTGCCCTGTACGAAAGTCGGGATGTTCGCAATGCCACAAACTAGAAGCGTGTTGCTATCAAGACAGTCAGACCCGCGAAATGTAAGGAAAAATCCGAGACGTACCATTACGCCTAGGGTGAACCTCAACGTAGGAGCGTCTATCTGACGAGCAGGACCTAAGTGCAAGTCCGCAGCCGCATCGGTATACCGTGCGGTAAGATCCAAGCTATTGAGTGGCGTGGCCACGATAGGAAAGCCTTGAGCAGTGCGATATAACGATATAGCAACGGCGAGACCAGTCTCAGCCTGCAAAAAGTCCAAGGCCTCCTCGGAAAATCGCTTGTCCAAACCCGGAATCATGGCGATTTTGAAGTTGGCCCATAGAGGAATCAAAGCGATAGGAGAAGGCATCTGAGACAGACGAAGACCAAGACATTACAAAAGTTCAGTCTTATAAACGATGTACAAATCTAATAGGAGGTGTATGATCGACTGGCTAATGGGTCGGGTATTCGTCAAGGCGAAGAAAATAACGAACGTATAGGCTATAGAAGATTGCCAATGCGGAAAACGAAAATTGTAAACCCCTAAGAACAAGAAAGGAGACCGGCGAAGACTTCATGCGAAATTCCGCTAGGAATCACGGAAGTGGCGCACAAGTGTTTTCGGGGTCTAGCTTGAAGTTCAAATCACACGAAGTTTAGGGGACAGTTATATTTGAGTCAATAAGCAATGGCTACAGTATCAGAAAGATAAAGATAAAGATAAAGAGCCCCGGAAACACAATAGGTAAACAGTAGTATCACCCGGAAAGAAGGGATGGGCAACTACCTAGTTGTAACAGGGAAATATCTATTCGAGCATAGACTTGACAGTAGCGATATACAAGTCCTTGGTACGGTTGAACGTCTGGACGTCGCCGTGAATACGATTCAAGAGTCTAATCAACTCATTGCGATGCGCCACCTCAGTCGAAACCAGACCAGGTCCGAGTTCAGTCAACTCGTCGGCGGCGAGGAGTCGGTTGACTTGTTTGATAACTCGAGCAACAGAGCTTCCGTAACTCTGAGCGGTAGCGCCCGCTAAGAAACACGGAAAAATGCGATAAGTACAAGATTAAGATAAGAAGAACTAAACGCACCTCCAATGAATTGTTCGACAAAGGTGTTGTCAATACGAACGGAGTCAACCTTAAGGCTCTTAAGAGGACGAGGAGATCCATCTTCCGTAGCTTTGCGTTTAGTGAGCAAAGGAGCAGGTTCCACGAAAGTGACCGTACTTCCTATAACCTCCATGGCCTTCTGGTATGCGCGAGAAGTTATCAGCATACCTGGGATCATCGAGTAGGGAAGATAAGTTACCACACGGGGGCCTTCGACTTCAGCAGGCTATGAATAAAGGAGAAATGTCTTTAGTTCAAGCCTTAGAAGAAAGAGACAAGTACGAACCTGAGAAGGGGGGAAGTCCTTGCGGCGCATTCCATCTCCATCGATAATGGTCAAGTCCTGCAAGGGTTGAGTCAATCTTGCGACGCCTAGAAGGGAGCAACTGAGCTTACATCTTCATCGTCAGAAAGATCGGATTCAGACCCACCATCGTCCATTTCTGAAGACACCAGACAGTCCGTTTAGTAAAGCGGAAAATGCCGGTCAAGAACGAACATACCGATATCCTCAGTAGGAGTGGCGTTGGCAGTATCTCCAACGGCCTCGAGGGCATCGTCGATAACGGCGGCAGACTTAACAGTCTTACCAGCCTAAGAAAGTGATACAAGTTAGAAAGACCGAAGAAGTAAGCGGAAAAGTCCATACCTTTTTCGCGGCAGCCCGCATGGCCTTAGCAGTAAGCTTAGGTGTAGGCGTAGGCTCAGGAGCTGGAGCTGGCGCCTTGACCTTAGGAACTACACGCGAAGCAGCATGAAGGGGGTGGCTCTCGGGATAAGGCGGTGCGATATAAGCCTTGCCTCGACCCACAGTATTAAGAACTGGAGTGAACATATCCGCAAGGTTGATACGGTGATGAGTTGGGCTAACGCCTAACTCCAAAAGATAGACCCCAAGGACGTTGCGCAGATTCCAGAAGAAGGAGAAAATCTCGAAGGAAGCCTCCGCGGCGGTGGTTCCCTTCAGAGATTGATTGATGAGCTAGAAGATAAATAAAGATCTTAGCATGAGACATAGAAAGAAAGCGGAAAGACATACCAGCAACTTGCTAAAGAACTTGTCCACGACGACAATCGGAATATCCCGTGGCGTCGGATTGGCAGACACCGTACGCAACAAGGCCATCACTGGGGCAGTGAGCTGTTCGATGGCGTCAACAATAAGGGAGTTGGTCGAATCCGGGAGCGAGTAATTAACCAAGAAGTCGTTGATCAACGGGGCAGTAGCAAGGCGATACTGGACGAGCTCCAGCGTAGCAATGGGGGCTTCCGCAGAGATTGAAGAACCAATGGAGTGCCATTGAGGGATCTTGGGAGGCATAGTAATGAAGGATAAAACGGCGAGCGCCACAGTTTTCAGCCTGCTTTTATAGTAAAGAAATATTGGCAATGGAACGTGCAAAGCCGGGAGAATTCCGTTGAAATAAGCGGAATTGTCCTCCTACCTATTGGCCTTTCCAAGAGCCGAGTCCAGGAAGAATATTGAGAGATCCAACGATAGGGGAACCAGGATGGTGCGGACACCATCAAATAAGTCTATGGGAGATGATGCGCATTGTATTAATGCAAGTACGAAAGACCCCAAAATTTGCGATTCTAAGAAGCATTCTTAGTGATAGAACGAACCTATGAGTACAAGAACCTCTAGTTACAGACCGAAACGCGTATACGATACAGTGTAAGGAGTTTCCGTGGTACGACCGGAAAACTCCTAAGATTCGTCGGAAAAGCGCCACACGCTGAAGGGCGTGTAGGTATAGCCAAACCACACATGACGATCTTGAATATCATCATCAAAAGTACCCCGATGGAGACATCGTGATCAAATACACTTGAACGCGCGAAACTCCGAAATACTTAACGGAATTCGGCGAGTTACCCTTACACAAGGAAACTCTACATAAAGAGACGCAACGCCAGCAAGCAGTTAAACGCTTGCTGGACTAGCAAACCAAATGTTCGTACTACTCAGACGTCGGGATATTACATAGGAGACTCAGGAGTCAGGGTAACCTTTTAGGCTTTCAAAAGATACTGCTCGATCACCGATCGACTTACTCCGGTGGACTGTTCCTGATCGATTCTCGGGATCCACAAGTAAATCGTTACAAGGACCTACAATACGAGTACTATCGACAACTCGTAAAGATACAACGATAGCTTTTCCGGAGTACTACCGGAAAAGTCCGAACACGATACTAAGAACATACTTGCGCGTCCAGTATACCAAACCTAGTCGGTACTACTCGGACTCGTAGTATGAAATAAGAATACGAACAAAGGCTAAGAGTTCCTGCTAGACAGGACTCGGCCGCTAATAATAGTGGAAAACGATGAAATAGTGGAGCTTCCAAGCACAAGGAACAACCTGGCGCCACTGCAAACTCAGTTACGGCGCCACCATTGGTTGGATCCAAAGCAAATAGAAGCCAGAACGAATAGGCAGCAATGCCAAGGGCACCATTAGAGGGATATTCCGTACATCCTATCGGAATATTCCCCCGAACCAGCGGACTCGGTATTATATCCTTATTCAGACGTATATAGAAAACACTATAAAGCTAGCTCGTTTGTACTATTTACAGTAGCTTACGCCCCCGTATCCGCAGCCCACAAGCCGTATATACTGGAGGAATAGACTCTAAGATTTAGTTAGAAAAAGAACCACTGTTTAGATAGGTGGAAATAAGAAACAGAACCAAAGATCTAAGAACTCATTGGAGCTACTTCCCATATTAAAGAAGTTGAAGCCAAGTCCTTTGCGATTCAAACGATCCGAGTTTCCGCGGGAAATTCCATCTAAAGAACCTACCAACTCTGGTTGGAGTCCCAAGTCCCATACAAGTGTGGTTCAGACTGTGCTAGGCTATCTATTCAGGCCCCGACTAGTTGTTGGAGAGTCCTGATTATACAGATAGATACCAGAGCTCCCGCTCCCTAGTGTGGTTGAAGGTTGTTGGCCTGGGAAGAGCCTCATTAGGTCTCTTTACACACATCCCAATCGGCCTGTGACTTAGTGGCAAACTAGAACTCAGTTTAAGATCAGATCCCTGTTACCCCGTCGAACTAGTATAAGCATTTTGAACAGAAGATAGAGAGAAACAGTCCCATAAACAAAGATACAAAGAACAAGAACCCGTCCCATACCACCTATTACAAAACGAACGATTGCTACTATAACGTGAAATCCCGCTATAAACCTCGGACTTTCCCGCATCGCACCATTGACTTGTTAGTGTGTGTTTTGTGTGTGTTTTTGTGGCGTTCTTCTACACTGCACATCAACGCGTAGTATGTGACTTTCGCCCTAGGAATGCCAATACTAAGAAGTTGTCTTCCCCGATCCCAGATCCGCAAGCCATCCGTAGACGTGTTGCTAATGCGCGTTTCCGCTCGACGATGGACGGTAGCGACGCATTCGAACAAGTACGCGTCCAGCCAGACCATGTCCCGCGAACCGCCATGTTGACGCCTGACGGGGTTATGATCAGTGAGGTTATGCAGCAAGGTGACTGCAACGCACCTGCTACATTTCAAAGCATAATGTATCATTTATTCGCACCCTATATTGGGCGTTGGATGGACGTATATTTAGATGATATAATTGTCTACTCTAATACTATTGAGGAACATGTCGAGCATTTGAAGACTATTATTCGTATCCTTGCGGAAGATAAATTCTATCTAGCTGAGCGGAAGATGAAGCTGTTTTCTAAACAGGTAAAAATACTCGGATGCATTGTCGACGACGATGGCATACGAATGGACCCTCACAAGGTCGACTCCGTATTGAAATGGCCCACTCCCACTAACCGTGATCTCCTTCGCGGATTCCTGGGATCGGTCGGCTACTTGGCCGACGACGTTGACTCTGTGCGGATACCCATGGGTGTCTTGAGCGCAATTACAGGTGACGCCGTCCCTTTTCGTTGGGGATACACAGAGCAACGAGCCTTCGAGGACGTTAAACGTAAAATTCAGGAGGGCAGTGAACGAACACGCGTACCATTAGATTACTCTAAGGATGCGCCACCCGTTTGGCTGATAACGGATGGCAGCGCGACTGGAGTCGCTGGCGTCGTTATCCAAGGTGACGATTGGAAAACCGGCAACGTCGCCGCCTATTATTCTGCCAAGCTCAACGCGGCACAGCAAAACTACCCCGTACACGAGATTGAGATGCTCGCGGGGGTAGAAACGATGCTACGCTATCGAGATATTCTGCAAGGACAGAAATTTACTTGGGTTACAGACCATAAAGGATTGACGTACCTTCTCAATCAGAAAGATCTTTCTGGCCGACAGGCTCGTTGGATCGAGAAGTTGAGTTCATTTGACTTCGATGTCAAATATCTTCCGGGAAGTGAGAACACGCTGGCCGACGCTCTGTCGCGTATCTATTCGAACGACGCTCGTGGTACTCTACGAGCGCGGAGTGAGTACACCTATCACGATGTACGTGATAACAACGTACTGGATTCATTTGAGGTGACTCGGCCAGTACTCGTTGGAAATGAAGCGACTGCCCACTTAAGCGCCCAGTCAATGGATGTGGCGCCGGTCTCGTTGCGTCCGCGTAAGGCTGTGGATTACACTCCAGAAAAGAGGGCACCTAAAGAAGTGTCAGAATCAACGAAATTTGCACGAAGGATGGCAAATAGATTCACGCTCGTTGGCCCAAAAAACCCCGAGACGCGAATGGAGGGCGGGATAGATAAAGATATCGTACAAAGAGGCGAATCTAACACTCACCGGCCAAATCATACACTGCTAAACCAGCTTGACGAAGCATTCCTTGCGAACGAACCTCCAATGCCTCTTGAAGGCAGCAGCCAGCAGACAAGTACGTCCGCCAGCGACGAAATCGAAGGAGGAAAGCAGACTCAGTCCGCTCACCACCAAACGATTCCGAACGAACCAACATCGGTCAAGCACTCAGAGACGTCAACGACCTCCGTTCCGTCGATTTCAAATCCAAGCACATCGAGGGCTGAAAAGAAAGGGAAAGGGTCCCATCAATTCCTCGAGCCCCGATTTGGACCGCCCAATTTGGACGACTCGGGTAACTCCGAGAATACATCGTTCCTCGATGTCGTTTCTGGAGGGCGAGGGTCTATAGACCTCCTCGAGCATATTCGACATCGCTATAGTAACGATAGCTCGTTTAAAGCTATTGTTGATAAACCTAAGGACTTTAGGAACTTTGAATATACGGAGGATGGCCTCCTTTACCTTCGAGTTCAAGATGATACTCAAATATTATGTATACCCGACATGAGCGTTAATGGACGTCGTGTACGCGAGATCATAATAGATGAAGCCCATTCATTATTGGCTCATTTAGGCTCAAGAAAGACGCTAAGTTACCTTCGAGCCCATGTCTGGTGGAAAACAATGGCAAGTGATGTTGATACATTCTGCAAGTCATGTTCCACTTGCGCACAGATCAAGCCCGATAACCAGAGACCGTATGGTAAACTACGCCCACTTGGACCGCCGCGGCATCCATGGGACGTCATTGGGATAGATTTCATGGAACCGCTCCCATTATCAAAAGATCGTGACGCTGAATATGATTCTCTCACCGTCATTGTTGATCACCTTACGGGAATGGTTCATTTAGTACCAGGACGGGTGAATTATAAGGCACACGACGTGGCTGAATTAGTTTTTGATCACGTCTACAAACTACATGGATTACCGCGCGCTATTGTTAGCGACCGCGATAGTAAATTCACGGGCCAATTCTGGACCCGGCTGAATAAACTAGTTGGCACTAAATTGAAAATGTCATCAGCATTTCATCCTCAAAGTGACGGTCTCACCGAGCGCGCAAACCGAACAATTGAACAAATGCTAAGGCAATGCATTGCTCCGAATCAAAAGGACTGGGTAATAAAGTTACCAGCCATTGAATTTGCAATTAACTTAGCCCGCTCCGAAACCATGGGATACGCTCCATTCTTCTTGAACTCCGGCCGTATCCCTCGATCCATGATATGGGATACAGCCTCAAAGTCCGAGTTCCCAGGGGTACGCGTCCTTGCACAACGAATGAAGAATGCTATCATTTCTGCACACGACAATATACTAGATGCTCGTGTGAAGCAGACCCGTGACGCCAATAGGCGTCGACGCGAAGTTCCATTCAAAGAGGATGATCTAGTGTACTTGTCTACCAAGAACTTATCTTTACCCAAGGGAACGGCACGTAAACTGGTTCCAAAATACATCGGACCCTTCAGAATTCTAAAGGACTTTGATAATGGCTCATTTCGGATAGTGTTGCCTGCCCGTCTCAAGCAACGAGGAATACATGACGTGTTTCACTCGTCACTGCTTCGTATACATGTGCCTAACGATGACCGATTGTTCCCTGGGAGAGCAGAAACCCAAATTCTCCCGTTTGACCAATTTGAAAATGAGTGGGCCGTTGATTGCATCACAGCCCATCTCGGCTCCGGAGAAGACCTAATGTTCCAAGTCAAATGGAAAGCAGGAGATGTTACTCTGCTACCATTAAGAGACGTCGAACACTTACATGTGTTCGCGGACTATTTAGAACTACTGGGTTTGGACTCAGTCGTCGATCTAAAGGCTAATAAGGTTAAATCTGATACCATCCCGAATGAGATTGATCCGCAGATCTTATTCGCCGGTTCCATTGCTTTCGAAACGGAAACTAAAACAACGAATAGCCTTCGTGTTGTCATACTAAAGCATACAAAAGCTTGCATTGGGTTAAAGAGACCACTATCGAATTCCCACTTTGAGCTGGTCTCATCTATTACCACCTCCTACTCCAACGCTACCATGCCTCCGCGTCCCTCTGATCTCGGATATTACAACCGCCTGGACAACATCAAATGCGCGGGGCCTCGATCTCTTCAGGTCAAACTCCCGGAACGAGACAACCCCGTCAACTTCCTACGCGATACTCTAGATAGTATTTGCAACGACAACAAAGTCTATATTCGGATCGCTAGTGACGGCACTTTTCCCCACGCCTGGGCGGCTACCCATGGTTTTAATTCCCTCACCCGTGTCTTCAATGACAACCCCGATTTCGAATTCAAGTTCTGCACGGTTCGGAAAGACGACTCCGTGACCGTCCCTGATAATCGACCACCCCGGATCGACGATCTCCTACCGCCATTGCCTCTCAAATACAAAAACGACGATACTGTGGCTGCCCAGTTGGAGAGGAAGAGAGTTGAGTTGTTGGAAAAGGCAAGCATGAAGGCATTGGCAAACTATGTGAATAAAGAAGAGAAGATGGACGCTGGGAAAATTATTCGAGAGGAGCAGAAGAAAATTAAGCGCGGGGTTAAGGATCAGATTGACGAAGACCGGATTTATTCACGCCAACGACTTGGGAAATCGACCACTATCACAAGCCGCGGCTTCGGACCTTATCCCACATCCGTCCTCACTACCCCATCCCGCCGTGAATCCGCCACTTCCAAAGCCCGGAAGTCCCGCAAGGAACGCAAGGGAACTCCATCGTTAAACCCTGATGCCGCCATCTTCTATCCCGTGGCCGGACCGTCGAACGCGCCTGCCGCCGAGCCCGCGGCTCCCTCCAACTCATCCATTGCGCCACAATTTACCAACCCTTCTGCTTATCCCCCACCTCCGTCGATCCCGTCGGCAACCCTTGATGATTACGAGATGGAAGGAGGTTTGCCCGATGGCGATGATGCCGCCGTCGATGAGGATGATCATGAGCCGAATGACGAGGACACCGCGATGCCAGCGGTGTAGGACTTCTTGGAAGTCCTGGAGGGCGTATGTAACGAAGGCATCGCTGCGCCCCCGGGTAACCACCCCGGTTACCATTCTATTTACTATAGCTACGCATTGGTAGAAGGCTATGGTATTTACTACTTAGTATAGTTCTTAGTATATATGCACTATATACTTCCTGTACTCAGTAGGACCCACCGAAATTACCACCACCTAAACCAGTCACTTCGGTCCCCCTTCTCGCTGGTCGAGAAGCCCATCAACAAACACATATATTCTCGTGTGACGTTACGGTAAAACTACCCTAACCTCACATAAGGGCCTGGCCTTCGGGAGGGAATCTGGATTGCTGGGTTCTGAATTTCTGTTATATTAAATAGCTAGTTATCTTAGGTTTAGTAGTGTACTGTGTTTTCTTGCAAGCCCAATGCTACTCTTCCAGCCTCATTGTAATCGGCCGCAGGTGGCGCCACCAAATTGATGTCTCCATATCTTGGTTAGATACTACTTGGCGTGGCTTATTTTTTTTTCTCCTACAGGATATCTCTATAGAGCACCACTAAGCATTATTATCAAGGTCGTGGCAGTCACAGTGTACCCCAGTAGCGGCAAATGAGTACTTCGACTTGACTTGCGCGCTTCTGATCGCTGCCACGTGCGTTTGAGCTTTATATTACTAAGCCATTTTGCCTAATAACTTAGGAAGGATTCAAGCAAACTAGTGCTAAGGTTACGAACTGCAGGTCAGCTTGCCATGCCTTCACATACTGATCTGCTGAGCGTTGAGTAGTTCAAAATCCCAAGATGATTCTCGTTTCTGCGATTATCGCGTGGTTGCCCGGCATGCCGAAGCATATAGTTTGATGTTTTCCTTCAAGTTCACCCCTCGCCCTTCTCCGTTCCTACCATCTCAACTCTTGTCCCAATTACTATCCTCCTCCTCCAGCGCGAAAGTTGGGGCCGTGAATGGTATCCGTCGTAAGTAAAAGCTCTGGAGGTGTCTTGCAGGCCCGGGCCTGATCGTGACTTAACGTTCACCGTTAGCCTGGAGATCCCGGCTCGAACACGTCCGTTGGAACTCTAGTTCACGGTCGAACCATTGGAATATATATTTCTCAAGTACTTGCTTGCTAAAATACTAGTCCAGGTACTTATTCCCCTTAGGTTCCACTCCCTATCCTGACGGACATAACTTCTAGCAAAGACCGTGTCATTCAAGAATGTACTATTGAACATGTTGGCGCAATGAACCATTCCTCTTCATTGAAGCGAGGCTAACAAACGCGGTACGCGCATTGCCGAGATCGTCCTTGATTGTTTTCCTGTGGGCCACTCCGACAATCGACATTGTTCGACATGGCCTCTCCAGACAATCGCTCGCTCGCTTTGCACGCGCACACACGTGCAACTCTCCATTATTTAAGGCGACGCTGGCTACCTGGTCTTAGCCTACGACCTCCATTACTGTTTTCTCACTCGGTATGACTTACCCTCCTCCAAATCTGCTCCTTGTTCTGAGAATCCGTTGTAGAGATACCCTTACAAGCTATATCAATGTTTGGCACACAGCACGACCCCCTTGGCCTTAAGCAGCCACAGTCTTATCACACTGTTCAGCCTACTTCAATCGGACTTGTTAACGCAACCAATGGCTCGAGTTTGAGACACCCTTCTACAAGCGATGATTCAACGAAGAACAGGAAGCGCAAAGGGTACCTATGGCCGCTCCTTAATGTTAAAATTCACTAATATTTCTCCAACAGCTCGTCTACCCTCAACATCGAAGAAGGACGTGCCGACAAGCGTGTTCATCTCTCTTCCAAGAACGTTCTTCCCACAGAGCGAAACAACGCTCTGATTACTCCAGCGCCTCAGAATATTGACTGGTCAACGTTGAGCTTTGAGAGTGCTCTACCTCTGACATTGGAATCTATGGAACAACCGCCGTACTCGTGAGTATCCTTAGGGCGATCTTTTGTATCCCATATCTGATTTCCACTAGATATGAGAACGAGCTGCGCGAGCTTGACGAAGGCATAGCCAAGTTCCCACCAAGTCGTTGGAATGCTCAATATCCAACACCTCTATCGATGGGTGACTCTCCCAATGCTTGGACCGCAGATGATGATCGACAGTACACTTCCCATGTACCTTTCAATGATGAACCGAATGTTGTCCCGGTGGAACCATATCAGATCATGGACTTTGCTAGCTACCCTCCGAGTCAACAGTTTCCTCCTCCTCCTCCTCCTGCGGAACCGCGTGGCCCTAACGGGTGGACCATTGAAATGGACAATCTCTTCCAGGCAGCTCACCACCAAGTCTCTCAGACGACAAGAGAAACGCGCCCGCATCCGTCCAATACTGCACTACTCGGTCAACGGTCACTACCAACCCCGCCGCAAGATGTTCAGCTCCATCCTCAATATACCTTGATTCCTCCTCCACGCTATACTCATCCCGGGCTACCTGCTCCTCCGATGCAGGCTGGTGCCCCATATCAACTGCCGAGTGTTTATTTGCCACCTCCCCAGCAGCATCAACATCCTTCTCATGCACACCCATTCCCATCTCAAGCTGCAGGCCAGCATCAACAGCACCCCCAATTCTACCATCCCCTGGCATCCCAAGCCTCTTCTTCCGCCACTCCGCTTCCCACGTCCACCCCGCTTCATACCGTCGTCCAGATGAGAACAGGCAACACCCACCGCTTCCAACTCCTCCTCCAATACCCAAAGTTCACCAACCAATTCCAAGACCGTTTCACCCTGCTCGAAGTGATCCTGACACCCCACGAACGAGTCCTCCCCCGTCCCTGCCCCCTCGGCGCGAACTGCACAGCGCAAGTGAGGATCAACGGACTCGCTGACCATATCGCACACTTCCACTCGAACGACGGAGTGTTGACGTGTCATGGGCATCCCGGGAATGAGAAGGAGCTCACAAGGATGGATGCGATGGTGAGGCATGTTTTGCAGGAGCATTGGAAGGTCACGCGGTTTGAGTGTGCGTACTGTGGTACAAGGACGAAGAGCGTACAGGGGGATATGGTCAACCACTGGATGAGTTGTAATCGACTCATTAGCCTGCATGAGAACTATCGGATCTAGTGAAAGCAGGCGATGGGGCTATTTCTTTCATTTCAATCTTGGATAACTTTTGAGGATATCTATATGTATTGGGACTATCGCTTTCTTTGCTATCTTCATGCTGTGCGCTTTGTATGTCTATTTTTCTTGCTACTTTGATTTATGGCTATAGCCTGGTAGCACATCACAACTTTTAGTGCTACCAGGCCTGTATCACAAAATATCGTGTACCTATTTCACAAGTTAAATAGTCTAAACAATACACGGGTGTTCAACATGTTACCACAGTGCGCATTCACGTCGTGAAAGGACAGTATGGTGTCCTCACAATCTACAAAAAAAACTCCCATATCCGAGAAGTGTGGCGCGGCGCAAATTGATGACGTTCTCCTAAGCCGAAACCATCTACGTACGACCGTTACAGAACACGGAAAAGCAAAAACCATATGCCGATATAACTTATCGAATTGTAATGCGTAAAGAGTCCCAGAAATGTCCCAGAGTCGTGAGTAAGTATGTTGGGATTCTACGAATGAAATAATGATAAAGACAATTCAGCGAATGAAGAAACTGTGCAGGATCGCCACGCCGCAAACACCTGAGCAAACGAAGAAACCTAAAGGATATCCCCCTGGGTTTCCGTCGATGCTTACTGACCATAGCTAAAGTAGGAAATGAAAGATTAGTTGATAGCGCATCATTGAAGACTAGATCATACGCACCCAACCACCAAAGACAGGGCCAAGGCATCGAGCAAGACTGACAATGCTTTGCGCGATGCCGTTCGCGACACCAACCGCATTTGGCGGAGTCACTGTATCAAATGAGGAAAATGTGCCATTTCAAGCCGGAGGGACGAACTGTAATTCAGGAGAATTGACACAGCAGTATATGCGAACGTATTGCCACAGAATCGACATGCACTAATCGTGATCTCCATTAGCAAATTAGAAGGGCTTGACGCAAGGGTAACATACGTGCTGACGGCAAGAGCAGCCATGAGGACGAAATTGCCATCGTCCTCCTCGCTGGCGAAGGGAACCCGATACATGGTCACGGTGACGTAGGCTGGGATAAAAAGGAAAGACCCCAGACGGAACATGGCCAGATGAGAGAAGCGTCCTCGGGGAGGTCTAAGTGGCTGGTCAATATAATCGTACGGGGCACCAGTGCGACGGAATCAACACACCCAATGTTCCTAATAGTAATAGACATGAGCTAAGAATAACGAATGTATAGGTCAAACACACTCACGGATAAAGATAGAATTGGTATGCAATTTGACAGAGACACATCAACGCGACTGGGAGTTCGTCAACACATGCACCGCCTGATAGCGTGAAAAACTCACTGAGCTGGGCGAAATGCCCGGCGTTGAGATTAAGCCCTCCAGAGTCATATTCGCTAACCGAAGGTCAGAACCATGTCGACGATGAAGATGTGAAACTCACGTCACAAGATAGGACATGAAAACTTGATCATGAGTGGTGGAGTGCAGAGCGAGCAGCCCGTACTGGATGATGATCGCCATCGGCAACTGAGAGTAAAGCGAAGGCGGCTTCTCAAGCCCAGCTTCTAGATCCGCCTCAGCATGCGCCATAGAACCCCGCCTTGTTTCCATGATGGGTGCGAGCAAATCATTCTGCGGAGAGTCTAAGGTATCGGTGCGCATAAGAAGTTGTTGAGCATCTGTCACGGCGGGCGGCGTTCTCACACCAGAGTGCGCAAAGATCGCAGGGGCATTGGAAAATCTCCTTGACGTAGGTGTTCCGTCCAAAGGTTGAGTGAATGATGCAGTTCGTGCCGCGATGGGACGCGCATTGGAAGGACGCCGAGGAGAGCCAAGCTGCGTTCTGCGATGACCCGGCATAGCCTGTTGGGAAAAGGACAATCTTGGAACAGAGTCGTTGCTCGAGCGCCCAAAGTGAGTCGGAGAAGAACTACCATCCTGGTCGCTATTGTCATCAGAGACGTCGGAGTCGGAGTCAACCTCGTCGTCAGACTCGAATGGATTCTCATTATCCTGGTTCATTGCAGCGGCAACCCAAAGGTCCGAAATATGAGCCACCGCATCTCCATGGGCCACTAGAAGACGTTGTGCAAAATTCATGTCGTCTGCGACAAAAGACTCCCTATTCGGATCCGCGCTCCCCCGCCGTCTACGCATCGAGCTGGCCATACTTCCACGTCGGGTCCTAATCGTGGCACCACTGGCAAGCCTGTTTCTATAACTGCCGTACCCATAAGCAGAACCAGAGGGGCGGTTAGGCCGTGTGTTGGAAAATGTCCGGGATCTGTCCACTCGCTGGCCAGCTGTATTCATCGGAACAGGAGCTGTAGGAACGGGGATATTGCTGCCATTGGCATCACGGACTCGGGAGGCAAAATATCCAGATAATTTGGAGGAGAGACGTCTGCCTATAGATCCTCGTGGAGCCTCGTCTTCGTCGAATATGGGGCTTGGAGGAATAGATTCTTCTTCAGGAATTGTTGGATGGATGTTGGTGTCCTTCTCAGGAGCGAGTTGAATGGCACCTTCCCTGGGCCCACCATCAGGTCCTAAGAAGCAGCCAAGAACTGCACCACTGAATGTGATAGTAGCGGCCATCATACATGGCAGCAAATACGGATAGCGGACGAAGAGGGGAAATTTTTCGAACGCCGAAGGCCATTTTGCAGCAGGAGTCTCAACTATGAGGTCAATTCAGTTATGAAGAAGCTCGTATGAGAATAGAATCGGCGCACATGTCCCTCCGATAATTGCGCCAGCAACACCACCGAAGCCCCAACAAAAGCTGTTATGGCATGGAGATTAGAAGACGAGTGGACGGAGTCTACAAAGCCACAAACCCGAGGATAGCGTATGCTCTTCCTTCATTGGATGGGTCGGTGACAAAAGATATTGATCCTCGAGCGACACCGACGGCGCCAGCGAAGATACCTTGAAGAAGGCGTACGCAGATCGCTTGAGATAGAGTGGTACATGTTCCGAAGATAGCACAAGTGATGGCGCTGCCTAGGAGGGAAAGGACAAGAACTGCTCTTCGGCCATGCCTATCAGCCACTGTCGCCTATAAAGTGATCAGCTAGAGTTCTAACGCTACTTCGGAACAACAAACCCAAAGCATTGAGGTGAGGAATTGAGTTAGGAAAAAGGTGGACACTGTTCAAAGATGAGGCGATGTATGGATAGGAAAAGGGACGTGAATGCGCACCCAAGATGCCCGTCCAGAAGGCAATCTCGGCTTCGTCTTCGAAAACACCGAAACCTGGGAGGCGTTAGACAGATGCCGATAATTCCAGGAGATATACGCACTTTCCACCATGAATAACAGGAATGGAGTACTGACGTTGGCAGATAAGAACTCCCCGAGGAGAGCCTGCCCAAAGTCAGCGCAATAATCAGTGAGTATATGCGTTGAACGTACGATGGACAAGACAATCATTGAGAGAGCAGGTAATGGTGTCTGGTACATCTCTGCTGGTGCATGCATGACTGTGGGCACCGGCGCCTTGTCGACAGGTGTGCGCTCGCCGTCCTCATCTTCGGCTTGAATCGTGGCGCTGTTGAAAGAGAGACGAGCTAGGACTTTTCTGAGAGAGCTCGTCGTCTGGGGTGCTTCATGTCCGTTATCTGCATTGTTGCTGGATCCAAATGTACGAGTGACCCGAGTCGAGCTCATCGTCGCGTACAGCGTCAAAGCTGTAGATCCTGTTAAAATGAAGTGGCAAAGAGTGCAAGATGCTCACGACAGTGACGCTCTGACTTGTCGTCGTCGTCGTGGTCGGGAAGAAAGAGATGAAATCTGCCCGAGTCGTCGTCAAGTTTAGAGGAATGGCCGACGTCACCAAGCACGACGAGCAGCTTGTTTATTCCGTCGCGTGACAAACATACCGTAAACGTAATGCTGTGCAAACTGTTGACCTGATCTTTGCCTGCCGCCGGTTACTCAGTCTCTCAATAGCAAATTTTATAGCTCGTCGTTTGGAAATGTCCTGTAGCGCGGCAAGTAGCTTCCTTACTAGCCTGAAGATTTTGAACGGCTTCAGTAGAGGCTAATCGGACATATCGTTTTCTTCATCATTGACATGATTAGTATCATAATAGTATGTGCTTCGTCAAACCTTTCCTTTCTTCCTCAATAATTCATTCAGTTAAAGATATAAGCCTCAGATGCGGTAGAGAGGTATCAACTACGCCATGAATTAGGATCTTTCCGCCATCTGCTCCCCATCGTCTGTTGGCTGTTCCGTTCGTTCATCATTATATACTCCATAATGATTGTCTGCGGGAATCGAGTCATCTCTCCTAGTGCAACTCGTCGGCACTACTTGGTTTATCTCCTGTTGACAGCTTTCCAGGTATCAAGTCGATATGTATCAAACTTTAATGGCGTCTCTGGGACCGAGCTTGAAGCCAGTGGTACATCTGACATGAACTAGTTCCTTCCACGCGCTACTAAAGGCATTCGCTGTCGACCGCTACCCCCTCCAAGTGCGACCGGTATTATCGACACCGTTCAGACCATTTCAACAGTTTACACGATACGATGCACACACGACATGTGGGTCTATATTACGGGGTACGAGGGAACTATGCTACCCGCGAGGCAGGTACAACGTAATCCACGGTGAATCGCCTGCAGTTGAAGGTGTCAACTCACGGATCGGAAGCTGGTCTGCCTCCGACGTTCACAGTGTCGATATCAGTGAGGTGGTTCGTTTCATGGTCGCTGCCGTCGTTTGATATGTTTGTTTCAGGGCCTCAACATTCCGCAAACACAACAGGCAAACGAATGATACGATGGACGCTCCAAATTGAGAGGCGAGCGCATGTTAACATTGTGGCGCGAAGGCAATGAATAGGCAACGTATAGGCAAAAGTATAATGTGCTTCGCTAAATCTGGCAGACGGAGTCAAAGCTAGTCATCTAACAGCCCGTGGATAGCATCCACGCAGCGGAGGCGACTTTATTTTCGGATGAACAGCTGCGCGCGTCCCTTTGACTGTAGCAATCCAGAAATGGACTGTGACAGAGCCGCCTCCAAATATGTGCCGAACTCGCTGGGTCACCGATCACATATAAAAGGCACGATTGTCAGATCCCGAGTTCGTGCTTTCTTGCTATCGTCTGTTCATTCCCGACTATTCTTTCTAACCCGCCTTTCCTATTCTCTCTTTATTCTTCTTCTATCGTCAAGCCTCGTACTAGTTTTCGACATGGACGCCTTCTCCTCGGCCACGCCACCATCCAAATTCATGCTACCCGATCTCCTCTCGCACTGTACTTTCGGTATCCGAGTCAGTCGCTTTCGAAAGCAAATCACGTCGCAGACAAAACGCTGGCTCTTTCAGAGCGGGAACCTCATGGGCCAGAAACGCGAGGCCTACCACGGCTTGAACGCAGGCCTGCTCACCTCGATGTGTTATCCAAAGGCTGGCTGCCCTCAGCTCCGCCTCTGCAACGATTTCCTAACCTACCTGTTTCATCTCGACAATCTCTCCGACGATATGGATAAGCGGGGAACAAAACAGACAGCGGACGTCGTGCTAAATACGCTTCACCACCCCGAAACCTACCATTCTCCTACACGTATATCCAAAATGACGAAGGAGTGCGTCGCGTCATCTTTCATATCCGCTGCCACTTACCGTTATCCGCAGCTACTGGCGTCGTCTCATACAGACAGCTGCCCCCGGCACGCAGAGACGCTTCATCGAGACGCTGGACTTCTTCTTTGAGAGCGTCACTGAACAAGCGCATGACCGACAGGCAGGATTGATTCCTGACCTCGAGTCGTACATCGCCCTTCGCCGGGACACCTCAGGTCAGTCGCGTTGTTTCCGTGAGGCCAAATACATTCTCATCGCTCATGTTTTGGCTTCTTCTTCCCAGGATGCAAGACGTCGTTCGTCCTCATAGAATATGCATACAACCTGGACATCCCCGACGAAGTGATGGACCATCCTCTCATCCGCGGCTTAGGCGATGCTGCCAACGACCTTGTAACGTGGTCTAATGTATGTACTAGCATGATCCGAGGAAGTGCTTGCACGACACTTACTTGATCATTATAGGACCTCTTCTCATACAACGTTGAGCAATCTAAAGGCGACACGCATAATATGATTCCCGTGGTGATGAACGAGCAAGGCTTGGACTTGCAGGCGGCGGTGGATTTCGTGGGGGAGCTGTGTAAGCAGACGATGGACCAGTTCAACGAAGATCGAGCGCAGCTACCTTCGTGGGGAGCGGATGTTGACCGCGATGTAGCGGTATACGTACAGGGACTGGCGGATTGGATCGTGGGATCGCTGCATTGGTCTTTCGAATCCGAGAGGTATTTCGGGAAAGGCGGACGGGAGGTGAAAAAGTCGAGGGTTGTCAACCTGTTACCTCGTCGTCGGTTATGGTATGTCGCTCCGTTACCATTTTTGCGTTGGAACTCACGGTGATCATTATTCAGATGACCACCCCACACTCCTTTCGTTTCTTCTTTTCGACCGGACATTCATTCCTATCTAGACTATTTCATCATCAGACACGCTTGGGTCGTGTGCTGTATGTATCTACTGGCGCATCCAACTTCCGAGAGCATGTTGCGTCCGGAGCCTACTTTCCTTTAGTCTACCTACTCCCCCGGACTTTGTTATCTTTCGCTGGTTATTGCAATTGGACAATATGTAGGAACATGTAGCTATTTATTAATTATTACTCATATATTACAACTGTTTTCTTTGCTTTCCATATGCAACTGCGTGCAGGGCGGAAGATATACATAAAGGTAGGCGTAAAAGTCATGAAAAGGGACGGCGTAGGTAAGTATACAGTTGTAGAATGAAGTAAATTAGGTTGGGGGGAAATGCCCGACTAATCCAGCCTTGAGCGCGTTGTAGAAGACGGCGTAGGTGACATGTCCATTCAATGTTTCCACATCGACAGCCGGCAAAGGAGTTTCTTGGGTAGTACTTCCATTGGTTCCTTCGTCCCAATCACCCTCTACTACCCCAGCGGCAGCTTCACCTTCGTCCTCGTCCGATTCGTCACGAAGCTCAGTGCGTTGTGTATGCTGGCCTTCATCCCATTCATCGTCCCCAGCCGCCTGGCGACGAAGCACCTGAGCAGCAGCCACTTTCGCAGCAGCGATCGCCCTGAAACCCATGGAAAACGCATCATGAAGTTCACTGAGTCTCCGTGCAAACCCACTGAACGAGGTCGTGGGCACTGGCGGGATGTAGCCTGCAGACAGGTTCATGAGGGCGTTCTTTGCAGCTAAAAGGTCTTTGTCGGTCATGACCAGCCATTCATGCCACCTTCTCCCTTCGGTGGTGTCCACTTGGAGGCGGGGCGCCTGCGTTCCTATTTGTCTGATGGAATGCGCGCATACAACGAGGAGGATGACGTAGAAGAGGGATTCCAGATCGTGACGGTAAAGGGGAAGAACATCGACATCCTTGACATGTAACTCTTCCGCCATGAAAGGTCTGGTCCCGGTGCGGTGCTGGGAGGTCTGACCCGGCCAGTCGAGATGGGAGGAGAGGTCGAAGTCATTGAGCACGCCGCAGATTCTCTTTCCGCGAACGTGCCACATTATGTTGCCTTCGGAGATGTCACGGTGTAAGATGCGAGCGAATTGGTATATCCAGCGATGAACTGATATCGGGTGCATTAGCGTATAAAAACGAGATACAAATCATAGAGACGAACCTTGCAAAACGTCGAAAAAGACTTGTCCATATTCCTTGGGACTGGCCAACTCTGAGAGAGGATAGAGCCGCTCCTGTACAATAATCCGGCATACTCTCAGTTCATAAGTGAAGCAGCCCGTGTCCTCGGCATAGGCTGTGTCCTTATCGTTCAAAAGGTTATGCAATCTCATGCCGGGTGAGTCGTCCGCTAGGGGGAAATCCTGTGAATGAAAGGTCGTCGGGATGTGATTCAAAACCCAGGCAGCTTTCTTTCCTGCAGCAGCAACGGCCTTGGTAATGTTATCCAACATGCCCACTTCGGACAGACGCTCCACTGCAGGCCAGCTAATTTTGACCACGATCTTCTTCTTCGGCCACTCAGCACATTGTCCCTCGACGACGCAAGTGCTCCGACCGATGATACCAGGTTGTCGGTAGATGATACGTCCTAGAGTAATCTCGACTCTCTTCTCTTTAACGGTAAGAAAGAGTTTTTGTCCGGCAAGAAGAAGGGTGGGATCTGCCGACATTTCCTTGGTGTAGTTTTGGTAGATCCTGAGGAATGGATCCGGCATGAAGGCATCCATGACACCACGTTGGGGAAGAGTCAACAGCTGGAGGGCGACGAGGAGGCTGGCGAATCTGCGTCGGTTTTTCATGTCGAAAGGTGGGGAAGCGACTAGAGCAGAGCGATCATAGTATAGAACCTGGACATAGTTCCGCGCGACGAGCAAACTGATGCTATGGGTACGGAACCCGGCGTAGGAAAGCATCGCGAGGGCGTAACGGGCCATCTGAGCTAGGACCTCAAATCGATCTTTCGCGTCGTCTTTCGCTGACGAGACTTCAGGTAGAGGTTCCGGTCCATACACGACTGGGACGGCAACTGACGCCGTTGTCTTCGTCGACCGATTCGACGGGCAAGAGCGCTTGTGCGGGTAGGTCACTGCAGAAGCGCAGTTGCGTTTGACTCCATGGTGAATTTCGTTGAGTCCTATGCTGTATTTCTGTATTGTGCGTTGGGCAGCAATGTACTTCTCGGAGTGTGGGAAGAAGTCGCGGGGGTCTTTGCCATCTACGACACGGTTAGGGCGAATGGAGGTATCGAAATGATTGAAGACTCACCTGAGTACAAAACTACTCGAGCGCCATGGCCATGGTCGAGCAAGCGTGGATGGAGCTTGAGATCTCGGGCATCGAGGTACTGGGGCCAGCCGAAGTTGTATGTTGGCGCTGCGTGACGATATTCAATGTTCTCGGAGGTATCAAACATTTGTCGCAGGATGCCACCAACGTCGGGCTTCAACTCCCGATTGCTACCACGAACGATCTTGTCTGTCTGTCGAAAAACGAATATGGCATCCCCCTTAGGAGTGTCCATCGTGCGCTGAACGATATCGGAGGCATCATTGCAAACGTTGATGAAGTCTGCGTACAGCTCTTTCTCGTGCTTCAAGGTCTCGTCGTCGCAGAGGTCGGTGTAGGTTGCGAGAGTCCGGCGGAAACGTGAGTTCCTTTCGACTTTGTCAACAAGTTTCTTGAAGCGGGGGGCGGATGTCTCCCATTGTGGAGGGACGTTGAGAATGACCTCCAAGAACTTGTCATGCGGAAGAAGTACTTTGTTTCCCGTCAAGTCTTCGGCGATATATTCTTCGATTTCGGGGCAGGTGAAGCGAACATGATGATCGTATTGACTTGCGGTTCCTCGGTTTTGAGGCGTGCTCTGAAGCAAAACTCTGGCGTTGGTGCGGATCGGGCGTTGCGGCGTGACGGGATTGGAGGCCATGACTGCAGAGTCCAGAAAGATGAAGAAGGGTGAGGCCAACATTGCGCTTATATAGATAGCAAATAGCAGACAAAGGAAAGCGACAATGAAATCCTAAACAATAAAAATCAGTGACAGTGGTTCGCGCTATTGAAGCACTGACGTGATTGACTCTAACGAACAAAGAATCCGAAGATGGTGGTCGTTTATAAAGTGAGTAATGTCACGTGCTCGTGATGAATCGGACCGATAAGGGCCGATTAAATTTGAAATAAGCTCAATAGAACGCTGTGTGCTATGGCTCAGCGTCTCAGTCTAAGCGCCCTCTAAGTGTATATCTTTGACGAGCAATACAATTGTACAACGTCCCTTGGTGTACGCTACAAAGATACTCGGAGGAATACGACTGAATCCAAGAGCTTCGGCAAATGCCGGCCTTGCTCTCCTTTCTCCCCCAAGTTACTTAAGTACAACCATTGAAAAGTCGGTGAGATCGTGGTCTTCGCTTCTTTGAATGAGCTGTTAAGCTCAGGATATACAGCTCTTAGGACGTCTACCATCCGAGTTGCTTGTGAGCTGGTTTCAACTTTCGCAGCTGTTCACTCATTCGCGACCTGCTACTCCGAACTGATGCTCACTTCTAAACAATTGAGTGGTGTTATAACATATCATATCCAACACCGCTGCGGCTATCTGCGATGATACTTTTTGTCACATATGTCGGATAATCTTGTTTTGGCCGTCTGGGATGATAGGAACACGATACCGAGCGCTTAGCGGATCTCTTTGCTGCGAAATGTGTGGAAAAGGAGCTCCTCATCCACCACGAAGTAGTATAGGCGCTTGAATCGGCGGCACTAGTATAGCATGGAACTGGTTAGCGGCTTGCGACATGATGCTCGGCAAATGCCAACCGGGAGTCTAACCACCCAACTTATAAATCGACTCTGGCATTTAGACCTTTTGTCCGGACCCCACCATGTCGGACGCTGGATACGACGAGGACGACGATTTTGAGGACGACGACGACGACTACCCGTATAACGCAGGAGAATTCCAGGCTCTTGCCCTTCAGATACGCAGTCTCTCCAGTGCTGTGTTCCTCTCCGGACAACATACATACTCGAAGAGCTCCTCACTAGAGCCAGACCGGCATCCTCTTGTGGCTATCGTTCGAGCACTTGCTACACTTCTAACGCGCAACTCGTGCGAGAGGGTCGTAGCAGTTACAGGAAGTCCATCCGATTGTTCATCGCAAACTACGCCGCACGACTCATTCATCGCGTTAATGCCAATGCCTCCCCAGTATTCAGCTCATCCGGGAGACCCAGGAGTATGGAATATCCTGTCGCACATCGACATAGTCCCGCGTAGCGACAACATTACGCCGTCCCTTTCAAGGCAAGTGCCTTGATACATTACATAGCTCAAAAAATCACTAAATATGATAGGGTTAGGCGTCGAAGCCAAGTGGATGACAGACAACATGCAGAGACCGTCCTGGCGATCATTTCATCTTTTCGCGACGCGAACGACGCGACGAAAAGCCGGATAGTCAACTCAAGCTTGCGCTATATCATAAACCAATGCTGGGAGGACATCTACTCCCGATTCTTCGCTTCTACGCAGCTCTATGCAGGCCGCCGGCTCGGGGACATCCTGCTAGGGTGGAGACCGGCGGCTATAGATCGTAGAAACTTATCCGGCGGCTGGGTCCGTGTGTGGAATGGAACCCTGGCGTCGAAATTGCAGGTTGCCCACGTACCCCACCGACGCGACTCCGACGCGACGTCGTCCCTCTTCTTCTACCATTGGTACACCTTGGAAATATGGCACAGAGTCTTCTGCGATACCATTGTCACGCTTTTGGTAGCCGGGGGGATATCAGTAGACAGTGCCACCGCTACGCCTCCTCGCTTGGCCGATATCGCCACCTCCATACCTGTTCTAGCTGCGCTGTTAGAGTCAGTCGCTGTACTTGACATGTTACAACTCCCTTCGCTTCAAGTCTACCTCTCGTCTTTCGCAGAACAAGGTCATGATCGGACTTACCTCCAAGACCGCGTCGGCTGCGCCATCATCGGTTCGTGATCTTGTCGATTGTTGCGAGGCCATTAAAACTTATCGATCTTCCATTTTACTTTCGATAGCTGACCAGAGAAGGAGCAATGAGACCCCGGGAGAACACATTCTGCGCTATCTGACATCCTTGACGTCGTGGTACACATCCCTCTGTACTTTGACTCAAGCATACGACACCCCAGAACTCTCCCTTCCTTCCCTCCGACTCGTCTTTTGTGGTCGTACTCTGCCTTTCAATACCCCCAATCGTAGACTTTTTGATATCCTCTCTCCGGACCGCGCAGCAGTAAAGAATCAAGTCCTCGAATATGTTCGTGGTCACGTTTCCAACCGGGAGGACCTCGACGACTGGCTGGGTGATATCTTCAACAAGATGTTCACCCTTGGAGGTCAGGCATTTGAACCGATTGAGACCACTCATACCGAGGCTTTGTTAATGGACTTCGTGGCGCACATCGAGAGCGATGAGAAACACATTTTCTCGGTATGTAGGATTCAAACCTCTGAGTACAATTTATTATACTCTTCACTCATACATACTATTCAGGCCTGCCGCTCATCCAGGACGTTTGGCATACCGAATCAATTTACAATGTGTTATTGCTGCAACTTTCTACGCAGCATTTTATTCGACCCCTCACAACATATTCTCGTACTACAGCGTCTTGGGGGAATTCTGGGCTACTCCAGTGCGTTCCCGGGTCACGTAGAACCTTGGACGCCCCCTCGGCTGTACTGGAGAAACGACGCTGTAGATGGCATTAAAGGTGGGCTTACACAGCTATTTGCAGCTATCATAGCAAACTTCGGTGAGGATATGACACCAACAGCAACTCCGCATTTGTCCATATAGATCGCAGATGTCTTCTGTCTTCATGTTTGATCAGAAGGCTATGATACGAGAGCTTCGTGTATGGGGATGGAGATGGGGAATGCAGGTGGCAGACGGCGTCAATCAGTGGATAAATTTGAATGGGAATCAAGCCACTGTTGCTTCCTTTTCTCGCGAAGGCTGAAACTCTACCTGCAATTCACGGAAGACGGGGAGCCTTTTTACTACACTCGGCAAAAGATACATATGTTGTGATATACAGCAAGTTCGAAGCGAGTGAACCTGCTGTGCGCTTCGATATTACGACAGTATTGCACGTGAAATTCCAGTGAAATTGAGCTCAGCCTAAAGCCAGCGATCTTGAGAAGCTTAGGACAGGTAGACATGGACTTGTTTGAAGATGCCATAAACAGGGTCGAAACGGGGGAACGCATCAAGCAAGTCCGGGTTACTAACACTTGACTTGTAACCAGCATCTGCCATCGATTCGGCAACCAAGTATGGCCAATCATTCTCTTGAGATTTAGACTCCAATAAATATGCTCCTCGCGGCCGCGACGGGGACCTACATCTAACAGGCGCTGTGTCTCACCTAGGGCTAACCCACGTTTTCCAAAAACGTCTGCTGCTGCTGATTGCGAACCGATCCATGCTTCTTCGAGGCTTCCTTGAGGGCAGAAATGCCGAAACGGGCAGCCATTCCAGACTAGGTTACAGTTTCCGTATTCGACACGATGATCTTCGCTATTTAACAGCCTCAGGGATATAGTTGTACGCCTTCCTCGACATACTCATCATGTCTTCCAGTCTGCTCAGCCGTATAAGCGAAAACGAGTACTACGAGGAGGACGATGACGACGACGAGGACATCGAAGCGTACTCACAAGATGAATGGGAGGACATAGCCCGCCAGATCCGAAGTCTATCCACCACTGTTTGGCTGACGGGGGAGCATTACACCGTTTCTGCGCGACGCCGCACGACATGCATAGACCTTCTTGAGGTCTATCGCTCGTGGGCGACACTCCTTACGCGCGACTCTCAGTCGGAATCGGTCGTTGCCGTCACCGGAGATGGTTCAACAATCGACGACGCCACACGAGTTATCGCCATCCTCCCCTATAGGGAGGACTCGGTAGACTTCATGCTATCGCCAGAGTCGTACACTGGAGCAGACTACTATATGCTACATCGACAACCTATCGAGCTTCGGCCGGATTCATGCTTTGTATGGTACGTCGCTGTGGCGTTCCCCAAGCGCCGTTCTCACTCAATTACAGGCCAGACAATTTATTTTCGGCAGAATCCCATGCTAGATGTCTCTTAAACATCGTATCATCTCTCGCCGAACAACCCGACGGGCTCTTTTTGTACGAGGACACCCAGCGCCAGAGCGCTTTGCGCTTTATTTACGCCCAATGCTGGCCCGAGGTACTAGCATGTGCCAAAGGTGCCAACCATCTTCCCCAAGCCACCAAGACGTGGCACGACCTCGGACTACTAGCGCGCTATAAACCGCATCCTGCAGAGCTCAACGCGAAGAGCTACGAGCGCGTTCCATCCAGAGCTGCCGCCATGTTTGCCGGAAAAGGTCTGGAGCAGCGTGATGATGACGATGACACGATGATAACGGACGACCAAGAGAACGGCGCATGGTTTGTCTTCTGTCCGGAGACTGCGCGGATATGGTTCTCCATTCTCTGTGATGCTGTTTATGGGGTGCTGTATCACTGTCAACGTGTGACGGAGGCTGGCAACAGCGAGGACCGTCCAGCTCCTGCCGTTATGGATGGCGTGGTGAGCAGCATGTCTGACCTTTACATGCTGTCGGAGGTCAATGCCATGCAACGTCTCCTCAACTTTCCCTCTCTGATACGCTATCTCGACATGAACTGCCCCGATATTAACCAAGAAATCTGTCCGCAGCTGTCTAGCGTTAGAAGGTCGACAAGAACATTCAGCCGTTCAGACTACAAAGTACTTGGTACGTTACGCCTTCTATTCCTTCATTTCGTTTCTTGTATGAATGCCCTTTTGTAGAAGAGTGGCGCGAAGGAAGGAATATTGTCGGAAGGATGCGACGCCACATATCCGACCTGCTGGCATGGCATACGGCCTTGATTACGCTAGTTCACGCCACCTCTCTCTGTGCCAACCCCATGACGCTCGAGCTTGTCCCGTACCGGCGCCCAAGCCCTCAATGGCGGGAGAAGCTGATGATGCAGAATTTGACATCAGTTTTGGAGATGGATCCTCCTGGGCAGAGCGTCAAGTATAACGAGGTGTGGCGCTATGTCAAGGGCGGCTTACCGGAGGACCTCGATGCGGAAGGGGAATATCACTTGGGCCTAGAGATCGACGAGCGAGCGAAGATATTGGATCTGCCGAAGGCTGAGGATGATCCTCCGAAGTGGAAACCCCTCCATTTTCCAGATAATGTGCATACAGAGGCACTCCTCATGGACTTCCTGGCCCAAGGCGAACACGTCTACCGTTCCAACTTTGACGCGTATGTCCTCAGCCGCACTGCTCCGGGCCTACTCACTTTCGTCGTACGTCTTCTTTCTCAACTGATGTACAGTTCCTGTTGAACCCAGTCCCCCAGGATTCCCGGAGAACATTCAATAGACTGATAGGCATCCCATTGCAGTACGACATGTGCTACTGCTGTTGCCTTCTAGAACGTAGGCTGTTGCATGGTATGACTGAGCTGCATTCGACGATCCCTGGGCCCATCGTGCCTTGGACGCCACCCCTCCTTTGCCACAACGATGAAGCCCTGGAGTCAGTGCAAGGTGCACTGTTTCAGACTGTCGCTGATATCATTAGGACGTTGGAGGATGATGCGCGAGCCTCTACCCCAACGGCGACATCGCAATATGGCTCTGTCGCAGAGTGATCTCATGTCCTCACTATTATATGCCTCCATATTATGCGTTTCCTTACGATACTGCTATGAATATCTTCGGACTGGTTCCTCAATAAGAAAGATGAATGGATGAAGCCTTGGGTAACACCGTGTCGTGAGAAGTACATACGACGGGAAGCCGGCGGTGAAAGAGGTAGATTGCCGAGAGATGAAAACCATGCGAGGAGATCTGCGAATTGATGTTGCGTAAAGATTCAGGCATGTCAAGGATGGCTGAGTTGAGGTTGAGGAACGCGAACTGCAGAAATCAGATAAGTATCAGAAGAACGGCGAACACGGAATTTAGCGTTCGAGTGCATACTGTGCGTGTGCGCCAAACAGGCGCCAAATATGTAGGCTTCAACCAAGGCGGCTAAAGTGAGTATTCTATATCCAATCAGAGCTACGCTTTTCTAGCGAACGGAATGTTGACCGCAGTCGACTTTTGTCGATCATTTATCTGTCTGGAGCTACATATCTCTGCGTGTACCACAGCCAGACATAATCATCCATAACACAGCTACTTCGCCAGGACCAAGAAGTACTTCCCAGAAGTTACTCTCCTGATGTTTATCACCACTTCGATGGATAGGCCCCGCGTGTTTATTTCTCGCCTTTCGATAAACTGGCGCACAGCGGCAACGTCGAATATGAAGAATGCGTTCGGTTCCGAGAGCTACATGGGCGAAGAGCTGAGTGCGAATAGTATAAGCCTAAGCCATAGACTCTGCCTATACCATTCGGCCGATCCAAGCAGGGGTAGATAAAACGTCCATGTCATTCTAAAGCCTTGCGGACGATGAAGCTCGACGTCTATCACGACGTTCGGCCTGGCACCGCGTCGAGCTGGGGAGCTACGAGGACCAAATGGAGGACCGGATATCGAGGGTAGAAGAGAAGAAGGTCATCGGGAACCCTACAGACCTGCAGCAAGTAAAACGGGATGTAGGCCCCGCCGCAGGGATCGAACAAGGATAAAAAGACTTCAATGTCATTCATCGGTCTACAGCACAAGATCGATTAAAACTACGTCAAAAATGGATTAGTAGGGTGCGGCAGCAGCTTGGCACTGAACATTCGGTGAGTAATTCGTATGACACAAATGAACAAAGTGCTTACGGCCTTGAGCTGCTCGAGATACCAGGTGCACGACGGGAGGTCAGCCTTCTCCAGGCATTGAGTAAAGTCTGCAACAAAATTATGTCAATAACCATGGACACACAACCCGAACATAATAACGTACCCTTCGCCTGGACTTCACAGCTAATGCCGCTCTGTTGTTGCTGAACGGGGGTGGACTGAGGCTGGGCAGCCTCGGGCGCTGCTGCGTGGCCTCCACCGCCAAAGAGCATGCTGGACAGACCGTGGCCTATAGTGGAACCAACGGCCACGGATCCAGCGGTTGCGGCCATTTGGGCAAGCATACCAGGCTGCTGCGTCCCGGACTGCGACGCAGAGCTTGTGTGAGGAACGTTCGCTGGGGGCGCAGGCGGAGCCCTCGAGCCGAACGCAGACGGAGCAGCAGCGGTGCTGGCGCTCCGGGATTGCACGGGGGCGGACCTTGGTGCAGACGCGCGAGGACGAGATTGGCGCTGTAGAGAATATATTTAGTATTTCTTGGGAATATACGCGACATTTTGGAGGACGTACGGCCATTGTAGCAAGATTAGTGGTGGTGGTTAGAAACAGAGCGTACCCGACTGGCCGCGCATTTGGGAAATTTCTCGGCAAGGATGACTCAGCACTTAGCGGCCGGCAAAATAAAGTGTGGCGGTATACTAATTTTCGATGTGTCACCGGATATATATAACGACGTGAGCATGGACTGGATTACTGTAGCAAGTAAGTGCGTTTACAAAATCCTACCAAGTTTCTAATGTCTCCAAGTTCAATGAAAGCCATGACTCAATATACCACTACGCCACACAGGAGGACACCGGACCGCGCTACATTTCCTTGCTTACCTAAGGCAATTTTTCCTGTTTCCCGACCACCACGTCAAAATGTACGCGACGCGCCTATGCCGCCGACCTTATCTCTCGACGCTCTCCAAGCCTGTATGGATGCGTTCCCTTCTGCATGCACGGACGTATGCTTCGGAGGTCGACCTTGTCAGAGAGAAAATCAAGCAAGAACGAACGGAACGAATGGCGTCTCTCAACGAGATGGAACAAATGAAGGAAATGGAGAAACAGAGGCTGTATCATGCCCTGAATCCCTTGCTAGATCCATGGGCAATGGATTTTGACTCTATGGGTATGTCCATGCACTAACGTTGTTTCGCCGGGAATACACACTCACCTAGGTATGTCCAAGGAAAGACTACATGTTACCGTACAAGATCAACTGGACGAAACCAAAAACTATACCTGGCAACATTATGGACCGTTTAGAAAACTTTGTCAAAAATGCGTTCGCGTGAGTCCTTTCCCTTGCCCGTATTTGTGTCAGTAGGATTAATGTGTTACATAGGATGTATATCATAGCCGACTATGACGGCTTTCCTGGTAGAGACACCCGAGCAAGAGGCTGGATAGACAGATACCTCGTCTTCCCGTGGAGGTCCACGAAGGCTTCATCCCTCAAAGAAGATACCTGGATTGCACCTATGCGAGGGCTTTTTTTGCAGTCATACAAAGATCTCAACAAAGCCGTAGCCGAGTGCGTGCTACTTACCTACATTTCCTCTTACTCGCTGACCTCCGCCCAGCCGAAATACTCGCCTCGTCAAAGACCTCTCCAAAATGACATACAGGGAAGACGTTATGGCGCGCATGCAAGCCACCAATCCCAAGTTCAAGTATATCTGGAACTTCCACAAAGAGCTGTCTCCTCTGCGTGTCCTCTCAATACGCGCAACGGAGGGTAACCTCGGGGAAGCGGATCCTCCTTTCGGATCGCGACTCACCATACAAGCGTTGTGCCGCATCCATACGGAGCAGGTTTGTGTTCCTTTCTCCCAAAGAAGCGGCCTACTGACATTTTCCCAGTCTCTGGAGATTTATGATGCGGCGGGCAAGGCGGTTCATGAGCCCCAAGACGGCGCTGTACAACGGAAAGGGCAACGCGTACCAGCAAAGAGAAGGAGTGTCACGGAGTACTTGACGTTTGAGAAGAAGATGTGGTATGACTCACCGTTCTATGTGAGGGAGCAGTTATGGCCAGACGTTGATAGAAAAGTCAAAGCATAGCTATGTACTTGCTGCTGTTGGGGACATACCTACTACTACTTAATATAATTCGTACACACTCGCCTCGCTATATTTGGCGTTGTGTATTGGTACAATGTGTAGGATGAGTTAAGTGACCTTGCTGAGGCTGGAAGCTTGGTTTGGGATCGGAACATAAAGCTGTCCTGACCCTGCTTGACTTGCTCGTTCCCGCCATGTCGTCCAAAGTGCGTGCATGTCTTGTTAATCCGTTCTCCAGCCATTCACCACCGATATAGACTGTCACCCCATCAGCTTCTCGAAAGAAGTCGAATTATCCTGCTCCAAGACCGTTGGTCTGCTACACCCAACCCCCGCCACCCGGCAGTCAATGTCTCATGGGCTATGGCTTCCACATCTCACCCAAGTACCTGAGGTCTACTGAACACTACATGCCGCCTACAGACGAACAACTATCAGAACCCGGTCTTTCCGTGGACGACAAGATGATCCTCCAAATGAGTTCGGAAGCTGTGGCGTCTTGCGTGCTGGAACACATCGTCCACGAATTTTGGAAAGGCGCCAAAATGAAGCTCGCCGATAGAGGGCCTCATATCCCGGCGCGTATTCTGGTCCTCGCGGACAATATAAACAGGTACCCTCCGATGCCTACAGAGGATGAGGTTGCCACTATCAGGGAGAAGCTCAATCTCCATGATGCGCAGCTTGGGTGGTACCGTGTGGATCGTTGTACGTTGATATATTGTGTCTTTGAGGTGTTCTGACGAGTATGCTTCAGAGTGAGATTTAGTATCATCTTCTTTAGAAATGTTTCATGTGGATGGTTTGTTTATCTTGAAAGAGAGTATGTGCGTTTAATTTGACGGGAAGTAGATGCACCGACGATTTGTGTGTGATTTGTTTCTGTTGCGCCACACATAGTCACACTCAATGTAGGGCAAACCAATCGTAAGAGCCACAAGCCTTGCGCAATAAGTTTTCAATAACGCACGAAACACTCTGACTCTGAGCATACTTATGCCAAAGCACGTGGTGGGACAAAGGAAAGTGGCGTGAGTAACGTGTCACACATCTTCTTGTCCACCAACCTTCATCATCGTTTTTCTCTGGCAACTTTGCCACTGTGTGGATATCTACGCCATAATTCATTCATCTCGCTATCAGCTACACGTCTAAAGCTCGGAAAGGGATCTATCCAGTACGTTCGTTCTTTTTTGTGGCACGTCAACGCCGTAGTATAGTCCAAATTACTAACACGACGTACAGACACACACTCTCTCAAAGTCGCTTAATCCACTTCCAAGATG
This sequence comes from Flammulina velutipes, assembly GCA_011800155.1. Taxonomy (NCBI): domain Eukaryota; kingdom Fungi; phylum Basidiomycota; class Agaricomycetes; order Agaricales; family Physalacriaceae; genus Flammulina; species Flammulina velutipes. The sequence goes on from JAALGH010000011.1 coordinate 1,851,209, forward strand.
GTTAGAAGCGTGTTCTACGCGACACGATACCTTATGCCCAATGTGAATGATCCAGTCTACCCCGCCACCAAATTCGTTGCCGTGTCTTGCCACGCGCGCGCCTCTTCATATCTGCATCCTCCCAATTAAAAACGATAGGAACGGAGTAACCCCTTCAATGCCAGGCAACGGGATATGACCTTGTAGCCAGTGGTGAAACTTCGTCAGTCATATAACTGATGTGCCTCTCTCTGCGACCAGCCGCCTTCTATGTACAGCGTCTGTGCTGGCCTCTTCGGCAGAAGATGATCCGCTACGCCGGACGGGATGATCTGAGCAAGGTTGGGTCAATAGCTGCGCCACACAACGGAGAAAGGCGATTTTCATTACAGAGGTTCCGGAAATTCTTGCCACGCCGTAAAATATCAAGTTCCGTAAATAGTAATTGTGATCAATTCGAAAAACTGCAAAGAAATCCAACGCCGTGTCTTCGCATCCTCCCGTGGTGTCTCTTCACTGTCAGTCCTTGCTATGGTCAATACTCGTCAAAGGAAGAAGAAGAAGGCATCCCTGGAACAAGTGGGAGATACAGAAGCTCTTGAAGACCTCAACAATGGGTTTTCAAACCTTGGCTCTGATTTTGACATTCCCAGTGCGTTAACAGAAAGATCCAGCTTCTATATGCTCAGACTCAATTAGATGAACATGCTAAACTGACTATCCGTCTTCCACCGGGGCCACGTCGGTCCAAAAGAACAGCTGCAACCAAGTCTGACTCTCCGGACTCTCCCGATGAAGACGATGCTGCAGATTCAAGCAACGATGCAGATGCCAATGACGACGATAGTGATGCTGGTTCTGGTGACAAAGGCATGGGCTCTGGGGGTGAGGATGAAGGCTCCGGCAGCGAGGATGAAGGCTCCGGCGACAAAGATGATTCCAACGATGATTCTCCAACCCATGGTAGCATACAGGACTTCGAGCCAGAGCCAATGTCTCCTAATAGCTTTCAGGCGATGCAGTATACGGAAACGACACCGGAGCACTCACCGAAGCCTACAACAGTGATTTCACCCATGAAGCCTAGTCAGAAGCGCAACAGCCGCTTCAGGTCTCCTTCCATCGAGTCAGATGTGGCATCCACCAGACGTGCTTCACGGAAGAAGATCAGGCCAATCCTCTTCTCGTCATCGCCTGCTCCAGACAACCTGTTCGACGACAGCAGTGATCCCCCGTCCCCGACAAAGGCAGTCCTGTCTGTCAAAGCGAAAAGACACGGGAAAAGCAAGAAAAGTAACAAAAAGAAGAAACACACCAGTACGAGCGACCTACTTTCCGACAGTGAGCCAGAGCCAGATCCGACTCCGTTTAAAGCCAAACCTGCACGGCGCAAGCCCGGGCGTCCTCCCAAAGTCGACGTCGAGATTGCTGCTTCAGCAGTTTCGATCTATGTGCAGTATCAGTGGCATGAGGAGGTACCGGGGAAGACGAAGAAGGCCGCACCAAAAACCGAGTTCAAAAAGGGCAAGCTTATGGGCCCTCGATGGATGACAGAGTCCTCGCCTGAAACCTTTGCTGGACTGCTCTCTCTTGTGACAGAGATCACCAAGCAGCCCTCGCATTGGCACGACATCGCCTCGTTCACATGGCAGCTTGGAAAGAATGAACGCGTCGGCAATAACTCCTTTCCACTGCAGAATGATGGTGGCCTGGCCTCGTTGAAGACACGAATCCAAGGAATGAGCGCCAATGACCGAGCTGCGTCGTTCATCGTGATTGCAATGGTGGTGCCGAAGAAACCAAAGAAAGCTGTTGTACGTACATGTTTGTGTCATCTTTCCGAACTTGATCCTTGACCATCACTATTCACAATAGCGCCAGGATGAATCTGACGACGATAACAACGCTGGCGAAGAGCAGGAGGTGTCAGACAATCCAGAGAAGCAGCTCCAGTCTCTGCTTTCGCAAAAGGTGTGTAATTATATAGTCTCTTACAGTTCTATTGGATTGATACGTCGACAGCTCACCGTCGACAAGAAACTCAAGCCTATTATGGACGAGTTGGTAAGGCAGTACATGGGAAAGTGTCTCCTTCATCCTGATATTGCCTGCTGTCATTACCTTCCCAATGGCACGCATTACAAGCTGGATCCTATCTGTCTCCAGATTTGGGGGATGTCCATTGTGCGTTATCAATTCTAGCGACTGTACTATTGACTGATACATTCTGTGAGAGTAGATCCGCGACGGCAACAACTACAATACACCCTCAATGGTGAACGGTGCTTTCAAGAAGCAGCACGACGATCAGAAGAAAACTGGACCTCCGCCAGGTGCAACACCAACAACGCCGGGCCCACCAGGACCGTCATCTTTCGGTACACCTGGATATTATCCTTCTCAGTACTATCCACCTTCAGGCTTTCCTTCACCATTCATGAATCACCATCCGATGATGTATCCTGGCGCAAACTATAGTCCTATGGCCATGTATCATCCATTTCCCGGGCCGTTAGCTGGCCCTTCTCAAGCCCCACCTTCGTATGGAGCACCTGCTGGAGCACATCCCATGTCGCAGCATTATCCATACCTCCATGGTCAAGGGCCTCACTTCCCCCCTACGTAGCTAGATACATAGAGACGGTATTCAGATAGCAATACTATATATATCCACTATGCGCAAACCATCCTACTGCTTTGTGTGCATTTACCGCAGCGAGACATGCAGCGTAGAGATCGAGCTCAGGATCTCCGCTTTCCTCAAACTCTCGCCAATACCGTCTCAGGTACGCCTTTACTGCACTGAAGCTCTCCTCAATTGGATTGAAATCAGGAGAGTATGGTGGCAAATAGATAAGTAGAACACCTAAGCGCGAGATTAGACAGTGAGACGACGAGACAATGAGATCCAGAGGGGTCATACCTTTCTCCTCACATGCAGTACGTACAGCATGACTCTTGTGTATATTACAGTTGTCCATGACAAGTACGCTCCGATTCTCCGGCCAGGCATTCATCAATGGCAGCTGAAAGGAAAGATCAGTACAACACAACCATAAGCTCGAATCGTAGGCCTACCACGTCGTTCAGAATGAAATCAAAGTACTCCTCACCATCCACAGATCCCTCTACAACTCGCAGGGCAATGTATCCATCTAGCGATAGTGCGGGTAAGATACTATATCGCTGACCACGATCATATGTCACGATTTCCTCTGGGGTCTGGCCTTTTGGCGCTCGTCCATAGCGGCGGGCTATTGTACGGCCGTCTTTGCTGGATTCATCAACGAAGACATATTGGTCTGCTTGACAACTCCGCAGCATGTAGTCCATCCACCTAATGCGGAGCCCTTCGTCACGCTGTGCGGCAATTTTGCGCTGGACTTTACGGTGATAGCCAATATCCTGGAGGTTCTTGGCTAGTGCAGATGTTGATATGGTTTGACTATGCATCACCGTAAGATAGTCAGTGATTTCTGCCAAGTACATACTAGGAGCCTCCCCGAGGAGGAAGGCCAACTCCTCCAAAATTGGCGCACTTAGCAAGCGTGGTCGACCAGCGACACCTGGAAAGCGGGCAAGTGTCTTGTGTTGCTCCAGCTTGTCCTGCCAGCGCAAAATGCTCCGCTTCGAGACATCAAAGTCACGAACGACATCGTCAATGTCTTTGCCGTTGTCGAGGGCTCGTAAAGCCAGAAATTTGATTTCGGTGGTGTGTTTCTTGAAAACCATGGATATGTAGTAGTGTTCGTCACCGCAGGAACACAACTGGAGGTCGTGGTCGGTCGCAAAGGAATTACTAGGTTTTCATGATTTTTCGGAATTGATCACAATTACTATTTACGGAACTTGATATTTTACGGCGTGGCAAGAATTTCCGGAACCTCTGTAGGCTACAGGAATTATCTCTATTTTTTTACATCCAAAACAATGTTATTTCGATGATATCAGCCACCTTTCGCGAGATTGTCATGCAAGCCAATGTCTGAATCTTCATTCCTCATTCATCCTTCCTCGAAGACACAAGTGTATTTCCAAAATCAATAGGTCTCTAGAAGCATTTAAGCCGAAGTAGGATAGTTTCCGGAAGCATAATCTTGCATGGAACACAGAAATGAGATTGCGCCACAGAACTTGCCCATAGCTTCCTCTGAGTACTATAGAATGTCATCGTCCACCGTTTGTCATAAATGCGAGTCTGAAACGGCTCTGGAATATTGTTTTATCTCTTTCCGAACACGCATGAATTGGCTCGTAGATCTTCTCGAAGGGAGAAGAATGTACTCAGAGAGAAAGAGCAAACCGGAGCGGCTTAGTAGTAAAAGCTGTAGCTGATCCGACATCCTCACGCCTCTTTCCCTGACCCTTCGAGATTACTATGTCTACTGTGGCAGAATGTGTACAGTTCCCAACCCCTTCGGTGACGCCACGAACAAGAAATTGGACGAACGTCAGAAACTTATTTGCAACCTCCTCAGCGAGAAAGTCACATCACGTCCAGTGCAGATTTTGCTGCAAGATTGGGCCGAGGGACTCAACGGAGCGTATGTTTTCCACCACTTATTCATACATATAGTTAGCTCACTGGTGTGCTTCATAGGGACACAGAGACCATGGCTTGTCGCATTCGTGAGCGACACAGACCCAATAATGATAGACTTCACACTGTGGCTTACTACGACGTGTCTGGGGAGCAACATATTGCTTGGGTGTACTCCGCTATTCAAAATCAAATTGGGATCGAGAGATTGGTTTCTGAAGTCTTCACGTAGGTACCAAACACACTTTGCGGCCACCCAGAAATCAGAGGTGCCACAGTATCCGAACACCAGCCTCAAACTCCTTAACACCATCTGTTCGGTTAGTTTAGAAACATGTATGCCAGTGGGAAGTTAGATGATAGATTCTTGAATTTTATATGGCACAGTGGTCGTGGGCTCACGGTGAAATGGGCGCCTAAAGCGTTCCGACCCTAATCTCCCCTAAATCATCACAGCACGGGCGAGAGAGGGTGTTTCCTCAACATCAACATCACAAGCGACACAAGCTTAGCACATCAATCTACCAACTCCTGGGTTACGAACGCCTTAAAACGTCAGTGTCTTCAGTTTTGTGTGAATATATAGCACCTACCTCGATCTGTCTCGGTGAACTGTACAGTGGCACCGCCAAGGGGAAGACATCCTGCGACCAGTGAGCGGCTTTCAACAGCTCGCTCACTAGTCCCGGTAGGTCTGCAAAGGAGCGTATAACAATCTTGACTTGTGCCTGGCATGGATGTCTTGCAAGATTCCCAGGAAGATGGCAGTAGGTACCGTGTATCCTCGCTGCATTCTCTGTGAGGAGGAACTCGGTGATTTTCGAGCACGCCGAAGTCCATATCTCCGGATCCACGATACGTGCCAGTTTCCATAGCCTGTTACAAGCGTCCACATCGGCAAGAATGAGTATCTTGAATAGGACGAATACTGTATGCGGCTGACGCAAATATACCATGAACATTGCATGCACCTCCGGACAAGCATGCTCAAGAGCGTCAAGACCATCAAGTACGGTGGAGGCGAACCAAGGATAGGCGAATGCATCGTCTCTCCCTGTGCCCATCTCCGACTTTTCGGATGGATCGTGTCTGGGCATATGCGTAAATCTGCGTTCAACCTCATCTATAAAGCGTCTTTCGACCAAACCGCGATAAACCTCGATACCGATGTAGGAGCCCGAAAGAGAGACATATTCCAGTATCTCGGCAACGAGGGGGTGGGGAAACACCAAGGGGTTCTCAAACATTGCAAGGATGACCTTGGGTGTAAGGTCTTCCACGGACTGTTTGTGCTCTGAGCGAAGTCGGCCATCCAATACAAGGGCTCGGAATAGCGCATGGAAGAGATCCAATTGGCAGCGAACGGATACCAGGATAGCGAAGGTGTCACTAGTCACTGCCGAGTGCACCGAAGAAAAGACAGCTCGTACGATGCCTGGATGACGTGTGAGAGGGTACAGGCAGATTTCGGAATGTTGGATAGCCATGTAGACACAGATATTATTTACGAGAATCTGGTAAGGAGTCCTGAATGAATCCACTTGGTCGGTGCACGACTGGACGATCTTCACGTCAAGGAGACCAAGGTGTACCCTGATGTCGCATGGCAGGTCGCTGTCAATGTCCTTCGCCCGGGATGACACGACGGACAATAGAAAAGAGCCTAGGGATGGATACAAAAAGTCCCTAACTGCACGATCGATATTCATCCCGTCATTTGTAGATTTTGGAGGCGTCCAAACGTTATCGGTGCTATAGATAGCGAACTTGCATTTGTATCCTCTCCCTCGAGGAATGAAGGACGTTGTCGTCAATGGTTTACGATTGTGTCGGCAATCATCGCAATAGTGCTCGGTGATAAACCATGAAAGAAAGGTAGGCCAGACTTTGGAGCCATTAACACCGATCTCGAGAAAACCTAGTCCACCTAGTAGAGCGTTTTCGAGAATATGAGCCCATGTTATGGCATCAAACTCAACAGAACGATGAATGATCTGTTCAGAGAGGAATGTCGAGGCAATTTCGGTGCGTACTGGGTCCAACAGATCGAATAAGGTGTTTTCGACAGGTTGCTCGGGACCGTAACCATGATTGGGAGACGGGTTATCTGAAAATCGAATATTGGCCCTCAGGAGGCGTTGGTGGCCATAGCGTCGCTCTGGAGTGCGATGCTCGTGCAGTGCTTTTAAGATGTCTTCTGCCACAGATGGGATCTCTCTCTGGAATACATGCACATCCTCGACAGGCATATTCCCTAACGCTTGAAGGACAAGCCGTTGCACTGAAGAATTTGACGAGATGGTGTACAGCCAGGAAAGGCTACGAGCGTCAAGAGTCCCAGCGATGGACTTTACCCTGACGCGCTCCATCCCCTTAAGGTTCAGGACCGGGGGCGAGGCTGTTACATGGTTCTTGGGTGCAGTATGTGCATGTCTGGCAAACTTCCACGGCAGGGGGTGGTGCAGCCATCCCATGAATCGCTTGAGGAGGGGGAGAATGAAGGTGAACAGGTCATGGGTGTATAGTGTTAACGGGGTTTTGTACGGACAGTCGATTCTGAATAGAGGGATAAGATTCGTCGTAAAGTAGGCAGCGAAGGCCAGAACAGCGATGGTTCCAATCACCGCCGATATGGCGCTGTTCAAAGAAAACAGAAAGACCACTAGACCCGCAAAAAACACGCCAAGAGATAGGTGCATAAGCACTGGGAGGAGGCCAATGATGACTGGAACATGCCATGTCTGCAAGTTCATAAATCTGAACTGGCGGACACGACAACGGTCGCGGGGAGTCCCAGATGGAACGGACAGGTACTGGTGGATCCACTGCTTGGTGAGGACCGCGAGTAACGCAGTAGTCAGGCTGAGCGCTAGGCTGGTAAACCAGAGCCCGTTGACCCAGGTATCCGACCTTGTTGCGTGGAAGGGAGTGAAGGGGTTGAGTTTGGAAGGTGGAACATTGAGGACAGACGTTCCATTGGCCTTGGCCCTCTCCATAGCTAGTGACTCGTACATTAGGTGGACGTTGATTTCGGTGAAGTCCGGCTTCAAGTCTTGACAGGTTTGGGCAACGAAAGTGGTGACTACCGCCGAGAACAAACCAGCCTCGCAATCATATAGTCAGTCCTGGTTATGACATGCAACTGGGATGTCAAACTCACAAAGACCAAGAGGACATCTAACGCATCCCGCCAGTCATCGATCATCTCGACATAAAAGCTCCCGCACTCATCGAGGAAGACTTTCCAGATCCGTGCCATCGGGCCCATCTCAGTGAACTCCACTTCATCGTCGGGGTATTTTTGCTCATAGTCAAATGGGTCGTTGCCTGAATGATCAAGTCAGAGAAGTGCAATCATACAGTGTTGAACCACCTACCTCGTTGGGTGTTGATTCCGCTATTGGCCGCATTCTTGATGCCAAAAAGTGTTCTACGTCTGCCTTTCCTGTGGTTTCGTATAAGGGAGCGCCATTTCGCCCTTGAATTGGCGATTATCTTATCCCATTTCGCAGACTCGGAATCACTACGGGTAGGGCTCGTTGAATTGCGACTGCCAGAAGCGGCCTTCCCTTCTGGCGATTTCGACGAAGCAGTACCAAGGGCATCAGGTGCCAGTGTAGCATGGTTGCGATGCGAAGGTTCGATGACTGGAGCTGCGTCCAGCGAAGTGGCATTCGTGTTCGAGGACATCTGGTAACGAAACGTAGCGATGGGCGACAATTGGTTTTCGTGGTACGGGACCAACACAGCGTCTCAGAGCATCCACATGGGATCAAAAGATGGTGTACGCTCTTCGCACGGTGGTGTGAACAGCAGACCCGATAAGGATTGTGGGTCCAGCACGGATAATAATATTACAGGGACATCTACTTCGAAGTCAGGAAGCGATGACAAGAAGCGTACGTCTACGTGATCGAACGCACCTTCGCATAGTTTGCGCTGTCATAAATGTCGACCCGTCTCCTCGTAATATGTGATTGTCGTTGGTTGCGTAGATAGCAGCCGTGGGTTGATGAATATTTGAGTGTACTATACTTCATATAAGAATTAGTTGATAAGAACAAAAAAGGGTATACATACCTTTTCGAAGTCTCTGGGAGGATTCAGAGCGTCGAGTGGGCAACAGCGAGATACTGCGACTTCTGAGCTACTGTCCAGAAATGTTGACCGAATGTCGAAGAGGATTCGAGATGGTTTAACGCGTCAAGGCGGAGTTGTGTTGCCTGTGAGGGAGTCTCGGTTCGCAATAATCTGTGGTTTCTGCTCAACATGCGCAAAATAAAACGAAGAAGAAGAGAGCGACATGTCTGTCGACATTTCTGGACGATAATCTATGAGATGTGCATATACCAAGCGGCCTAGTGTCGCAAGCTAGGCTGAATACTGTTATCCGTGTCAAAAAGCCGTGAGTTTATCTGTTCAACTGTTCAACGCGCCTGATTCGATATTGAAGCTGGACATCATTGTCTTTAGTGACATAAGCTCGTCAAGTCAGAAGGTGTCCTTGAGATGGTGGTAATTATAGTCCGGAACGCCGGACCGGTACCATTTCTCAATTTTTGGCTACCGCGTCTACGAGAGAAATGACCAGTCTTCTACTGAAGTATTACAGCATTTGAGATAGAGTGCCCGTCTAACCTTCGACATTTTCTCTAGGTTGCGCCACATGGGAAACTACATCATAGGTTGTTCAGAGAGATGGGGTAGACTATGTTACTCACGATCGACAACGAGCCTGGGAGCGGCTGTTCCCTGTAAGTACTCGATCGATTTGACGGTGATGACTGGGGCAAGCTTCCTTTACCATGGATCAAATATGGGCAGAAAGCACAGGAAGGAGAAATCTGGTTTCAGCTGTGCGTGCTAGGACGAGGATGCAAGCCCACAAACGCAAGAAGGACGTCAAGCACGTCCCTCCGATCTTCGACCATCTCTGCATCGGATACACCACACTTGTCCAAGAAAACTCTTCAAAGTTTCTCCAACGGATCCAGCTCCTTGACCTCTTCATCCTAGGATCGTTCACTGACGCCACGATGAAAATTGCCGTGGCCAGGGCCCAGACATGATCGGTTACACACATTTTTGCTGGTTCGTATGCGCTGTCGTAAGGCCAAAGACCATCCTACACCTGAGTACCTCTTCTGCCCTTTCGGCCGGTAGGATTGGCATTTGGCTGTGTGGACGCCGGGGGTATGCACCCCGTCTATATACAGATTTCTACATGAAAGAGGATTTAGTTACAGGACGACATATGCCAAAAGTTGTGAGTTTCTCGTTGTTAGATGTCCAAGATTGTCCAGGATGAGTCAAGTCAGGACCCCGGCATATACGGTAAGAGGTCCGATACAAAAAACCTGTTTTAGAGCGATTTACAAGTCACAAAGTGCGGGCCGATACCGAAAAACATGACGCTGGCCCTAACTCTTGACTTGCACGTTCCCGTCATGTCATCCAAAGTGCGTGCATGTCTTGTTGAGTGTACCAGCGCTCACCGCCGATATCTAGACTGTCACCCCAACAGGTTCTCGAAAGAAGTCGAAATATCCCACTCCAACACCATTGGTCTGCTACAAGAAACCGCCGCCACCCGGCTATCCATATTACATGGGTTATGGCTTCCACATCTCCCCCAAGTACCTCAGGTCTACTGAGTACTACATACCGCCTACAGACGAACAACTATCAAAACCCGGTCTTTCCGCGGACGACCAAGTGCTCCTCCAATTGAGATCGGATGGTGTGGCGTCTTTCGTGCTGGAACACACGGTCCACGAAGTTTGGAGTGGCGCGACACTTCAATCCTACGATAGAGGGCCTTTTGTCCCGGCGCGTATTCTAGTCCTCAAGGACAATATGAACGCGTACCCTCCAATGCCTACAGAGGACGAGGTTGCCACTATCAGGGAGAAGCTCAATCTTCGTGATGCGCAGCTTGGGTGGTACCGTGTGCAACGCGGTACGTTGATCTGTTCCTATCCTTGTCTTTGAGGTATTCTGACGAGCGAGTATGCTTTAGACTGACACTCATTGCTCACGCATAACGTGACTACCATTTCCTGTAAGCTACAGTAATATATTCTTCTCCGAGTTGAAATGATTGCATATGGTCTGTGTATCTTTAACTTGAGGAAGGGAAGGACGTGCACCGATTGTTCGTGTGTGATTTTGTTTCTGTTGCGCCACAGATCAGTGTTTCACGGATGACATTGATAGTCGAAGACCGTGGCGGGTGTCTCTTTCTGTGAACACCAACACACACTCGTAGTACTGCACTTGGATTCTGGAAGACCCTTAATCGATGATCAATATTTGTTTCCGCGGGGCTTTTTTTCGTTAGAAATAGACCATGGGCGCAAATTTACGGGAGTTGTTTCCGAAGTGCTAAGCCTATCGAATAGTTCAATTCCTGACCACTAAGTCGCCCGTATTCTGAGAGAGCGTCGGATTCCTCTGATACTCGGGCCTGTTATAAATTGTTTTAGAATGCGTTCACCGAATGACCCCCAAATTTCCCCGTACTCCTTATATCTCTCCAAAACCATTAGTGGCCCGCCACGGATGGTGGTTCAAACACGATAAAAACATTTTGCAACTTTAAAATAAGTATGGATATTGTAATTACATTCTAAGACTCCGTGGTTTCCAATTTGTCTTCAACAGCTTCCCCCTTGCCAAGTCTACCCATCCACGTCATTCCAGCCCACACTTTTCCAAAGAGCCACACCAACCCAATAAGTCTGGCACACCATCTCACCCCAAGAGCCATTTTCATCGCCCCATACACCAGGAACTGTAGCGTCATCATTGTTCCCACAAACCCCGATACCAACATGACCCCCTCCGGCCAGCTTTCCCATGCAACGAGCACGAGAAACACCATAAGCGCCGCGCCAGAAATCAACATACACACCACGGGCATGCGCGCGGAGATGGAGAAGAAGAAATAGGAATCGAACAGGTCGCGCGAACGGGTGGCGATCACTGGGATTGGCGCGAAGTTGTATCGCAGAATGAACCAAGCCGTGCAGACTATCCCGAGGCCGGAAGCGGATGAGGATGTGGCGATGAGAGAACGGGCTACCGGTGTTATGTCGAATAGGGCATCGTCGCTAATAGCGAATACTGCAGCATCCACTCTGCTGAGCATGAACAAAGGTAGACTGGTTGAGACCATGAATGTACTCACGAAGCTAGTGCGATGAGACAGCCACCGACATAAGTCCATTCGCTGAGCTGGCGTCGGAAGATTGGCTCGTACTGGTCCTCCAGAACCACACTCCGTAATTCGTCATACAACGTGAATGTCGAAACGAATCTCTGCATTGCGCCCATTTCGGCTGGATCGCGCTCCGAATACTGCGGAAGGACAGCAGGAGGGACTTGGTTCATCGGAGCGCAGTCCGTGTGTACCACGGTGTCGTCCAAGTCAAGAATGTATGGTTGGAGACGTTTTGAAAGCTCGTTTTCGTTAAGAGGCGGCATGATTATCTCGAATTTGTCTTTCTCTAGCTCTGGCGGAGGTGTTGAAGGCATCGTAGAGCTTGGGGCTATTTATAGCATTAGTGTCGATAATGAGGGGAGGAGAAGGATGGACGCACATGAAGTCGAAGCCTCGTCGGACGCGAGAGCCTCCAGAACGACCGCTATAGAGGGAGGCCGTATTCGTATGGATAACGTAGGCCATAGTCCTACCTTGCTTCCCTTGCCGTTGCGCTTCCCGTTGGATAGTGCGTTGAGTTTGATATCAACCGCTGGAGCCTGTCAACTCCAAGACAAGATATATGGAGCACAAGGAACGTACGTGCACTGCCAGCGGAATGGTGCTTCTTCCATAGCTCCAGGAAAGGGATGGAAGAATGTGCCACTAAAGTCTTCCGTTTGCTCTTCCTCTTGGTCTGGCTCTTGTGCCATACCCGGACTGCTAGCTTTGCGCGGGGCGTAGCATCGCGACTTGTGTGACTACGATAAGCCCTTTGAGAGAACGCTGGGAGAGATGAAGGTGTTCTCACATGTAGCATTGCTCCTTTTGATTTGGGTTCTGGCCGTCAGAACCAAGTGTAATTTCGTGGCAAGACGAGGCGTCGCAGTCCTCGGGACCCTCAGCTTCAAGCTGGAGAGTTATCACGGGTCTCCAGGCCTTTTCTGGTCGTAGATGCTGGAGACCGGTGCTCCTGAGCACTGTCGGAGACACAGTAAGCGGATGCCATTATATGTAGGGTGGAATAAGCACCTGAGAAACACCATGGACTGGATGAAGGTTAGCTTCGGGGAGCTGGAGAAGAAATTGGGGGGACTTGCTCTTCGTCGTTGTACTCCATCCGAGGCATCTAGTAGGCGGTGCACACCATGATGATGGATGTCCTTTAAGAGGCTCAGATTTGTATCACCTCGAATTTCGGACCGCATCAAGATGTCCCTGATAGACAGTGCAGAATGATGTGTAAAGATATAATTAATCCAAGGTTGGAAGACTAATGCTGGGGTGGGTGTGTAGACGCTGTAAGTAAGCTAGAGAGAGAGAGAGAGCGTGTATTCCTAATGTGGCGTGTACATCGGTATTCCGGCCCGTCGAGATAGTTTCCCACGACTGCTCCTTGCCTTCTACCTTCATGGCTGCCGACGAAGACGACGACGAACGGCGATATTATCAACGGCTGCGACGGCGACGAGGACTCTCTTGATATCTGCGCCTCTTTCTCACAGCCAACCTGCGCTATCGCCCAACTAGTGGGACCCTGCCTCAGCTGTCATCTGTCAGAAAGGCGTGTACCGCCATGGGCACCTTGCGTACCTCTTGACGTTCCGGAGGAGCCTGAAAGCAACACTTGACCTCTTTCCACCATGCCATTCGACTTTGGAGAGCGCCTCGGTCTTTTCCTCATCGTCGAGGCTGCTCTGTACGTCGACGCGTCGCATTCCGCTTATCTGCTAACCCGTTCCAGCTTATCCACTATAGCAGTAACCACTCTCCTGCTCTTCGTTGGGTATCGGCTCTACAAGAAGTACCAGTCGCGTCGTCTTGACAAGAAGCGGAAATTGGCTGCCATCCAGCAGGATGCGAGCAGCTCGTACTACTTTATCAGCTTGATGGTCGGGGAGCTCATACAGGCGCTCGGTACGTGGCTATTCAAATGGTTTCGCGCTCTATTGAACTCAACTAGGTGGTGTGCTAAACATCCAATGGATTATCGACGCGGTGTGTTGCTCCGGCTATATGTGCCTACTCTCCCTTACTCTCCCTTCTAGACAGTGACCGGAGGATCATTGTGTACGGCTCAAGGCGTCTTGAAGCAGGTCGGAGACGTCGCGGTGGCTTTGACGTGCGTATCACCATCTCACATCTCTCCTGCTGCTGACGCGTCCTTCGTAGATCTCTTGTATGTTCCTATATCATACCAGCCTGTTCTCCATACTCACGCTCGTCTCAAGGCCATTGCCCTGCAAACGTTCACCGTACTAGTCCTTCGATGGCGAGAGCCGAAATGGACCTCATCCGTTGTCATTGCAGCGATATGGATCTTTGTCGCTCTCGCCGTAGGCGTTGGCTCTGCAACACACCCGTCCGATTACTACAGTGATACCGGCTACTGTAAGCAGCATTCATTTTCTGAATACCATCTCTAACGCATGTCTTAGGGTGCTGGATCAACGAAAAGTACGAGACGGAGCGCATCACTCTAGAGTATCTCTGGCTTTGGATTGCCCTTGTCATGCTTGTCGTTATCTACGGAACTATCGCGCTCGTCATGCGCGGTGTCTTGGTCTTTGATCACGGAATTCAGTTCCGTCTGCACAGGCGACAGGCCCGTGTGGCATTGGATATATCTCCTTCGGATGACGAGGATGACAGGACGTCAAAGGCGGTGGCGAACCTCATGATGTTGTACGTCGGTATCATTCTTCTACAATTCCAACTGCTAATCTTTACGTTGACAGCTATCCTCTTGTACGTCGACCGCATTTGGGATACTGTAGTTTTCTTATTGACTGACCTAGTCTACAGGTCTACGCCATTTGTGTGTTCCCCGTTTCACTGGTTAGATGGATGTCATTCAATGACGGGGTATATGTTCCGCCCGGGGCGACCATCTTCGCTAGTATCCTGTTTTCTCTATCTGGGCTGCTCAACGCGATCCTTTATAAGGAGACGCGATTGGAGATCAAGGCTTCTGATACGCCGCAAATGCCTGATATTCCATTAGGCATGGCTACGCCTCCATCCCCACGTAGTGGGCGTGGACGAATGCCAGATTTCGGGGATGAGGACGAGGTTGAAGAGCACCATCCGTATGCCCAGCAGCTGAGCGGGAGTTATGTTTCGTTGCATCGCAAGGACTATGAGGCTGTATAGTATTTCAGGATGGTGCGTTAGCCTTTGTACAGATGCGCTTAGAGGCTGACGGAACCTTTTTTCTCAGGTCTTTTGTTTATCTATTTTGTGTTATGTTGTAACTTCTATCTGATCATGGTATTGACCTTCTATGCAGTCTCGGGGGAGGATATCGCTGGCGACGACGTGTCTGTTACTCTCATAAACAGAGCCTCACTCTCAAAGCAATTCAAAGCAATTGGCTTACAAGACCTTGAGCGCTCCGGTCGGGCCGGGCGCGAGCGATTGACATTCGTCCATATTCCGCATCGCCGAAGTTTCTTGGAAGACGACTAATAAAACTCTCACTGTGTATTGACAGGTGTGATCATCTCGAGTGCGCGCGCTTTAGCCTCATCTTCGTCGCGGCTCCCTCTGATCATGCTGGAATTTTGGCTTTCATCATCGCAGCACCTATTTGCATCCTTCACTTTAGACATGATCACCTACGCCTTACTAACATATTCTGCATCCTTGCTGTCTGGTCTTTCTGCGTGCGGAGCTGTTGAGTTCGAAGGGACAGACTTACGCGATTGGAGGAACCCATCCTCTGAGGGCGATTCTGATGTAGCACTTAACAATGACCAGATTCTCAATATAGCGTACCATGTCCACGAGTTCTTGTTGGTCGTTGAAACGTTGTGCTCGTTGGACTGTTATATCGGGACAAGGGCTTGTTTATTGGCGATGTCCGCATGTTTTGTGATTCCCAAGGATGTTGAGATCAAGTGGAGGAATCACGTATGTCCCGTCCGGGGGGTATCTATAGTTCATAACATGGATGCATTACTTTCTTGAGGTTTCAATTACTTACACAATTTACAATCTAACTCGAGCCCGGCTTTCCCTACGGTCTTGTGACCCTGCTCTGCAACTGTTCACATATATACATGTTTCCTTTCTTTCCTTGGATTCTTTTGACGCAGTATGGTAATTCGCCGTACTACGTGTATCCCCTTCTTACCCCGACACCACAGACGAATCCTTTCAGAAGGACCTCTCCCTCACAACCGCACGTAACCCTCTCCCAAGCCACGAAGGAGTCATGTACGCACGGAGCTCCATATCCTCCAAGCTGAATATACACAACATTGAGCATTTGCGGTAAATCCGTAGAAAGCGCGAACCCACCTCGTATCATAGATATTCATCTCAAACTTGCGCACCAAATGCGAGAACGTCAGATATAGCTCGCACCACGCCAAACTGAAGTGATCGTCAGTCCTGACAAGATAAGTCATGCAACTAGCTCACGCACTTCATCGCGACACAACTCCTGGGACCGCGAGAAAAGGCCACAAAGTGTTTGTCAAGGACAGTTGAGTTGGGCTGCATCCAGCGCTCCGGCGAGAATTCGTCGGGATCCGGGAAGACGTCCTGATTCCGGAGAATAAACTGTGCAGAGCAGGAAACGACACTCTTCGAAAGTTGTTAGACGGAACTCTGATGGCATGAGCAAAACTCACCCCAACGGGTACTTGAACACCATCTATTGTTATTGGAGATCCAACAACACGCGGTAGAGGTATCGGAACACCTGTGCTAAGTCTGAGAGACTCCTTGATGAAGCCAGTCTGGGAAAGTGTCAAGGTCGCTCCGTCAACGGTATTCGTCACTTACAAGGTAAGGCAGTTTCTCAGCTTGCTCGTATGAGAACGGAGAGTCCTTCTCTGGCCAGGCCATGATAAGCTCGTTTTCCAGTCTCTTTCGTATCGCTTCATTGTCTTGCTTGAGAAGGTGATATAATCCTGTAACGAGCGCATTGCTGGTCGTGTCCGTTCCAGCAGCCAAAAGAGATAGAGCCTAAGGGTGATATCATTAGCAGCTAGTGATTAGGTTCGTGCATAAATCTTACCTCGTCGACAAGAGATGCCTTGGAAGGCCACTTGCTACGATCCACTGATTCCGGAAGGAGGTGATGGTAAATTGTTTCCTGGTCTGCCTTCCGCACAGAATCAGGATCCATCAAGTGTTTGTCGACATTGGCTGAGACAGTGTCCAAGAAGTAGTGGTATCCAGCTGCATTGGCGTCCAGGAATCTAACCAGGGTGGCCGGGAGATGCTTTAAAGCGCGAAGGATAGGAAGATATCTTGAAGCTGTTGAGAGCTTGACTGCACCATGTAGACTCGCGGTAATGGGATGGTCGAATGCAGGAGCGGAGACACCATCCAAGGAATAGCCGAAAGAATAAGTAGTGATGACGTCCATAGTCAGAGAGCGAAATGCCAATTTGAAGTTGATGGGTATATCTCGGTAAGTACGTAGATTTTCAAGGAAGAGGTCGATCTGGCAAAGAAGTTAAACCGGAGCAAGCACAGTGACTAGAGAAGCTCACGATATCTTGCACCCTTCGCTCAAACTTGACAATCGCACGCCTGGAGAAGAGAGGACCGAGAAGATCTCTCCGCGTTTTATGATCTTTGACATTGATAAGTGTAAAAGATGCTTCATCGACGCCAAAACAAGAGTAAAAAGTAGGATCCTTGGTGAGTCCAGAGTACGCTGGGTATATGGCAAAGTAGGCCTGTGGAGTGCTGAAGTGCAACTATGCGCAAAACTCAGAATGAGGGAAGACGACGAGGAAAGGGAAGACACACTTCGTTGGGGCGTATTCTGATGACCGGGCCTAGGGTTACAGTGAACAGAGTCTCTGGAGAGCAAGGGAGTGAGGACTAACCGTAAACCCGATGGAGGTCCTCGAGATGCTTAACGAGAAGCCCACCCTTCCATACCTCATAGTACGCGGCATAGAGCTCGGTTATCGCAGCCAAACGTGGTCCGGGGAAAGACTTGAGGGGATGGAAGAGTACTCTTGAAGCGACGATATACAACACCCAAGCGAGTAAGATCCCAACAAGCAGCGCCACATTGCTAGGTATCAAGGCCATCATGGTAGCTATGGAATTTTTTTCGTTAGTGAGGCTTAATATATAGTATAAAGCGTTCTCACGTAGTCACACGACACGTCGTCTTCAATGCGTATTGACACCACGGTAGGCATCTCGTCGAAGAAACTGCGGACAAACGACGATTTTGGGCGTGTCGGACGCTTGCTCGCAACATTGTACTCCAGGAGCTTCGAATAGATTCGTTGGTTTCTAGCATCGATTTAGTAATGTTCATCCGCCGACAAGCAATAATTTTACATACCTAACACCAGCTGCCGTGTAAAGTTGTGGCAAACAAATAGATTATTTGCGAGTTTCGTTAGAGAAACCCTGGCATATCGAGAATAATTTCTGGATAGTACTCTCCGACATTGCAACTGGGCGTCGGCCTACCTGGGCCAAGTTTTAATGGATGATGATGACTGTTAATAGTGAAGCGGAGAGAAACGGGCCGAACAGCCGGTATACAAATAGTTACGCCACACACGTAATGTAGTTTTTCCGTTATGGTCCCATTCAAACTCAACTATGTTATGTTGTAAATACAATAATATCATTCTTTTCGCTCCTTCACGACTGCACGAAGCCCTTTACCTCGCCAGGCAGGCAAAATATAGTCTCGAGTCTCCATATCGTACACACTTTGAACCTAAAATCAGCATATTCTTTTTACTACCCAAGCCTTCAGCTGGACTCACCTTGTGTCATATAATTTCATATCAAACTTGCGCACCAGATGCGAAATCACAAGGTACATTTCGCACCATGCTAGACTGAGAGATTCGTAAGGTCACGCAAATGCGTGTTTACTATATAACTTACTTCATACCAAGGCAGGTCCTAGGGCCGCGGGAAAATGTCACCAAGTGTTTCTCTAGCTCCGCTGTGTTCGACTGCATCCAACGTTCTGGTATAAACTTGTCTGGCTGAGGGAAGATTTCCGGGTTCAAGAGAAGGAATTGAGCGGAAACGCCAACAACAGTCTTGGAATCGGCTAACTTTGTAAGCGATTCATGGACTCGGCATTTAAATCTCACCCCAGCTGGAACATAGGCACCACAGATTGTTGTCGGGGCCATAACCAAACGAGAAAGTGGTAACGGAATACCAATGCCCAACCTCAGGGATTCCTTTACGACGCCTGTCTAGACAACGTTAGATCAGTAGACATGCCGAATGAACTGGAATGTGCGCCTCATACCAGATACGGCAACTTTTCAGCTTGCTCGAACAAAAAAGGAGAATCTATCTCTGGCCACGACTTCTTCAGCTCATCTTCCAACTTCTTTAGGATGTCCTTGTTATCGTCCAAAAGCAGGTGAAATAACCCCCGATTGAGTGCATTGCTGGTCGTATCGGTGCCAGCGCTGATGAGTGACACAGTCTATAGATCAATCATACTGATGCTTTTTACAGAAAAACGTCACCATGTAGTACCTCGTCAACCAAAGATGCCTTGGACGGCCATTGGCTAGGATCCACCGACTCGGGAAGTAGATGATGATATATTGTCTCTTGCTCCGCCTTTCGGAAAGAGTCAGGATCTACAAGATATATCTCGACGCTTTTGCGAATGGAGTTGGTGAGATTAGCGAAGCCAGCCATGCTCGGGTTTAACATGACAAAGACACTTGGAGGTAGCCATCGGATAGCACGAAGCCACGGCAGGTATCGTGATACGGCCATGAGCACGACAGCATTGTTCAAGCTCTTGGGGACAGCGTGGTCAAATTCAGGCGTCTCAATTCCGCCAAAGGTATGACCGCAAGAGTACATTGTGATGATGTCCATAGTCAGCGCACGAAAGCCAGGCTGGAATTTTACGGGCATGTCCCCATATTCCCGTAGACGTTGAATGAAGACATCAATCTAGCACTAAACATCAGACGTAGGTAATGAAGAAGGCGGAGCTCACAATATCTTGTACGCTACGCTCGAATTTCATGATTGCCCGCCTCGAGAAGAGAGGATTAATTAAGTCTCTTCTTTTCTTGACATCTTTGACGTCGATGAAACCTGACGTAGATTCGGAAACTCCGAAGCTGGCGTACATCTTGGGGTCCTTGAGAAATCCAGTAAGAGGAGGATATATCGAGAAGTACGCTTCTGCTGTATTAAAATGCAGCTACTAGGGAATGAGTAACTCCAGTGGAATATCAATCGAGCAGCATGCCTCGTTAGGCCGAATCCGCACGACAGGGCCTGTTGAGAAAGTTCAACAACATAGAGGACAACATCACAAGTAGAAACAAAACGGACCATAACTATCGTGAAGTTCTTTGAGATGACTGACAAGCTGTCCGTCCTCCCATAATTCGTAGTATGCCGCATACAAGTCGGTCACGCTTGCGAGCCGAGGACCAGGGAATGACTTGAGAGGATGTAGAAGTAGCCTTGAAGCAACAGTGTATGCGAAGAAGATGAGGGTGAGGGCCAAAGCGCCGTTGACGGAAATATAGCAGCTGAAGTCGTCGAACGTGAAAGCCATCAGGACAGATGATACCGCGCCTCTCAGCCTTCAATATGATTTATGGTGCCGCGCAGCTCTCACGAATACTACTTGCTGATCTGCTGACTGTGTTGCGGGTGCAGTCTCTCAATGGGACGCGGGTCTACGCCACCTTATTCGGTATAGGATAGAGTTTGTAACGAAGATCGTACCTTTTACTACGTTCCTTGACATGCATGTCCAATTGAGCGCGTATGAATGAATATAGTCGTGTCGTGCGTCGGTGGGAGCGATTGAATAGATAGAATGTCATTTGCTTCAGCTCTAGCGCCATCCGGGCTGGGCAGCTGGAGTGGAATATCCAGTCAAGGAGATAAGACAAACATGAAGGTCACGGATATCATGACAATGTAAATCTCTGGAATAGATTAATACTTGCAATGAATGGAGCAACACTGGACTTGCAATTGAGCGACCGTGGCGTGAACGTTAACCAGTCAGGTACGCATTCCAGAGCTCAAAGTTCAGACTCCAATGCTATGTATATCCCATAGAAATGGCAAGTTTTGAATCTACCATCAGCGATTTTGCCTAGTCAAGGAAGGAGAACAATGAAAAGATTATGAGTCGGGAAGATACCCGGACCGGCATACTTTGATGCGACCACGTGACTCACTACGCCACTTCGAAGACCGTACTTACACAGGCGAAACAGGGTGCATATACTTAGCAGAAAATGACACTCATTGGCTTCATCAGAGATCTTCTCCTTGAGAGAAATATTGTTTCAAGTAGGTCGTTCTTTCAGAACGACATGCATCCCCTTCCCACACCAAGAACGGAAAATGTACTCCCGCACTTCCATATCCTCTGGACTAGCAGGATATTAGCCAGATAATGACAGAGTATTTTAAAAACACTTACCTCGTATCATACATACCCACTTTAAATTTCCGCAAAAAATGCGAGAACGTCAGATACATTTCGCACCATGCTAAACTAAACCAGTATGAGCACGAGCTGAAAGGGCGCAAGGTTGCACTAGAAGCGGTGACTTACTTTATACCGAGACAACTCCTGGGGCCTCGAGAGAAAATAACTAAATGTTTGTCCAGTTCCGCGACATTTGGCTGCAGCCAGCGCTCTGGTAGGAACGTTTCAGGTTGCGGATAGACGTCCGGATTCATAAGAACGAATGAGGTAGATACGGATACGACAGCCTATGAACCGTGTATGAGTATCGTTTAACGGCCATTTGAGTACAAAGAAACATACCCCGGCGGGGACATGAACACCGTCGATGACTGTCGGTGTCTCGACGATACGTGAAAGAGGTACTGGTATACCGATGCTAATTCTGAGAGATTCCTTGATAACAGCTGTCTATAGCCTACATTAACATATGCAACGAAAGTCGGATGTTCACTTACAAGATAAGGCAACTTCTCCGCCTGCTCGTAGGAAAACGGAGAATCCTTCTCCGGCCATGCATTGATCAGTTCATCTTCTAGCCTTTTGAGCTTATCTTTGTTTTCCTCCAATAACAAGTAGTACAATCCGAACGTGAGCGCATTGCCCGTCGTGTCCGTCCCAGCTGAAAATAGGACTTGCGCCTAACAGAGGTCATGAAATTTTAATGATAGATGGTACGATACAGTACGCACCTCACCAATAAGAGAATTCTTTGAGGGCCATTGACTAGGATGAACAGACTCCGGAAGGAGCCTATGATAAATGGTCTCATGCTCTGCTTTTCGAAAAGCCTCCGGATCCGCCAAATGTGCGTCGACGTTTGTAGACAGCACATTCCGCATATAAACATATCC
This sequence comes from Flammulina velutipes, assembly GCA_011800155.1. Classification (NCBI taxonomy): domain Eukaryota; kingdom Fungi; phylum Basidiomycota; class Agaricomycetes; order Agaricales; family Physalacriaceae; genus Flammulina; species Flammulina velutipes. The sequence goes on from JAALGH010000011.1 coordinate 1,873,264, forward strand.
AGACAACCGTGCATCGAGTTTCGTAAAAAGACCGGGCGGCAATTTCTGGAGGAGGCGAAGAGCCGGAAAATATCTCGATGCAGCCATTGCCATTATAGCACCGTCCAAGCTTGCGGTAATGGGATGGTCGAATCCTGGAGCGGCAATGCCTCCGAAGGAATGTCCGTAAGAGTATGCTGTGATGACGTCCATTGTCAGCGAGCGGAAAGCGAAACGAATGTTGATGGGTTCGTCTCCGTACTCGCGTAGTCGTTCGAGGAAGAGCTCGATCTATTCACTACTTAGTTTGTCTGAAAATAGAACACGGTGAAGCTCACAGTATCCTGAATGTTTCGCTCGAACTTGATGATTGCCCGCCTCGAGAAGAGAGGGTTTAGAAGATCTCTTCGTATTTTGTGCTTCTCGGGATTGATAATCCCGACCGATGCCTCGCTGGCGTCAATAGTATCATAGAACGCAGGATCCTTGGTGAAACCGGAGTGCGATGCATAGATTTTGAAGAAGGCTTCTGCGCTGCTAAAATGTAGCTATGAAGCATCAGCTGGTATTGTATTCATCGTTACAAAAATGGACCCACTTCATTGGGACGAATTCGCACAACAGGACCTATTCGAGATTAGCGACATGCTAAATTCAACTTCATGAAGACCCACCATAGGCGCGATGAAGCTCTTTGATGTGTTGGACCATAAGACCATTTTTCCATATCTCGTAATAGAATGCATACATCTCAGTGAATGCGGCCATACGTGGCCCAGGAAAGTTCTTCAGAGGATGAAATACCAATCTCGAAGCAACTGCGAAACACAGGTATGCAAGAGCAATAATCAGGATAGCCTGGGAGGTGGAGTAGGAGTAGCTGCCCATATTGTCGGGCTTGAATGGCATGATAAGGAGGAGGGGGAGCCATTCGCCAATGTAGTGTAGCTGGATGTTTATAAGTGGCCCGTTCTCACGAATTAAATAAAAGACTCGCCTTCATGTGCTTCTGAGATCAGATGACAGCGCCCGGCACATATTAATGAACCAACCCCGTACGCACGCTTTGTGAAACGTCAGTCCTATACGGTCTCAATCAATCAGACGGACGCGAGCTAGTCATAAGGAGGGCCAATGTTGGGGAAGCGGGATACCGTGCGTGACCGTTCCAGCCACGCCGTTCGCCTTGGAAATCTGCGATACATAAAGACGTTCAGAAGACGCGCTGGACCATATATTGATAGAATCTGCCCAGTTATTCAAGTTATTTGGGCGATATTTCACGCCCGATGAATGTCGTCGCTGTGTAGAAGAACAAGAATTCAAGAAAGATCACCCAACTCGGTCAAGTCCGGCCGTGACCAGATATCATGTGACCAGGATGGATAACCGCGCCACACGACGGCAATATTCGTACGAAATTATGCAACTGAGACTGAGGCCATGTAATTTTGAAGCGATAAATCTCTAATACAGAAAGAAGATCGTCCAAGAAGTATGTAATTGAATCAATTGAATACAGAAGCCATGATGCGACCGAAGTCAGAATCAAATCGGTTGCGCCACATTTCAGCGCAAAGGTAGAGTTAGGCGTCCCTCTACAAATGAGGAATACAATTTTCGTATATATGTTTACATTATTTCATTCATTCCGCTCCTTCACGACTGCGTGTAGTCCTTTACCGCGCCACGATGGGATTATGTATTCACGGATGTCCATATCATGGACACTTTCTTCCAGTCAATCACTTGTTGCTGCGAAGATACAGGTAGACTTACGTTGTATCGTGCAACTTTACATCAAACTTGCGAATCAGATGCGAAATCACAAGGTACATTTCGCACCATGCTAGGCTGAACGGTATCGTTAGATTACATACTGCCGCAAAGGACATTCGGAAACTCACTTCATACCGAGGCAGCTTCTGGGCCCTCGGGAGAAAACAACTAGGTGTTTGTCGAGCTCAACCGAATTAGATTGCATCCAACGTTCAGGCATGAATTTGTCCGGCTCAGGAAAGATCTCCGGATTCAACAGGATGAACTTCGAAGAGACGCTCACGACAGCCTGAAAACTGTTACTCGTGGTGGTAAAGGCGTTGGAAAGAGACTCACTCCGGCGGGAACATAGACATCGTCAATCATCGTCGGGGCTACAACGAGGCGAGAAAGCGGAAGAGGGAGACCGATGCTCAATCTCAAGGACTCTTTGACCACGCCAGTCTAGAGAAGAGCACAGATGGTTAACGGCTTTTCGAGGCAAATGATACAGACATCACTCACGAGATACGGCAACTTCTCTGCTTGCTCAAAGGAGAAAGGCGAGTCTTTCTCTGGCCATGCCCTACTAAGCTCATCCTCCAGTCTTTTGCGCATCTGATCGTTCCCGTCACGGAGAAGATGAAAGAGTCCTATGTTTAGCGCATTACTCGTCGTATCCATTCCGGCACCGATCAACGTTACTGCCTGTGGAAGCAAATCACATCAAAATCTGCGCACACAGAGAAAAACCTAAACACCCACTTCGTCAACCAATGACGCCTTCGTTGGCCATTGACTGCGATCCTCTGACTCTGGCAGCAAGTGATGATAGATCGTCTCATGGTCCGCCTTATGGAAAGATTCTGGACTCGCCAGATACGCCTCAACGTTACGACGGGCGGAGCTCCTGAGGTACGCAAAGCCTGCCATACTTGGTTTCAACATCTTGAAGAGAACTGGAGGCAGCCATTGGACAGCATGAAGCCATGACATGTATCGCGAAGCGGCCATGAGCACGACTGCACTGTTCAAGCTATTGGGGTAGGGGTGGTCGAATCCTGGCGCGTCGATACCGCCCAACGTGTAGCCATAAGAGTACATCGTGATGATATCCATAGTCAGTGCGCGAAAGCCGCACTTGAAGTTTACGGGCTCGTCTGAGTATTCCCGGAGGCGTTGAACGAAGAGGTCGATCTTCTGAAGGTAAGGCGAGGTAGTGATAACAGAACCCTGGCTCACATTATCCTGTATGTTGCGCTCGAATTTCAAGATCCCCCGCCTCGAGAAGAGTGGATTGATTAGATCCCTTCTTTTCTTGTGATCCTTGACATCAATGAATCCAAAGCTCGACTCGGATAGACCGATGCCGGAATAGAAGTTACGATCCTTGGTAAAGCCAGAGTGTGGCGGGTAGATCTCGAAGTATGCCTTGGGTGTGCTAAAATGAAGCTATTGAATCGAAATGAGTATGTGTGATGAGTCATAGATAGATTAGCGTACCTCGTTTGGTCGGATTCGTACGACAGGACCTACTTGGTTTCAGCAAAGCGGAATGGCGTTGAGACAAAACTGACCATAGATGAGATGGAGTTCCTTGAGATGAGTAGCGAACCGTCCATCCTTCCAAACTTCGTAGTACGCAGCGTAGAAGTCGGTGAGTGCTGCGAGACGAGGACCGGGGAATGCCTTGAGAGGATGTGCGAACAGTCTCGAGACCACGGTATATACAAGCAAGATCAGAGCGGTAGCCAATGCTCCGCGTGCTAAAGCGTGAGGGGAAAACTGCTCGAGTATGGATGACATGGGGGCAGATGGTGCCCTTCTCCAACTTCAGCGGGTTTTAAGTATGCACAAGCGCGGTGTTCTTGGTGCAAGTCCCCAATATGGCGATTTTCTCTGCGCGTAAAGTATGAGGCGGTCTGTGGGTCATGCCACACGTCAAAATCTGCTCCTTACTGGATACATTTGAGCGAAAACAGAAGTTACAACGAACGATATTGCCTTACCTTTCACATGGATGGTCGTTCCTACTCCATCTTCAATCAAACGGAAGCAATGCGAATTGAATCGCAAGGTCCCTGTGGCTACAGAGCTCCTTCAGGCGCTAGTTCGGGTCCTGTGCATATCTGAGGCGAATTAAATGCGATTGGAGTCCACGAAATGAAAACACCCAACAATGCCGGGCTGGTTAGCGGTGAGCATGGAGATATTCTAAAGGACTCAACGTCATTTATGAGATTCGCCGTGATAAACTGCTGGCTCACCAAGAGAAGAGTGAGAAGTCTGCTACTCGGAGACCTCGTTTTTCACCTGCCAAAATCGGTATTGTTGTGTTTATCTGCGTCATAGAGTCAGTACAATGGCCTCAGCACATGACCAACGGAGAGTCATTGACCAATCCCCAGTGGCTTCGTAGAGAACCAATGAGATATCAGACAAGGGAACCAATGAGACGTCAAAAGTGGGAGCCAATGAGCGGCCAAAGAAGCGTGTACACCACGGAAGGAACCTGCTGCTCTCCTACCTGTGATAGGCATCTCTGGCACGCAGAATACTCGACACGTGTCAGTAAAACGGCAGGCGTAGAATTTCGTCCTTGAACGCCACTCACACGTATCCCGTTACTCCCCAAGAGTGAGGTATGTACAAAGCGATGAGCCGAACGAGATATCAATGGCACGCTCTCTAGATTGAATCTCAATTGCGGTGGTTATAGTTGGATTCGGCTAATGGTCAGCCTTGCAGGTCAGTATTTGGTTGGAATCATATATTTTTTGACAGTTGAACAATTAGGTCAAGCGAACCGCTCTTTCACCATGGCGCGAAGGCCTTTACCAGTCCAAGACGGCAACATATATGCCCGTATCTCCATGTCTTCCGATCTAATTTTCCATGTCAATAATTGGAACCGTGCATAGCCAAGATTCTTACCGAGTGTCATGAATCTTTAGCTCGAACTTGCGCAGTAGATGCGATAGCGTAAGGTACATCTCACACCATGCCAGGCTAAAATCAGGTCAGGATCGCCTGGGAAGAAAACGACGCCAAACCTACTTCATCCCGAGGCAACTTCTAGGGCCTCGGGAAAAAACGACCAGGTGTTTGTCTAGCTCCGCGACATTTGATTGCAACCAGCGTTCGGGTATGAACTTCTCTGGCTGTGGGAAAATATCCGAATTCATTAAGACGAAATATGTCGAAGCGGATACAACGGCCTAAGGAATGTCATTCAAGGAATCAGATGCTGATGAAGGACGAAGCTCACTCCAGCTGGGACTTGTGTTCCGTCTATGATAGTGGGAACTTGGACAACTCGCGGAAGCGGCACCGGAACGCCAATACTTATCCTCATAGATTCCTTGATGACTGCAGTCTGCGAAATATAGTTAACGGTTGCATGGTCGAAGCTGGAATCACATTATTTACCAGGTACGGGAGCTTCTCTGCTTGTTCGTACGAGAACGGGGAGTCTTTCTCTGGCCAAGCACTATACAGTTCATCTTCTAATTTCTTGAGGATCGGCGCATTATCCTCCACCAGTAAGTGATAGAGGCCGAAACTGAGGGCGTTACTAGTCGTGTCCGTTCCAGCAGTGAATAGTACCTGGGCCTGCCAACGGAAAACATTTCAGATAATATCGGAATCCCGCAGCCATATGACTGCTTACCTCGCCCAGAAGGGAATCCTTCGATGGCCAGTGCCGCGGATTGACAGACTCTGGAAGGAGATGGTGATAGATTGTTTCGTGCTCTGCCTTACGCAAGGCTGCGGGATCAGCGAGATGTTGATCTATGTTGGTAGAAAGGGAATGACGCATGTACGCGTAGCCCGCTAGTCTGGCGTCGATTTTCTTGAAGAAATCGGGGGAAATATTTCTTTGGAGAGTCTGTAGGATGGGAAAGTATCTCGAAATGGCCATAGTCTTGATCGCACCATCTACGCTCGCGGTGATCGGATGGTCGAATCCTGGCGCGCCAACACCATCCCAAGAATAGCCATACGAGTACATCGTGATGACATCCATAGTAAACGAGCGAAATGCAAGACGAAAATTGACGGGCTCGTCTCTGAATTCCCGCAAACGATCAATAAATTTGTCGACCTAAGACAACCATCATTTAGTATCAGCGGATGGGCCAACAACGAATTACTCACTGTGTCTTGGATATTGCGCTCAAACTTGATGATAGCGCGCCTCGAGAAGAGGGGATTGAGAAGATCTCGACGTTTTTTATGGTCGTCGACATTAACCAAACCAAACGAAGCCTCGTCAGCATCAAACGCAGCATAGAACAGCGGGTCCTTGGTGAAGCCCGAATGCGATGGATAAATCGCGAAGAACGCCCGGGGGCTGCTGAAGTGAAGCTACCATGATGTGTCAAGGTCTGTATCAGAGTAGATCCAGCTACATGAGCACACCTCGTTAGGACGAATCCTTACAACTGGACCTATCCTACTTCAGCGACACAAGCGGGCATTGTCAGGCCAATAACATACCGTAGATACGATGAAGATCTTTGAGATGGTCAACAAACAATCCGTCCTTGACTATCTCGTAGTAGAAAACATATAACTCGGTGAGTGCCGCCAAACGTGGCCCAGGAAACGACGTAAGAGAATGCAAAAGCAGGCGCGAAGCAGCAATGTACAAGACAAAAGCGAAACCGAGAATCAAAATAGACTGAGTGGAGAGATAATCAGTGAGCAGTTCGAATGAGAAGGTCATCGTATGGAGGGTGCTATCAGTCTGTCAGAGCTTTACTTGTGTCTTCCTTATATTAGCACGTACCAGAATGAACACTTGCAACTGTGCCCGGGCGTCGCCGATGTCATATGTGAGCGCTGCCAATCTCATTCAATGATGCTGTTCTTAGCGTCCGCGCAGCTCGTATCTTGGTGCGCGCGCGTTAAATTCGGCCCATCGATCCATTGGCACCGAGGAATACCGACTTCGTTTGGCCACATGAACATAGAGAAGTAAATGGGTCGAAGCATGTGCCGTGCGGTCGCTCGCCATCATGAGAGATTAAGTGTATGTCTATTGGAAGACAATATCAGGCATAGCTTGAGGTACTAAACGTTTATTGATGAATAGACGTTCTTGCACGTTGCTCACCATATGTTAACATTTCCCGTTGAATATCTCATCGTCCATTCCTAAGCATTGAATATTGAATACTCAAGTACTCAAGGGCCAGCAGCCACCAGGGAGCTCAGCCACACATCGAGGTGAGAATCGAAGACGGAAAGGTTGTCAAGTTGTTGTCAAGGGCACGTCGAGTAACGGTCCGGCCCGGGCCAAGTCCGGTCAACCTAATTAATTATTACATACTTACCAACCCTTGCCTGCCTTCATCTGCGCCCGTCAGCACAGAGCAACATTTCTTGCTAGACCTAATACGCTCTATCTGTCAAAGTTTTAACCTCTATGAACTTCAAATGAAAAATGTTCAGTCCGGCGGATTTTCCACGCCGCGTGACGTCGCTGTATAGCACAGTCAGTCACCTCTTGTCATCCTCCAGTCATCCATGCCAATAAACTATGCAGCGGAGAATGCACTAGGAACATTAGGTATGTGTACCGTTCAATACGCGCCTATGCATAGGACTAATATGAACGTTTAGGCGCGGTTTGCTGGACTATTCAACTGGTGCCGCAAATCTGGAAGAGCTGGCGCCAAAAAAACACAGATGGATTATCGCCATATCTAGTGTGGGTCCATTTGCATGTTTCATAATTTCCATGTTGACAGCGAACTATTCGCAGATTACTATGGGCATTTTCTGGCGTTTTCCTTGGGGTTTATTCCATTGTTCAAGGGCTTAACATTCCGTTGATAGTCCAACCACATATCTTCGCGACGCTCTCTCTGGTGTCATGGTCGCAGGTAGCTTCACTCATCGTCTATGATATTCAGTTTTACCTTATTTTACAGTGCCAATTTTACAGTCAACAGTGGTCTGTCCGAAAACTGCTGGTTATCTGCATCTCCATCCTAGCGCTATCAGGTGGCTTCGACGCCGGTATGGTCTTTGCCATACGCCCCTCTTACAAGAAAGGCAATATGGTTGGTGCGCGGGTCTTTGGTATTTTGACTTCAGTTTTCCTGGCTGCAGGGTTACTGCCACAGTACTATGAAATCTACAAGTTCAGAGAAGTCATAGGCATATCTATCCCATTTATGCTGATTGATTGCTTGGGTGGTATGTTTTTCACGCCTATAGGAACGACTATGGGATTCATCTACGTCTTTAGGCGTCTTTTCGTTGTTGTCTTTGTTATTTCGACCTGAATTTGATATTCTTGGTGGTGTGGCATACGGCCTTGTGGTGGTGAGCTTCCATTGACTGTTTATCTCCCGATACAGTGGCTCATAATTCAATAGGTGTTGGACGGTGTTGTGCTTATTGCAGCAATGGTTCTCAACCCGTTAGCGCGACGTCGCAGACATCGACTAGAGAGCACAGTTCACACTCCGGAGGAAGGCGGACCTCAGACCATGGAAGTAGGGAACCAAAGAATAGCATAAATTCATTGCGCTTCTGATGCATCATGCTCCTGCTCCCTAATCCCTAATCCCTTCTGCCAACTTGAAAAGTGACACCTTCCCCGGAGATTCCCACCCCAAGGGCCTCGCTTCTCTCTCCGCGTCGCCTTCGCGTATCCTCGCAGCATAGGCACTCAAACCACGCCATTCATCGCCTTCCAAAACTAGACCTCGATGCAATAGGTAGCCAACCACTGGCCAGAGCGCGCAATCCGCAATGGTAAACAGATCTCCAGCGACGTATGGATGTCCGCGGCTGAGGTATGCTTCCCAAAACGCGAGTTCCTTCTCTGTCCCTTCCAACGACTCGCGAACTTCCCTCTTGTACGTGGAGGAATCGTCTAAGAAGAGATATTCGAGGCCTTCGCACACGTTATGGAGATTTTCGCTTTCGTGGAACCGCTGGAGGCAGCTCGTGTATTCCGTCTTGTTCATGGCGCTGGGCGTAAGCGACGTTCCGCGATAAAAAGTCTCGAGGTACTGGAGGATGGCCAGAGACTCGATGACGATCGTTCCGTCCTTGTCTACCAACGTCGGAGTCTTACAACGAGGGTTTATCGCTGCGAACGCCGGAGCTCTCGTCTGCTTTGGAGTAGACATGACGTGGAGGCGACGAGGATTATACGCAATGTGCTTTGCCGCGAGTAGCAGCTGGACGCGCCATGAGGGTATAGAGCCGTTCACGAAGTAGAGTGTTGGGAGTGATGGATCGTTCAAGAGCGACTCGAGGTCTCCGTGATGGATAATAGAGGCGTAGTGTGTGGCCATGATTCCGAGACATTCGTCGATGACTTTGGGGGATGAGGCGGAGACAGCAGTCTTGATGACATTGACGTTGTATCCATGGAAGAAGGCGTCTGTTACGGAGGCGCGCACGCAGGTTTTGACGGTAACGCCCGCCATGAAGAGGGTGTCGACGCCTAGGTCAAGGAGGACTTGGTGAAGTGATGTATCAGTGAATGCAGAAAAGTATGTCTTTCTGACGATGGGGTCCGTCGCACGGACAAGCCTTTTCACGGAAGGATGGAAGTCTGCACCCGTAGACCCTGGCTCGCAGATTCTTTTATGTCCATGATGTGAACCAGCCAAGCGGTCGGTGTTCAATGGAACATCCTCGTATTTCTCTCCTCCGGGACGCGTGATATGGCGCACAGGTAACGGGCTAGAAGCTTTTGTGTATTCTGAACGAATCCAGATGATAGGGAGCCTCCTACGTCTGAAGAACGTTACGCAAGTCTCTATGTTTGGTAGTAGCTTCGGTGTAATGGCGGTGAAGTTGGAAGACCCTAGGGCAAATTCGGGACGTAAGAAGTCATTCTGAAGGTCGACCAGGGCTAAGGCTGCCGGCATAGTGAATTTAGATCCTTGTTGGTGGCAGTCAGTCTTATGGGTCCTTGTTGACCTCAATGAGTCATAGTTTTGCCCTACTCCCACGCTCCGAGTCATAGCACACACGTGCAAGCGTTACATTTCAGAATACAATTCGAAAGACGACGTAAAGGCCAGTGCCTACTCTATGTTACGAGTTGACCGGAACCAGGACAATCAGCTGTAATACCATGATGGTAACGGCATGCCCCTTGGGTGGGGAACGCCGTGCTCGGTTCCAGAGTTAGCAAATTATCAGAGACGACGACCTCCAATTCGAAGGACGAGTCGATAGCGACTGTTGACCCATCAACCTAAAGAAACCATAAGCACCGGGTTCTGTGAAAGAGCGGGGGGTACATAGGCTCACCTTCTGGACACGCCACGACAAATTCTTCTTCAACCACGGTTCAACAACAAGAGGGTCAAAGGATTCCAACCCGGAGAGCCGTGCGATTGCACTGTTCAAGTGGACGAACCCTTCAATAACGAGATCTGCCTGACTCCTGCAGTTCTCGCATTGATCCGCCACGCTGTTGACGAAAGCATGATGTGAGCCTACGAACGACGAGCTGGAGTGCCAATTCTCCACATCTTCAGGGACGCTACCCAAGAAAATGAGGACATCGAAGCTCCCTCCGAGCACATACTTCTTGACCCGGACGCAGGCAGTCCAATCATAGTATGACTCTGGAGTGGTAGCTTGGACAAGATTTTGACCACCACCTGCACCGTACAATTGGTTGACAACTCGCTCGATCGCATTTTTTACAGCATTCGGGTTGCCCATATCGACTCCGTTGAACTCTGGATAGGTGTATCCAAGCCTGCTTGTGATGGTCGTATTCAACGATGCCCAGTAACTGTCTTGAGAATCCCAGAAAGGTGTCAACGCTACAGTAATCGATAAATAAGTGAAGCGAACAGGTATAATAGCGACATACGGGTATTGGTGTTAACTTTGCTGTCCATGGGGATCGTAAAGGTCCCCTCTGATACCTTTCCTTCAGACACCCAGACTGTAGGATTGAGCGCTGACCATAGTGACAGCATGCGGTCGACATTGGCATGGTGCAGGAAAAAGATAGGATCGAAAGCTAACAGACATGGAGTCAACTCAACGGATAATGGCCATTATAGACTCACCAGAAATAGCGACTTCACTCATACTTCCTCCGCCTCCAACGAAACTAGGAAAGAATCAGCTTCTTCACGTTCTGTGATGAGAAACAGCGAATGCGTACTTGTGGATACCGTCATGAATCGCCTCTAACGAGTTACTGTTGCTGCCGCTATCACCGACGGAATGGTTGCTAAAAGCTGGCCACGTATGAATATTAGCCAGCATGTGGTAGGTCTTCGTTGTGATTCCATCCTGCATCGCGGCAAGTTTTTGCTTCATCTTCTCGATATTGCTCGTTCCGTCAGCTCTCGGATGCCTCCGGGTCGTGGGCCACCTAAATTTCTCTGGGAATGACTTGTCGATGGGATTGAATCGATATTCGAGTAACGGATTCGGTACGCTGGTGGTCCGACCATCCGGAGTGAGGATGGTGACACTTTTGAGAGATATGACCTCTGGTGGAGGGACGGAATTAACAGCCCAATCCCAATACGGTGCACGAAGTTTGGCAGCAGCAGCTCTCCAGCGTTCCTTGTCGGCGTACTTTTCAGCAATAGCGGTAGCGTGGGTCTGCAGGACTTGCTATATTGAACTAGTCAATAACGGTATCCGATGACACCTTAGTGCTACTAAGGACATACCTCGAAGAGCGCGAAGTAGGGCCTATGCCAGGTGGGGAAGAGGTTTGATCCATGGTGACAGTACCCACTCGTCTTTTCAGTGCTGGACTTCGAGCCAGTAGATCCATTCCATGGGACGTATGGAAGGCCATGTATCCCACCAATACCGAAGAATGACAAGTCGTTGTCCTGTGGCACGGAATACATTATCCCGACTATGAGGGAATACTCAGTCAAGACTGAACGGCGCGACAGAAAGTAGGGACGAAACATACGCGCTTGAATGTATAACGAGAACTGATCCTTGTCCTCGATGAGGTCGTTGATTTCAAGTCGGTTGGGAGCGTCTGCATTTTGCGTCTTGCCACCCTTGGCGCCAGTAATGATGAAGCGACTAGGAGCCTCGGACATGGTGGGTGATAGTTGACTGTTGGGATGGACGGAGTAGAAAGCACTACGTGGCTTATATACCTCAGTAGAGGAGAGGATATAAGACGGATTGTTTCATCGATCTGAACGGCGATGCCAGTCAAGGACGTGTCATCAGATTCACTAGCGCAAGGAGTTGGGGATGGGTGACCTAATTCCACTGGGCGCTGAACGCGGGATTTATATCATTGAAGACGTTAAGCTGCCAACTAGTTAGTATTGAGTATGGAAACCTATCATTACAACGGTATCAGCTGAAGAATGAATAGGACATGGCTACAGTGACGCACAATAATGAATTGCATTCCAATTGCGGTGGTGGTGGTTCAAGCATCTCGCAAACCAGTTTATGGCTGGGCTGGAAACACAACATTCTAGACAGCTGAGCAAGCCACCCACAAGGGCCTCTGCGTCTAAGAAGGCAGTAAATAAGACGCCCTCATTTCCGTGCTCAGCTCCGATGTTGAAAGCAGTGAATACAAACCAAGATTATTACCTAACTCTGTCTTGAGTTAGAATCTGCGCAGTAAATGCGTGAATGTATGTCTTACATTCGTGTTAGGATTCTTAGCTGGGGCGCCGGGCGCGCGAAGTTTCTCATTCATCAACACGGACACAGTTGTGATGCGAAGGCCTAAGTCCTAACGAAGGTCATCTAACGAATCATATGATGAAGGATGGAGCTCACCCGACCAAGCCCCAGAAGGCCCCAGACTGGCGCCCATACATGACAGCGGGGTGCCGGCACCCCAACGGTTAATGTAATAGTATCCTCAGAGATGTATGCCTATCATCTGCGAGATACGTTAGTGATCCCGTGGTCGAAGCATGAATGACATTGCCTACCTTGTACGACGGCTCTTTGCTTCGAGTTGTTCGCTATAGGAGAAGGGAGAGTCTTTTCTCCGGCCAAGGGCCTTGTGTATCTGCTAACGACACACCTCATGGGGGCTGTGGTGATTAACGAAATCTTGCAAGCATATGTAGGAATCGAAGATGGAGCACGATCGGGTGTCATTGAAGCCCAAGTGCGATGTACAACATGCAAAGAGGGCTGAGGGCACTAGAATGAAACTGCCACAATGTTCAATACGAAATGCTGGTACACATCAGGTATGAGCGTACCTCGTTAGGATTCATCTTTATGGCCTTTGGGTCTATCCTTGCAAAGCGGCACAGGCGCGCAGTGTCAGGTCGACAATATATTATAGACACGATGAGGCCCTTGTGATGTTCGAGGCGTATACCGCACAACGCGCGACGTTCCGGCATGAGTATCAAGGCATTGGAGGCTTGACTCCAGGCATCATCGTGTGGTTAACAGATATGAACATGTCTGGTCAAGCAGGATCAGTGACGATGGTGGTGAGGAATTTGATTTATTTGTGGGTCCTTGTAGACATCAAACGGCGAGTCACAAATGATCCACGCTTCCGTCGTCCCGGACCGGACGGAGCCGATCATAACCACTAGTGTGGCGCAGATTGCAATGGCTGTCTGTCCACGTCTAATGAGACACCTCCATCATTTTACAGATAAAGAATCTGAAAATGATTATGTCAGTTGCCCTATATCGTAGGCGCAGTAGCCAACGTGAATAAGCTGTCTCGAATGGCGACAGGATTGCATAAACGGGAGGCCAAATGGCTGAACACCCTAGCGCGTAATGCTGTTTCGTAGGAACTCGGTCTATGCAGAGCGTCCGTCGTCTCTCTAATTTTTCTTTCTTGATAGACATTTTGGCACGGGAATCATGGAGGCCTGGCGGCTGCTATCAGCCAGTTCGTTTGATCGCCTTTTAAAAATGTGGCTGACGATGTTGGAGTTGAAAAAACTCTCAAACCATGAAAACAATAAAGCGCGGTGCTCTCATTCCAAGAGCTACGACGGTTGGAAGGCAAAGGAATGACATGGAAGAGTGAGGAGAGCGTGCGAAAAAGATGCCTGAAACGGACGCCGATATTGGGTTTACTGATATTTGTGCGACGTCCTCCTGCCTCTGGCATCCATCTCCCTCTCTGCTGTATCAGTACTTTCCGTACGCTTTCAGTCCTATTTTCATCCCTCATTACTTAGATTTTTCACCCTTTAATCATTCATGTAAGCCCTCTTTTTCCCGGTTGAAAACGGCAAAAATTTGCTGACAATGCAACAGCATGAACTCTGAAACGTCTGCCCACCGCACTGTCGTTCCTTCTGAAGTTGGATGGCAATTCGTGCCGCAATATTACACCTTTGTTAACAAGCAGCCTGATCGTTTGCACTGTTTCTACACAAAAAAGTCGACTTTTATTCACGGCACGGAGGGAGAGGATGGCAAGCCATGCCATGGCCAGCAGGTGCGTAATTTCCATCCATACGAGCCACTATTCTAACTGTGCACCAGGAAATTCACGCGAAAATAACGAGCCTCGGTTTTGAAGACTGCAAAGTCTTTATTCACTCTGTCGACGCGCAGTCATCCGCCAATGGGGGCATCATCATCCAGGTCATTGGTGAAATGTCGAACCGCAACGACCCGTGGCGCAAGTTCGTGCAGACATTCTTTCTTGCTGAACAGCCCAACGGCTACTTTGTCCTCAACGATATCTTCCGGTTCCTCAAGGAAGAAGCGGTTGATAGCGACGAGGTCGAAGAAGCCGCTGCTCCCGAGCCAGAGCTGGATGTCCCTGCCGTCGTCGCCCCTCTTGAGCCACCGCGTGAGCCAACACCGCCCCCACCACCCGCTCCTGCCGTCGTCGAACCCTCTCCCGCTCCGGAAATTGAGGCTCCCGCGCCGGTAGCGGAGGAGCCCACAGTGACTGTAGCAGATGTTCCCGAGCCTCCTGCCCAAGTACCAACTCCCGAACCGGAACCCAAGACGAATGGCATCCATGCTGCTCCCGAACCCGCTCCCGCATCGTCCCCAGCACCAGCACCAGCACCCGTCCTCCAGCAGCCACCAGCACCCATCGAGCAAGCACCTCCAAAACCTGCTGCGCCAAAGACATGGGCAAACCTGGCTGCTGCCAATTCGAAGAAGTGGGGAGCCAACGTCGCACAGGAGTCAAGGGGTACCACCGAGGTTGTTCCTCCTTCCTCAACCCCTGCCAGTGGAACTCAAACACCTGCCGCGCCACCAGCAGCACCGGCACCGGCCAACGCTCGTGGACCTCATCCAAGCTTTGTCGCCGCTCAGGCGGTCACAACGCCGCACTGCTTTGTCAAAGTGAGTCATTTTCATTTGCGTTCTCTTCTTTGAGTTTCTGATCGTTCTTTAGGGTGTTACTGAGACTGTCACCGAGCACATTCTCCGCTCCCAACTTGTGCAGTTCGGACCCATCAAGGAGATTGACATCGTCCGCTCCAAAGCTTGCGCGTTCGTCGAGTACACAGCCGTTGATTCTGCAAAGCGCGCCATTATCAATTGTTTACCGGCATCGCAGGGTGGTGGTGGAGGGATGTGGGTTGAGACCGGCGGTGAAGTTGGGTCGGTTCGCATCACAGTGGAGACCAAGAAGGAGCGCGGTGAACGTCCACCCAGTCGCCCTCGGGGTGGCGCGCCTCAGGGCGAGGTGCGCGGTGGTAGCGTTCGTGGACGTGGTGGTGCTCGTGGACGGGGAGCAAAGCCTTGATCGACAAAATCCAACAAAAATGTTATTTTCCATCTTTCATCTCAGTCACTATGTTGTGCTTTGTCCTGCAATTAGTTCTGACATATACTTATACAGACAGTCATATCTGCCCCATCCTTTTTTACTTCCTATGTAAATATGCCATCTCCATCGGAATCAGCTGGGGTGTGATATTATGTGTGCCAGTGCTCAACAGTCAACCTATGTAATACAGTGTACCAAGCTGAAGTTGAAGTGCGAATGAGTCTAGCTCACCTTATATGTACTAGTCGCGACTCGTATCATGATTTCTGACATACTTGATGTATTCCCATTGTGGAGGGCCAGAACAGGTGATACCTGACGCGTCGTTGAGATTGTCTGGGATGCATTGGTAGCTGTCGAGGTCCTTCCCGTTGGGGTCAACGACAGATATATTCCCTAGAGAGACATTCTTGCAAGGCGTCGCGGCGCTGCATTGGAAGACACCAGACGTCTTGGCCACCCCGCGGACATTCTGAAAGTGGATGTTCGATAGGGCAAGATGGGACGTATCACAGTCGTCCATATCACCGATGTATGATATACATTGGTCGATGGCAAACATGCTGCGGGTGTTGTGAAGTGTGGCGTTCTGGAGGACTGGAGACGTTGAGTATCCAGCTTCCAGGCAATTTTCCTCGACTCACGGATATTACGAACGTCTAAAGATATTTCGGTGAGAGTCATATTCAAGATGAACACAATTACTCACAGCCTTTCCCGCCTCCGCCCCCATTTGGAGGGTAGCCTTTCTGTTTACCAGTCCATGTCTTTACGTATCTAATGCGTTGAATAAAAAGCTATCTGATGGCGCATATTGCAGTGCATCTTACATTGATTTTCTGTACACTGTCAGCAAGTGCTTATGATGCCATGGCCATATGCGCTCACCCAGTATTGAAGTAATCCACATTTCTAACAGTAACATTCTCGATTCGCTCGTATCGGTCAGGAAATTGACCTATACTTCCCAAGGCGACACCGTGGCCATGATAGAAAGCTGAATCTTCTATGAGGATGTTCGTAGAATTCGCTTTGAGGGCGATACTATCACGACCGGAGTGAGCTTCGAGGGGAAAAGGGGAAGGTAGTTCATTTTCACCCGTCATCACCGTTATCGATCGTCCAGCGTCTGAAAGTGATGTTATCCGCGTACACGGTGTTGGCTCCATCAGTGTTTCCCGTAGTGTTCTATAAAAAGTGAGGTTTTGTTGGATACAGCGGTCGAAACAGATCCTTACATAGCTATTAGATGTGGCGTTGACATATATATCTTGCAGAGTAACATTTTGAGAGTTCATTATAGTCATCGTCCTGATTATGATCAATAAACGTAGATGCGCCACACAAGCTCAATCAAGACGTACCACATCTGAGGCTGTACGAAGCGCATTCCTTCAATACGAGAGTCCTTGGTATTCGTTATGGTAAGAGCATGCGGCCGCCCGATGAGATTCGACCTGTTTCCATTGAAGTCATACCATGCTTGACCATTGCCATCCAGAGTACCATGTCCATGGCCTTGAAAAGTGATAGAGTCCCCGCCAAGCAGCCAAGCCGTGGACTGGTTCTGGTAGCCAATTTCGTACGAATTCGATAACCAGTAACTGATATTAGGACCCCACTGCTGTCCAGTTCAAGCTAAGTGTTCCGGGATTTAAGAGGAGGCAAGCGTACGAGAAGCGTTCCTTGTACGTCAATGAAACAGTTCATGAGACCAGTAGTATTCATGACAGAATCGATATGATATGTCGCATTTAGAAAATTTACGCGTCCTCCATTTCCGCATCGACGGAATGCATCGAGGATGGAAGGGGTATCGTCTTCACCATTCAAATTAGGTTGGATGGTGCAGATATTAAGGAAGAATAGCCTCGAGTAGATGGAGGCAAGGAAGGATAGGAACGCTGCGCCTGCCCAGAACATCGTTGGTCGCAAAGAGAAAGAGGCCGTGCGCCGTGCGGTCCGATGGCTCATCATCTGATTTCAGGTTCGCTAGCGCCACTTGGTCCTTGAATAGGGTAGCGGAAATTAGTCCCAAGACCTATTTTACTGTGATTTACATGGAGGTCCCGGTGAGGCCGTTGTAATTAAACGGTAAATGGTCACGTGGCTCTATTTTGGCCCATTTTGTGCGCCACTAAGCCCAAAATTTTACTGCTCATTCGCAACGAGCTTGAATTATATATGCCATAGATAGCAATGTCAGTGGTATTATTGAGCTCGAATTATGTGAGTGTGTGCTTGGACCACTGAAATAAGGCCGTGGCCTTGCAGGCCATATATTAAGGGGCGCGCCACACAGTGGCTGTTATTTACATGCAAAATTTTTGCGCCCAAGTCAGGTGATCTTTTACAAGTAAATTACACTGTAAATTACGGTAAAATGGGGTGTCTGTAAAGAACAACCCATTTTTTCCGCTACCCTATCCTTGAAGCCTGAAGGTGGTCGGTCCATGTCGGGGCGTTGTACCTGGCTAATGAATGCATTCAAGCAAGCAATACAAATGTGCCTTGTAGAACCGAAGATCGAAGATCGAAGAGAAGGTTATGGCTCAACTTGAATGATGCTTAGAAGTCCCTCACTTCCATACGTTATCAGCTTCGCTTTTAATGCTGAGTAGGTAGTCGGGCTGATGTCTAGTGCGTTTTAAAATGAATAGATGACATCGCAACGTCAATTGCTAACAAAGTGGCGCAGACAGAGAACACAGTCACATGACCTCAGGGTTCCCGGTGTTTCCCGAGTTTTGCAGCTTTTGCTCCTTACCTTGCTCCTTCGTCCATGGGGAACGACTGCGTCGTTATCTTGCACCAAAGCGGCGAACGACGGACTGCATTCGAATTTACCTGTAACGATAGATCCGAGTCAGACTTGCAAACGCTGCCGCTCGACGATCGGGTGCAATTATTAGAATGCTGACCCTTTCAACTCTATAGACTGGTAGTGGACGTAGAGTGGGTGTATCGCTTCTTCAAACGAGACCGACTCAACGCCACGATCGATCTAATTCGGATTTCAATCATTAAGGGTGCTCACCTACTTTTATTCATCCTTTATATACGGCACATTGAACGCTGGTTGTTATTCTGTCTGCGATGTCTTTCATCCCCGATAGCTTTGCGTCTTACCTTTCCATTCAGGCTCTCGTAGCTGCCGTCATTGCTTGGATTCTGTACATCGCTGTGTCGAGACTCTTTCTGCATCCTCTCAAATCTTTTCCTGGGCCCCGTCTGGCTGCTGTGACGGAGCTTTATGCGGCGTACTTCGAAGTGTGGAAAGACGGTCTCATAGTCAAACATATTGAGGACCTCCATCGTGTTTATGGTCAGTCCCTGGGATCATCATTGTTCGTGTTTCCATCGCTAAGTTGTCATAGGCCCCATTATCCGGATTCGCCCTAATGAGGTACAGTATTAGATTATGTCTCCTCAGTGTTCTCACTTACTGACATGACTTTAGCTCCACTTCAGTACACCGACCGCATACTTTGAGATCTATTCGTCACAGTCTAGCTTCACGAAGGATCCAGCGTTTTACTCCAGTATCGGTGCAGAAGAGTCGTCATTTGGATATCTCGTTCCACGAGAACATAAAATCCGAATGGACCTGCTCAATCCACTTTTCTCGAGGCGAGCCATCATCAACTTTGAACGTACCATCCAGGATACGGTAAGCTTCATCAGTTGTGTAAATGTTCATTCATCTCACCTAGTAAACATTAGATCGAGCAGTTCATTGAGAGCCTGCGAGGATACCGAGACAAACCCGTCAATTTCCGACACGCCTTTCGTTGTTTAACGATGGACATCATCACAACGTACTGCTATGGCGTCTCCTACGGTGGCGTCACCTCGCCCAACTTTGTACACCCCATTCCTATGAGCCACGAGGGCTCCGTCATAGCCATGGCCGTTTCGAGATACGTTCCGTACATGCTACGAGCTCTTCAAATGCTGCCTCCTGATTTGTTCAAGAACGTTAATAAGACCATGGCCGGCTACGCTTATCTCTTGAACTCACTCCGCGTGACTGTTGACGAATATCTGGCAAACCCAGCGTTGTTACGCAAGGCAGACCATGAAACTATCTATCACCATCTGCTGCCGGAGTCGGTCGACCCCGCTCAATGGCCGTCAAAGCAGTCTCTCATCAACGAGGTATGTGTCTCCGCAATGTTCAGAAACACCGGTATTGATGTAAGCAAGCTCAGGCTCTGACTCTATTTGGGGCGGGAATGGATACGACAAGCCATGCGTTAAGCATCGGGATATTCCACATTCTATTGGAGGAGAATGCAGCTGTCCGGAAGACGTTGGAAGACGAGCTCATAAAGGCATGGCCGGAGAAGGATTCGCCTTTTTCATACGGTCAAGCAGAGAAGCTGCCATATCTTGTTAGTGACACAATCTCTTTCATCTCAGCTTCCGTTCAGCCTCTCTTCAGTCCGGTGTCGTCAAGGAATCCCTCAGGTTGAGTATAGGTGTTCCACTACCTCTCCCCCGTTTAGTAGGATCCCCGACGACGATCGATGGTGCTTACATTCCCGCTGGAGTGAGTCTTGTCAATTCATGAAATATTTTCATCAGCTCTTAGACGTCTAGACTGTCGTCGGGAGTTCCGCCAAGTTCATTCTGATGAACCCTACGATATTTCCGCAGCCTGAAAAGTTCATACCGGAACGCTGGATCCAATCGAACTCAGCCGAACTCGACAGATATTTGGTCGTATTTTCTCGGGGCCCCAGAAGCTGTCTTGGTAAGAAGTAAGTTATGTGTTATTGAATGAGGACTTCGAACTTATTGTTAATTTCTAGTCTTGCTTGGTGCGAGATGTATATTACGCTGTCGCATTTGTTGCGAAAGTTTGAGATGAGGCTGTTCGATACCAGGTATGCCGATGTATAGTTTTATGCCCCATGCCGTTGGCTGACTGATACCAGCGCGGAGGATATGGAGGTACGGGAGTATATACTACCTGTATGGCGTGGAAGAGGGCTCCACGTCTCGTTAGAAGAGAGGTCTGACTGATATTGAAAGACGAGGACTCTTTCGTTTTTGCTCTCCCCATTCATCGTGATCCCTGTACAAGCTCTTTGTGAGGAGGCGGCGCCGCGAGACTTACCCTACGTGAGTGACGTTGAGAAACATCTTCGGGCCATTGGCTAAACAGTGCATAGCATGCCGAAGTGTCTGAACGAATCATGTTACTAGCCAATTATAGAATTTCCCTCAACGCATGAGTCTCAATGACAGTCTCTATCGAAGCATCTCGATTGCTGACGCCAGGCCAAGATATGTACGGACGCCGCATGATTCGAAGGTGAGTCATGCCATTATCAATCTGATTGTCTTCCCCTGCGTGAGAATTGACTATATGTACTCAATAGACTGTGGAGTACAATATTTTGGCCGCGGGCAAAGTATCGTTCATCGTAAGCGCTATTCGCGTTAGTACGCACCTAACGATGTGGCAAGAACCTCCACCTCTCATGGTACTAACAGCCTAGGCCGTCCAATTGGAGATTAACCGGACTCGTGGGAACGTCACCTTGACATACTTAAGACTTCTTGCAGACTGAGGGCGCCTTATCTGTCCTGATGTTCCTCACATTGGAAGATGTCCTGTCTTATGCTTCCATTCGCAGCGCTTTGGTTGTCGCCTTCATCTCCCTCGCTTACGTCGTTGCTTTAAGGCCACTCTTGCATCCTCTCAGGTCGTTCCCTGGTCCTCGTCTCGCTAGGGCGACTGAGTTGTATGCAGCATATTATGAGCTATGGAGGGACGGGGATCTTGTCACACATCTCAAAGAGCTTCATAGCATCTACGGTTCGTTTTCTTGTGATGTTGTCCTATGTATTGCTAAACCTCTGGACTCTTGAACAGGCCCCGTTGTACGGATTCGACCCAATGAGGTCCGGTACTCGATCTATGCTCTGCTGGAGATGCTAACCATTTGACAGCTCCATTTCAACACGCCTCAAGCATACTTCGCCATCTATCCCCCGCATTCTGGCTTCATCAAAGACCATAACTTTTCCGCTAGCATCGGGGTTTCTGAATCCACGGCAGGCTTCATTGATGTCAAGAAGCACAAACAGAGAAAAGACATGATAAATCCTCTTTTCTCGAGGCGTGGGATCCTGAAATTCGAGCGCAACATCCAGGATAATGTAAGCTTCATTGTATCAATCATGAATCTAATCTAATCCGCGGTAGATTGATCACTTCATGCAACGCCTACGGGAATACGGCGACAAGCCCGTACACTTCAAGTGTGGCTTTCGCGCACTGACTATGGACATCATCGCTATGTACTGTTACGGCTATACCTTTGGCGGCATCGATGCGCCAGAGTTCGACCACCCGATTCCCAGTAGCTTGGACAAAGCCGTCACGCTCATGGCCGCTTCGCGATATATTCCTTTGCTACGTGCTGTGCAATGGCTTCCTCCGAAGCTTTTGGCGAGGTTGCAACCTGGCATGGCTAGCTTTTCGAGCTTCAGAGGCTCCATACGTGAAAGTGTTGAGACGTATCTCGCGAATCCCGACTCTTTCAGAAAGGCAGAGCAGGAGACAATCTATCATCATCTGCTTCCCGAGTCGGTCGACCCTAGTCAGTGGCCGTCGAAGGTATCCTTGGTTGACGAAGTGCGTGCTTATTTATCGAAAATGGACGAGGTATTGTTAACACTGATTCATACATAGGCTGTGGTACTTCTTAGGGGAGGAACTGATACCACTAGTGGCGCATTGAACGTAGGTTTCTTCCATCTCCTTCTGGACGAGAACAAGGACGTGCGGAAGAAACTTGAGGATGAACTGCACAATGCGTGGCCAGAGAAAGACTCGCCTTTCTCGTTCGAGCAAGCCGAGAAGCTGCCGTACCTTGTAAGTAAGATATGCTCTATTTGGTCTGTTGCTAAAGGTTCTTTAGACGGGCGTCGTAAAGGAATCTCTGAGGCTCAGCATCGGCGTCCCAGTGCCTCTTTCTCGTTTGGCTGTGACCCCGGCCGTGATTGGTGGTGTTTATGTTCCAGCTGGAGTGAGTTCTCCGCTTAATGAGCATCCCATCTAGCTGACAGATTGAAAGACGATTGTATCTGTTTCCGCCAAGTTCCTCCTTTTGAATCCGGATACCTTTCCCGAGCCGGATAAGTTCATGCCTGAACGATGGATGCAGCCCAACTCGTCCGAACTGGACAAACATTTGGTGATATTCTCCCGTGGGCCCCGTGCGTGCCTTGGTATGAAGTAAGTTCCAAGATTGTCCGGGGGATGCTTGATTGACTGTTCTGTCCAGTCTTGCATGGTGCGAAATGTACCTTGTGATCTCGCATTTAGTGCGTAAGTTTGACTTCAAGCTATATAACACAAGGTGAGTCATTTGAGTGCCTAAAGTAAAGACAACGAGTGCACCTAACTGGTTATCGAAAGTCTTGAGGATATGGAAACCCGGGATTTTGTAGTCCCACGATGGAGTGGTAAAGGCCTTCATGCGATTGTGAAGGAGAGGAGTGAATGACGTTGAAATAAGAATTCCTATGTCTTTGTTCAAACCAATAGCGTATAAAGTGGCGCACAGCTGTATATCAATGTAGAAGAACGTACTTCGAATTTAAGACTCATTTGAATGTCAAAACGTGTGCAATAATATTCTCAAATCACGACGAAGTGCGTTACTGTGTTGTGCGCCTGGTCCTAGCAGTGATCCTGCGCCACCTGTGCAAATGGCGATCACGTGGCTTGTTTATAGCCGGGGCGGGAATTCCTAGGGTCATTATTTTGTTCACTTCTTTCTCGACTGTGACTTTACTTACAATACTTAACGCCATTCAAGCAGGCTCTGTGGACCGCCGTAATACGGGTGTGTTCAAATTCAGAGCATCTGAAGATTTATAGCCTCTAGTATTATACAGGCTGAGAGGTATAGATACGGTAAGCTCTCGGTTCGTTGATGTCACCCAAACCTAAATACCGAGCAGCATCAGCTTGGTATCGGATGCTCGATACCATATATATATTATCTTGCTCTTGGACCTTCTATGCCCATATTCTTGACAAGGGACGACTCGCCAACCCAAGATCATGGCATACTGTAAACTCACCGCGGACGTATCCCTCGATCTAGGGAGAGCACTGCTCTCGAGCTTGATCAACTGCTCATTTATCGGAAGCCTTCCAATAGACTGTGATATTTTACGTTTGGTGGAGCGCAACGGACGGCCGCTGCTTTCGTTCATACTCACGCTTCACCTAACCTAGGATTGAATAAGAGGTACTAACAGCATGACCAGCAGTTAGCCAATCATCTGGTTCCTCAACGTAACCGCCCATCACGGCTTTTCACTCTAAAATCGGCTTCTTATCACTGCTACATAAATGCAATGGGTCAAGTCGCCTGTTGGCTGATACCTACCTATATAGCGATCTTTGTCGCTGTTCCGAGATAATACCCCATGTTCTCCCAATCCTCTGTGGATGCGCTTGAGCGCTACGTCACTTTCCACGCATTTCTGGCTGTCTGTGCAACGTGGATTGTCTACATCGTCGCTCGCAGACTCTTTCTCCACCCCCTCAAATCGTTTCCGGGGCCTCGTTTGGCCGCTATCACTGACCTCTATTCTGCTTACTACGAGATATGGATGGATGGTCGGATCGTGAGCCACCTCGAGGAGCTTCATCGCATCTATGGTCAGTCGATTCGACGGACATTTTCGTCCTTGCGATCGCTCAATACACAACATAGGGCCAGTCATACGCATTCGTCCGAATGAGGTACTGTACTCTCCAGCTCATTTCCACGTTGCTTGTTTTAATTGGCGTCTAGCTACATTTCAGTACTCCAGCGGCTTACTTTGCGATTTATCCGCCATACTCCGGATTCACCAAGGAACCAAAATTCTACGGCAGTTTTGGTGCTGATGACTCGTCGTTCAGCTTCCTTAAGCCTCAGGATCACAAGGCAAGGAGGGATCTGTTGAATCCTCTTTTTTCCAGGCGGGCAATCATCAAGTTCGAGCACGTCATTCAAGATACGGTATAACATCCACGACTGAATAGTTGTATCTCATCTGACCTGATGAGATTTCTAGGTGGAGCGTTTCATTGATCGCCTATGGGAGTATGACAATAAGCCTGTTAGCTTTCGCCTCGGGTTTCGAGCTGTGACTATGGATGTCATCACGACATATTGCTTTGGGTGCTCTTTTGGTGGCGTTTCGGCACCCAGATTCGATCATCCTATCCTAGCCAGTCTCGATGCCTCCATTCCAGTCCTGGCTGTCTCGCGATACTTGCCGATGCTTCGTTCTATTCAAAATCTACCTCCTAATATTCTCGGAAAGCTGCATCCTAGCTTGGCCGGATATGCAAGCATGCAGAACTCCCTCCGAGTCAACATTGAGAAGTACCTGGCGAATCCTTCTACTTTACGCAAGGCTGAACATGAAACTATCTACCACCATCTACTTCCCGAGGGAGTCGAACCAAGTCGATGGCCTTCCAAGCGGTCACTTCTCGGCGAGGTACTATACAATCCTGAATTAGGACCATGGTGCTGATACTATTCCAATCTAGTCCTTGACACTCTTTGGTGCAGGTACGGATACGACCAGCAATGCACTCAGCCTTGGATTGTACCAGCTTCTTCTTGAAGAGAATGCGCCAGCGTTGAAGAGACTGGAAGACGAGCTGAAGGAAGCCTGGCCAGAGAAGGAATCACCCTTTTCATACCAACAGGCCGAAAAACTCCCATATCTGGTTAGCTCGACCATCTCCGGACTATTCATTCACTCCCTCTGATTATCATCTTCAGACAAGTGTCATCAAGGAATCGGTTAGGCTGAGTATAGGCGCTGGGGTACCTCTACCACGCGTTGTTCAATTCCCCGTGGTGATAGATGGCTTCTTTGTTCCTGCCGGGGTGAGTTCCAATGTTCATTTGGAAGTTTTCTTGAGCATAACATCATCCAAGGCGGTTGTTGGCTGCTCGCCGAAGTTTATCAACATGAATCCGGACGTGTTCCCAGAGCCTAACAGGTTTATACCGGAGCGTTGGCTACAGTCGAACTCTGCCGAGCTCGACAAGCACATGGTCGCGTTCTCTCGAGGCCCTAGGAGTTGCATCGGCTTGACGTGAGTGCACATTCAAAGTGCGGCTCAGTCCCCAGTCTGACGATTCATTAGTTTGGCGTGGTGCGAGATGTATATTGTATTCTCACATTTGCTACGCAAGTTCGAGGTAAAGCTGCATGATACGAGGTACGTTGCCTCTCGATGGGAGTTCTTTCACTGACGATACACTAGCGCGGAGGATATGGATCTTCGTGAATATGCGCTAGCTTCCTGGCGTGGTAGGGGGTTGAGTGCCACAATCAAAGAGCGCTCTCGTTGAAGCACATTATCTGCTCTATCCATCGTGTTGAATAACGGAAAAGCTGGATCAATAGTTACATTCTCTACCTACCGCGTCCTTAGTAGTCTAGCGGTCTCAAGCGACAAGAACTGATGAGCAAAATTATCTATTTCCTGGTGTATTGATTGAGTAAACACCTATTTCTTGGCTTTTCCCTTCGAAGAGGTACCTTCCGGCTTATGAACAAGTCCTTCCAAGGGTGAGGGGGTCCGCGGCGTCTCGAGATCAGGTGCGAAGACCTGTAGCTGCGCCCGAATCTCCTTGAGTCTCTCCAGCCGTCCAGCTAGGTTCTTCCGTTTCCTGCCTACTGCCTTATCCTCCTTCAAGAGCTCCTTGGCGCGTTCCGTCTCTGCAATGCTACTGAAGAGAGCTTTGGTCAAATTTTCGTGAAGATGGCCATGAATTTCCTGCTCGATCGCTCGGGGGATTGTATCGATGAGGCGCTGGATAGAGAAGTTTAGTTGAGGGCTTGAATGCTGGAAGAAAGGCAATTCACCTTGTAGGCTACTTGGAAGTACGCAAGAACCTTTGCCATTACGTCGAGCTCAACGTCCGGAATGGTGTTGTTGGATCTATGGTTTTTGAAATGGTTCAAGATGTTATCCCGTACTGAGGTGTATTCCGGGCTCAGAGTATATGGGACCTTGGGGTTCTCCCAACTGATAATCTTGTCGACGATGACCAGAACCTTGGACTTAATAGTTGACATTTCGGAGTTGATGACACGGCTGTAGACAAATATTCAAAGAATATACTTTGAAGAAAAGGAAATGCATACCGAACTTCGTGTTCCAACGCGCTGACATTTCTTTTGCCTGGACGGAATCCTGACGATGCGATGCCGATGATACTGTTGAGCGAGTTGTCGAACACATTCTCAAAGCAAGTCCTGACCAGTGGGGCCCATTTCCTTGTAAACTGTTCGATGAAATCCCGCGTCGCTTCAAGCGGCACTTCACCAGGTAGTTCCCAAGAAGTATTCCTGTATCAACGTCAATAACAGTGTGATGATTGGAGACAGTTTGAACTGACTCTTCGATGAGACGTTTGACGTCAACTTGGGTGATAGTCATCTCGGATGAGTTCAGGTATGTTGCGACATCACCCTGGGCACCAGTGAGAGCACTGAGGTTTGGCATTCCGGCGATGGAGTCAAAGCGCGGGCAAGTCTTCAGGACCTCATTCCGGAGTTCGGTGTAGAAGCGTCGATTCGCCTGTACTACAGCCTTGTTCCCCTTTGAGCCATTCCCGAGGACGAGATCATTGACAGAAAGGCCGAATTGCAGGATCAACATGTTGACCTCCTCCAACGCTCTGTTGAGATCGGGCTCTTCACCTAGATTGTCGAGTTCCTTCCGAGTCTGTGTGATGAGCTGGACGACTCGCTTCCTCATATCGGGAAGGCTGAGAAAGATGTTCATTCATATTCCGAAACTCGAAGTACATATAATGCTTACCTTTCTTCAAAGAGCTTGACCAAAAGTGGGCTGACATACTTGACGAGGTTGTCGATACCAAATCGGTCGGCCTTGCGCATTGCTTTCCAATAAGTATCTCCCGTGAACAATTCTCTGCTCAAGACACTGATATCACGATTTTGCTTGCGTTCTTCATCGTTTCGAAGTCGAACACAGAAATACCCGTGCGTAAGCTGTTCGTCTTGCCCAAGGATAACTTTCTTGTAGTCCTCCCGGGAGCCGAAATCACCTTCCCGCAGCGCATCAGGCTTGGTCAATACACCTTTGAGAAAGGATCGTCTCAACACGGAACTAGCGAAGGACGAATTATGCTTACCGATGGTACGTTTTCCATCGGGGTCTGCCTTGCGGGCCATCTTGACGGCTTCTTGGCGGCGCATGTCCTCTGAGAAGTATGAGTGAAATTCAAGTGTGAGCCACAGTAATCGTATATACCACTCATAGGAATGGCCACAAGTATGATGGTCTTGGGACGGTTGATCTTGGACTCAACCAGTTCAGTGACAGTCTTGATGTCTTCGTCCGAAGCGTTGCTGACAAGCCCTATAAAGGATAGTCAGGTTCACCAGTGCTAAAATGAGGGATGTGATCTTACCAGGAAGGTCAACAAATGTTAGTTCAGTGACACCAGGTGCACTGATAGTCACGACGACGGTGTTCTTCGAGAAGGAGGAGACTACATTTTTGTGCTGTTCATAGTACCACGTAAGCTGGTCGCTGGACATGTCCTTGAACTTCGCCACGTCTTTGGTGTACGAAACACTAAGAATCGCAAGTTGAGCGCGCCTCAGGTTGATTTCAACGTCCTGCTCTCGAACGAGTGTAACGAAGTCCTCGGTACGGCTGGTGTTGAGTGGTTGGCCGTTTGAGTCGTACTCGTAGCGAAGCATGATTTTGCAGGACCAAGGCAGGTCAATGTCTGGTTCTCGTACGAGGGTGAATTGCATTGCGCATCTATGTTGATTGAAGTAAACGTTGGTCATTAACTCGCATAAGAGAATAAATGCATCTTCTTACCGAGTGCAGGTCCCGCTATCGCGAGGGACTTTGATCTACCAAATATGTTAGTTGCGGTCAAATGGAAAGTCCAGCCAGCGTACACACCTTTGAGACCGCTTCAACTAGAGAGCTCTTTCCAGCTAAGAACTAGTGAGCGAATGGTGAGCGTCAGAAAAAAAACGCTTCCGCGTACCAGATTGACCGCCAATAACAACAATCTGAGGAATTTCGAGGAACTTGTCCGCTCTGTATGATATAAGTCAATAAACTTTCATTGTCATGCATTTTGCATGCAGACACGTACCCCAAATCAACGAGACGATTATAAATGCTCATTATGTGACGACATTTCTGAGCATCCTCCGAGTTGTCAAGACCGAAATTGTCGATGCACTCAACGTCTGAGAGGTTGAAGTCGGTGTCCGGGATAGCGTTTAGGTGTTCGTTTGAGCTGGTGAGCTGCACATTACTCGGCTTGGACGATATGCTAGCTCTTAGGGTCCATATCAGCGACAGAGAGGTCACAGAGGTGGAATTGCACTCACAAGAACGACATGGAGGGGAATGTTGGGAAGATAATCCCCATTTCTTTTCCATTATATGCGCTCAGTCATTAAGCTCTAGCACGGTTAATTAAGCTTAGATGGGCGCTTAGTAGAGTGCAACATTCCAGAGTAGGTTTCCGAAAAGCAACGCGAGATCGTCGCTGCAAACTAAGGAAGAGATTGATGTGATTGGTTTGGTGGTCCGCGCGAGACAAAATTGAATATCACTAGATAAATATACTTACGCTTACCCGTTCTGCTTATACCAAGGTGTCTATCCTTTCTGCCACGTGCACTATCACTATAGTTTATGCTTATCCCTTTTGCCACGTGCGCTATCCTTAGATGAATGTCTTTCGTGTCACTGTAAGTTATTTGTATACCACTAGGTACATACCAGTATCTACCATACCCTCGACTACTATATAGCGACTCTACGTGAGTGTTCCAAAATTAAGGAGAGGCAGAGGCAAACAAACTCCACACTACGGATTTGAACCCACAGCCAGATGATTTGACGCCTACCGTCAAACACGTTTGAACATGAGCAACTTACATATTCCGTCACGTGCGGCATCCAATATCCACGCAACTGTGGCGTGTGGCGCTAAGATATCCAACAATGGCTCGTTGTGGAATGCGATTTGTCTGAATTAGCATTCACGCCCGACTTGTTTGCGTCGTCGATTGGGCATCAGTGACTGACATAAGTGTCAAATAACCTTAAAGCTATCTCATTCGTAACCACCACCCACTTGAATCGTTATAAACAAATCAAACAAGATGCCGCCGTATACCTTGGAAGGACTCGCGGGTCCTAAACGATCTGATTGTCGAGCTGGTAGGCGTTCAAGACGCTACCACCCTTACCCAGCCCGGGCGCGAAACACGGTAAATAAATCCTATGGAATTATTTTATCGTTCTCTGATCAACAGCATGAAGTATTGTAAGAGGTCTATGGGGCCCTTCTTGAAAGCACGAAGGCGGCGCACTGAGGAAAGAAATACGCCGCGCGTGTTTGAGGACGAAGACACAATGGTAGTTGAGGACGAAGACGCAATGGTAGTTGACGACTAGGGGAAAAGGTACGTCCCTTTGCCTATATCCGTTGTATTTGCTACATAGGCCCTTTAGTGTACAGACATTATTTGTAGAATGCAAGCAAACAACCCTTGCCGTTAGATTCGCATCGCCGCCTCGAACAGCCATCCCAGAGCACAATCCTCTCTGTCCTCCAATAAACTTCAAATGCGCCTTCAGTATACCTGTAATACGGCCATCATGCTCTGGTATCCGTGCGAAGGACCGGAATACTTCGCCCAGTGTCACGTCCAGTGATTCTCTGAACCAGAGGTGCATTCCAAAGGCACGCTTCATTCTCGCCGGCCAGAATGTTGTCTGTTCGGCGTATGAACTTCTCGATGTGGGCGTCCAACTTCTCGATGTGGGCGTCCACTTTGTTGTTCATCCATATTTCAATCTGCACCTTGACATCGTCCCGGAAATCAAAGTCACCACCCCATTGGGAAACAAGAGTAGCGAGTTTCATACAGCCAGCGGTCCATAGCCGCTTCGCGCGCGCGATCAAACTGATTTCCGATGAAGAGTAGCCATATCCGTTCGGTGGGCGAGAGTCCAGGAGCGCGTAAACTTGCGTTGACTAAAGGTTGTCTGATGAGGCGGTAAACGAGCCCAAATGTGCAATCTTTCCACCAGGCCCCCAGCCAATGCGAAAGGTTCTTCCAAAGGCCAAGCCAGCATCCATCGACACATTGTCATACCCTTTGAAGGACGATGAGGCATTGGCAACACGGGCGTATTTCTTTGACGGTCGGTATGAGGGTGGTTCTATGTCATGTGCAAAAGACGCCCGCTAATACAAGGTTTGAATCGAGATCTAAAGAACAAAAAATGGAGTGAACGCGCCACACTCCCCCATCTGAGTCGCGACTATGTTTGCGATTTAAATTAGGGAGTAGAACACGTAGGGTACACTTTTCTTGGCTGTTCATCATCGCGCGAGCGTTGTCTGCCTCTTCTGGCATTCGAAAGAGCAATGTTTGCATCAATTGTAGTCTCTGGGTGTCCATTCGTGGTTGGAGGCTGGCATCCATGCTTGGGACATCGTAGTCGCCGTTGTCGTCCTCGACTAACGCAGTCTTACTTCGATGTGGCAGTAATTCGTCCTCTTGCATATCAGAGTCAATATGATTATCCGTGTATTCGAAAAACGTAACTCTATCATCAGGGACGACTAGGACACGAACTTGAACTGCACAAGTTACGAAAATTGGTGACAAAGGAGGCCAAATCGACGCACTTTCAAACTTGTTCTGTCGAGTCGCGGGCCGTCCCAATATCATATTGTATGCATTAAGGCTTCTGGGAGCGGCAACGATGAGGTCCCCTGGAGATTCCGAGGTGAGCTTTCTTCTCTGCATGGGTCATGGAAGCGAGAATAGTTGGATGAAGCTCCAGACAAAGAGGCATACGTACACACGTCGATGATACCTGGTAGGACGCCACATTCAAGCTCGAAGATACCACGTCCAATAGTGTACTGTGTGCAAGGCATTGGCGGACGAATTCAATCGAACGTGTATAGAGAACATACCTATATCATCTGACTTGATAAACAGTACACCATGCTCTATGATTGTCGGTTATGGAGTCCAATCATAACAGATGCTTGAAGTGTCGGTCAGTCGATTGTTGACTAGCGATACACCGATACCTGCAAGTGCGATATTGAGAATATCAGCAGAAATACTGGCATTTTGACGCATTGTTTCTGCCTGTGCTAACCGTAAAGTCGGATAGATTGGTTCGAGGTGTCGAGAGGCGGGATGACGAATAATAACTCAGGGAAAAATTCGAACATTCCTGTAGTGATGTGTTTACTCACTAACCTTCACCTCAATACACATTCTATTGCTCTTGCGCTATCCTTGAGGCTTGCGCCATCACAGTACAATCTACGCAATGCGAGTTATTGTGTAAAGAAATCGGAAATGGATACGCACCACCCATAGAGAAATGAAGTGTTATGCTATCGCACCGAATGCACAATCGTCCAAGTCGGTATGCCGACTACCCATCCGTACAGGATGGAGTTGGACGATTTGCGTGAGGTTATTCAACTGTGTATCTATGAGGATGGTTGGATGGTGTTAGTTGAGTCTGAATGTAATGCTGAAGGGATCACATACTATGTGGGACTAGGGAATCCAGGATTGTTTGTTCTGATAATCCGTTTGAATTAGGAGTCTTAGAAATGATACAGGAATAATAGGGGGTTTCTGTCACCTACCATCATCATCAACCATGAATCAGAACAGCGCCACCATCCACGCAGACTTCGAAGACTACCCGGACCGCCCTACGACTCTTTTTATCGGGAATGACCCAGTACGTCCATTTACCTCCGCTGCTTAGACGTTGCTAAATGGTCAACAAAGGGGTCAAACACAGTGCAAACACCACACCAGATAGAGAGCGGGGAAGAGATCATACACCAGGAAAAGACAGGGAGCGAGACACAAGCGGAGAGCAAGAAAGATTGAATTGTACAAGTTACAAAAAAGAAATACGTCCGTTGCGCTACGTTAATGCGATTCTAGAAAAATGCTTGCCAACGACTCGCTCTTTTGGACACCCCGCGAAACCGCTCGTGTCTGCTTGAGAAGACTCTTCCAGTCGGTAGATTTCCTCAGTTTTGCTTTCCCATTCCTGCACTCCGACAAACGGCGCTGGTAAAATCGTTCGCAATCCTTTGACCAGAAACCAATCTCCATGGCAGCGTGAGCAAACGTCGATGGCCTGGGCCACCACGACATATGTGCTCTCTGCGGATCATCGTTATCTTGTTGCCCTATACAAATCGGTTGTCAGCTAGGAGCTACAAAGTAACTGCATATTCTCACCAGTTTCAACGTAATACACGCCACAGATCAAGTCGATCTCGTCGGGTGTCAAGTCGTTGTCCCAGTAACCTATTGTTTGCGACGGTGCTTGAAAACATCTACCGTCTTTCTCGACATCGCAAGATGGGCCATATATAACGTCTTCCGGTCTCACGATTTCTCGTGCAATCCGGCCAATGATACCACCAGCTAGGATAGCTGCCCGACCTTTGGGACCACGTAGAAAATCATCGCGCAAGCTCTCGTATGCTTGGAAGTCAACGGCGTCTGGGGTGTAATTTTTGGGGCGGAAGCCAAGGCCATGCTTAATACTCGGTTGGGAATGCAACGATTTGGTACTGCCATGCCAGAACGTGTTGAAAGGTATTCCATGAGAGATGAGCTGAAGAGCAACATCTTCTAAACGAGGACCCCATTGACAACGTATGATTTGAAGAACCGTAGCTGCACTGCTGACAGCCAGTTCAATATCTGTGTCGTAGCCTTTCAAGGTGTTGGCGAGCCTGAACAAGTAGAACTTAGTCCCATCGAGACTGAGACTGCGAATTCGGAAGTTCCAGAATGAAGTATTGTTGATATCTGATTCATAGTCCTGGAGATCATGACAACTCGAGGGAATTGACGATGTGGTGCTGGCAGAAAAGAGGAAACCAAAAAAGCGAGATAAACCTGTTTGTGTTGCGAGAGATATATCAGGCTCCGGATACAATCCCGAGTCCAACCAACACCCATTTCCCAATAACTTCCTGACCATATCCCACGCGATTTCGTTGGTTGGAGAAGTGTCATTGGCTCCGTCAATGAATCCATACCGATCATACGCGATCTGGCTCATGGTGGTTGATAGCTCAAGAGGATAGTCGTGTTGGTCGTGTGAATGTTGTCGGGCTAGATCTGTGGCAGTAGAAAAATTGCTGGTGATTGAGAGAGGATTATCTGGGAGCAAGGTGGTAGGAGGTCCTTCGTCTCTAACATCGCTGGAAATCTCTTCGTCGCTGAAGTCATTGTACAAATCATCCAAATCATCAGGATCAAACTCTGTGCAGATGTCCCAACAGTTGCTCCACGAGTCGTAAATTTTCTGCTTGGTGCCATACGTGGCCCATATATCCTCGTAAGTTCTTCGGCCGGCCATGCGACGTACTCGAATGCCATCCTCCTTCTCCCACTTCCAAATAACTGCGCCCCTCTTTCCAGGACACAGTCCGGATTCCGCATGTTTCTCTTTCGCCTTTCGCACCTTCCTTTCCTCTGAAGTCTCGGCCTTCTCCCGTTTAGCGTTGTGAGCGTCTCGTCGCTGGAAGAAGTCGCTCCAAGTCTCTACTGGAGGCTGAGTGATTGTCGACATTGTTGTGGGGAGAACCATAGGTGGGTTGGATGTTGCTGGCTCAGAGTTTGATGTTGAGCCAGAAGCTGGCCGAGACATCTCTCGTAGATTGGCCACAGCTTTGAGTGAGGGAATCCATTGCAGTTGGGAATAACGAGCAGAGAGTGGGAGCTCCAGATTGTCAATGTCTCCCCAGGAAATGTATATAGGCATATTTCCGTGGGACACCAGGGAGATGAGGTCAAGGGGCCAGTCTTTTGCATCTATGATTCCACCAACACGCCGTAGGTGTGGATCCCCAACATCAGAGGCTTCCAGCTCTGCCAGCCATTCAGGATGAATACCGGTCAACTCCACCAGCTTCTCTCGCCATTCATACCAATCAACCGCCTGCACCTTCACCTGCATGCACATGAATGCGAAAGACATGCAACCCATAAGAGGAAGAAAGGCATCGCGCGAACGGGCAGCCACTTCTTGCATGGTACGTCGACTTCCCTTCTTAGTGGAGTATCCGTATCGAGTGGGCCATGCCCAAAGGCGGAAAGTTGAAGAGAGGGACGAAGGTGCAGCCAGCTCTAACATCTTTAGGACCACTAAACGCAGAGTGTGTTCCAGGGCCATCCATTCTTCCACGAGACCAGAACTGAGGCACCATCCATCTCGCCCAGCACGTTCCAGTGGAAATCGATTATTAGCGATGTTCAGTCTACCAAAAATAGGTCCGTGGAATGAATGATATAGAGGGACAAACAACAAGAATGGCATTGTAGGACGAATCCAATTGAGATCCCGTAGGAAGGCTAGCTGGCCGATATGGTCCGGATTATCGTAATGTTCGACAGGGAGTTCGGAAGGGATATTGTCGCGGATGACAGAAAACACTTTGCCATCGGCCACCATGTGGGGACCTTCGAAGGACGTTATTGTTAGCGCTGGCCTCAAGTAGGATGACTACGATAATTAGCAACGATAAACCATGTCGAAGAGATTTGAACGGACCATGACATGCAAAAGGCTGGAGAGATGAGATGGTCCCTCAACGATTTATAGAACAAATGTATTCAACCACTGTCGAGGGATGCAGTACAAGGGTTTACTCCTCGTAGCAATCAAGTTTGAGCGTAGAGGACAATCGGGTAGTATGGGAGGACTAGGAATCTGCCACTGACAAGGGTTCACCTCTCGCAGTGGCTAATTCTAGACGACTGTAGGAAATGTAGGACGAAAGGGTAGGGTTGAGAACTAGGAATCTGCCACTGACAAGGGTTCACCTCTCGCAGTGGTTGATTCTAGATGAGTGCGTGTTACGGAGGACAGAAAACGTAATAGTGGCGGCGTGGGAAACTTTCCTGTTTGCACGAGATTGGCAACAACACGTGTTGTTGGCTTGCCTTTGCTCCCCGACCACTGCTCAGTGTGAATCACTGGGTAGAGGATTCGGGTAGTTGTACGGTTGGCCACTACTGTTGAATGTGAACGTTCTGCAGTATTACCGCCTCACGTCGAACTGTCCGATCGCGATATCTCGATCATATGCTTGGTTACAACGTGATGGTGTATCTTCGCCTCCTGTGTGGGCTGGTTGAGGAAAGAGACAGCGATGAAGAGAAATGTCTGGTCTTGCTCTGTTCTGTGAATAGTACGTTGCTTGGCACAGCCTGACAGCAAACTCTCACCTCCTGCGTAGCCTATCAGTTGGGGAAGACAAGACATAGATGATGAGAGCCCTGTTCAACGAGGTACGTGCGCCGCTATGTGGTCTGTAATTTTTAATTCACACTTCATGACCAGATGCCAATATCGTACATTGCTGGCGAAAGGATCTCTAAGTACGCCTGGCTGTTTACCTGTTACCAATAATTATCCCCTTTTCAACTTCCACATTACTTCGCTGCCACCACTGCACCTGATGATGTCACTGCTCAGCGATAAGACAGTGCAGAGTGTCTTATCCCAGTTCACTTGCATCATATTATGTCAGCGCTGCTTTGAGCATTTTTGCATGTTTCTGCTCTCCTGTCATGGCTCCCAAAAAGTCGCCTGCAACGCCTCCAGAATCTCCCATATTCACACCATTCCCTGGCGAGCGCTTTGAGCATGTCACTTTTCACGTCAAACGGGATCCAGTGGTACCTAAACTCGTTAAACTCAAGACATGGCCCGCGACTACCTATCTCTCTCGAGGGGATCGTTCAGAGAATATTCGTTTACACGACCGACATTTCTCCCGCGTACATGAAGCTTTTCAACAAGTATGCTGAAGAGCACTTGAATATTCATGAGGGACCAGACAGCGAGATGCTTGACTCTGGTGCGTTGGTACCCCTTTAGACGATTTTCTTGACTTACCCCCTTTACTTCAGGCGAAATTCAATTCTGTGCTGGGGATGTTGTGTTTGCACGGGCTCTGAATGCTGCAGGTCCTATGGCAGATCGTCTGCAGCTTTTTCTAGTTCGAGCGTACGCATTGTGTTTAATTCCATCTGCATAACCTCACACTGTCATAGTGACCAGCAAATACCAGAAGATGTACTCAACAGTCTCCATGAACTACGCAAAGAGTGTCTTGGCCCCTTTGACACCCGGGATCCAGTCAACGGCATGACCAGGTTGGAGAACGATGCACGCTGGGCTTCTGTACGAGGTGGACGATGCGTCTCCATGGGACTCAATGTCCAACGTCCCAAGAGCGTAGCGAACCCCGCAGCGTCAGGAAAGTCGAATGCGAACGACACAGTCGACTGGGGCTTGAAGATAAGAGGTGAAGTCAATACTGTGTGTTCTTTCTGTTCGCAATCGTATTCTTTGTCTAAATACCCAACTTCAGCAATTTACTGCCGTCGGAAACCAAATCCTAGAAGCCTTCGATCCTACCACCTACGAAATACTGAAGAGGAACGCAGAGCTGAAGAATCTCCCGAGGGTTGGAGCAGATAATAATTGTGCATTCAGTGGCGTTCAGGTGAATTTGGCATCATCTGTCAGCTGGGAATCCCGTACGTATCATGTCTGACCTTTCAAAAATCAATGCTAATCAGCGTGCAGGGGAAGGCTTGAAAAAGCAAATGAAAGATTTCGGCGGGAAACATCGGGACAAGAACGATGCTGGGGGTGGCGTCACTCTTTTCTTTGTCTACGCTGACGTCCCTCGAGCTGAAGGATACGAAGGCGGAAGATTTCACTTTCCCGAACTTGGTGGCTACGTTATCCTTGATGCGTTCCTAGTCATCGGATTCTCCGGACTGCGACATCACGGCGGGACCCCTCCCAGAGCCCCGAAGGGTGTGGAACCAGATCCGCGCCACACTCGCCTTGCTGTGGTCCTGTACCCTCCGAGAACTGTTGCCAATGGGTCTGCAGTGTATAGTCTGTTCGCTGGTGGAAGGGATGAAGTTATCCGGCATGTTCCAGAGTACGCAGACATTCAGTAAGTGCATGTACTGCTCCATCAGACTTGTATACTGATAGTTGATGAAGCGCGGAGAAGAACAAACTCCGTACCCACGTCATGACATTCGCAGAGGACGGCCCACACATCATGAGTCAAGGAAATCTCATGAATTTCATCGGACGTGGGGTCTTGCAAATGGTTACATCCCATCTGAGACAACTTCCTGATGAATGGGCAGTTGACATCGATCCCAACGAGTTCCTTCAATCCATTACCTTCCGACCAAAAGGCACTGCTCAGGCCGATGAGCGTCAAAGCCTTGAACCGTGGGCGTGGGCTCCGAGGGTTCGCAGTGAAGATTCTGCAAATATCGGTGCGTCTCTGTTTGTCTCATCTAGTGATTTTGAACTCAAGGTTTATGCCAGAGCCCGCACTTCGATCTGAACGTCAGTTGGCCCACGAGCAATGGGAAACCCACTGCACTGATGTTGCCCGCTACATTCCATATCTTGCGCAATCACTGCCAGCCCTTGAGCCTCTACCGAATGCCATAGTCCCTACTCCGAACCCCACGAGACTCCCGTCAAAAAGCAAAGGTTCGTATACTACGTCAATCAGTGAAGTCTTACTGACGACTAAACAGTAGGCCAAGGTAGTCAGCAATTGACAAAAAAAGGCTATCCCAAAGGCAATAAGCGCGTCTATGACCGGTCGAGTACGTTATGACCTTGAGCACTGTTTGACATTCGCTAATTCACTTTTAGCTGACGCTCGTATGACTTCCAAAGCAGTGGATAAGGCAACCAACGAAGGAATGCGTTACCTGGCGAAGAGGAAACGATCAACGATAGTCGAGGAGGACGATGACATGTCAGAGCACGAAGTTTCTGTTGTTCTGAACCATCGCAAGAAGCAAAAGGTGCGGTACGCGGGGGTCGACGGTGACGATAAAACTAAAGCTGGACGTAGGGTAACACGGAGTCAGTCGAATACAATGTACGCTGGGCGGGTTACTCGTCGGAAGACGATTCGTGGGTCCCGTTGAATGAGATGTAAGCTATTTGCAACCCATTGTCTGGCCTGATGCTACGAAACACTCAGAATCGGGACAGCGGACGAATTACTCGATGTGTACAACCAAAAAGCTGGGATATCCGTGACGCAGAATGGCCATGTCTACTTCAAAGATAACATGGAGCTGCCTAGATCAGACGACGACACACTGGACATGAGTCACACTCTCCTTAGGTTGGCGAGTCCGTCATTAGATGAAGAGCATTCCGAGGATTATCCGTTCGACGAAGACGAGGAGATGGAGGACACCGAATGTCTCCTCTCTACGAGTATGACAGGTAAGACTGGCATCTCTGCTCTGTATTTCTATT
This sequence comes from Flammulina velutipes, assembly GCA_011800155.1. Lineage (NCBI taxonomy): Eukaryota > Fungi > Basidiomycota > Agaricomycetes > Agaricales > Physalacriaceae > Flammulina > Flammulina velutipes. The sequence goes on from JAALGH010000011.1 coordinate 1,912,197, forward strand.
GAATGCTCTCAGATATCCCATTCCTACGAGACCTTACATCCCACGCAGTGCGAAAGGCCCTCCTTCATTTCGCACAGGCTTGTCGTGCCATCGAGAACCTTCCCCATGGACACCAAAGTGGATCTTTCCTACAACGATTTGCTAGCCTCCATCAGGCGTTCAACAAGGATTCCACCAAACTGTCTACGCTGGAGGACATCTATCGAATGTGGCCACAAACGAACCTTCTTGTTCAAGATACAGATATCCAGGTTGCCACTCTAGTACTCCAACGACAACTCATCATGTGGACACGCTACTTAATACGCCACTGGATCCATCATCATATTGTCGACGGCACCTCCGTTTCCCCTTGGCTGAAGGTGATCATCGGAAAGATCTCGTCTTCTGTCAATGAATGGATGAGTGTTGAGAAATCTGTTATAGAGTTCACTTCCACCGATCTCCCGTTCATCGATCCCCCACGCGTATACAAATATCATCGCAATCTCCCAACTTCACGTGGTCGGAAACTTTCTCTCGAGCAAAAGCAGTCACGCATCATCAACGACACGCTGAAGGTAGTGGAGGCTTGGTTCGGGTTGCCCGAGGGAGACTTGGCTGATGCCCAGCGTCAGTTTCTCGATATGCTCGCAGAGTCTGTGCCGGAGGCAACACTACGTGCACTCCTTCTGTTGCCCGTCATAGCAGCAGCCTACGACGACCCTCTCAATGAACTTGCGTCAACTAGGAAGCAAGGCAAAAGGCGCATCAAACGAATGGACGATAGTGATTGGAAGGATCTCAAGAACGGATGGCAAACACACCCCTTTATTCACGACCTCTCAAATCCATCCAGTTTACCTTCGCGTCTACTATCCCGCCTTCAAGAGGTTTCCGACCAGTTCATTGCTGTCAATCAAGTTCCCGTAGCTCCTCGTCGCCCTTCTGCTGGTACGCAAATCAATGGGGCACCATACCAACCAGCCACTGCACTCTTGATGGACCCGGTCGTTGAGTTCTTGCGAGAGCTATTGCCGTGGATTGACGAGGCCGAGGACCGTGACCCAAGTCAGTTGTATTCGAAAGTCTCAGAGGACCCAGACAAACGGCTTCCATTCCGAGAGTGTGCACCCAGCAGGGCACATCTCTTCCAAACAGACATCTTCAAGGACCCATGTCCAACAGACATCCTACCTGTAGTTCGAAGTCTACTCATCCACCGAGGTATTACCTTCAACACGAAGAAGGTACATACCCATCCAGGTCTCTTCCGAACCCGGCAGGACTGGTTTGACTTTCGGGGAGAAGGAGGCGCAGATGATGAAGCCTTGTACTGCAATAAGGGCGCTTACGGTCAGCCAAACGCTCGATCAACCGAGAACTTCGACATCTTTTGGCGTGCCGCAGTACCGATCTCCTATTTCTTGACGACTGAAGGATTTCCTCCGACATTCGAGGATACGATACGTTTCCTCCGAGATGAGAAGCGTAATGGCTTTTCTCTCCCTGCGCTAGGGCCCCTTGGCACGTTCCTTCTCGCCGAAGACCTGGTTTATTCCAAACTAGTGGAAATGCCTCGTGCTGAGAACTTTGCAGCCAATGTAGCAGATCTCAGCATGGGTGCCGCAGATGCGCTAGTCAAACTCAAGATCACCAAGGAGAAGGACACGAAGCAAAATATCGCTGTGGCGTTTCTTCATTTGTATCAGTGAGTTGCCGTGCTTCTTGCTTGATCGCAACTGATAGATGTGAACATATAGATATCTCGATTCAGTGTTCACTCAGGCTGAGAAAGATGTGATGATGTTCGACATTTTCATGGTGGAACATGCACTGTGCAAGATGAAACGATGCCAGCATTGGCACTCGTATTTCGATTAACGCTGTACTACAAGTATCCGGATATTACAAAAAACTATCGAGTTCGATTTAATTCCCGTGATTTCCCGTCCAACGAAGATCACATGTGACCGCCGGTGGTACGACCTGGTTACTCCCGCTCTGCCTTGATGCGTAGCCAGACGTCAGAATGAGGATTATGCTACATTTCTCTGTCCGTCGACTTGACTAAAGGCCCGACTATTGGTCGGAAGGTGCGGGAGGCGCCACAACCGTGTATACTGGTGCAACATCCTACATGCAGAGATGCCAACGATAGTTCCCTCCGTTCCCCGATGACATCGACTGGGCTCAACTCTTCAAGGTATAAAGATGTCGTCTGGCAAGTATTGCCCACCAAGTCATGTCTGATCAGCACTGCTCTGTGGTGCTTTGCCGATGCCAGGGGCCTGTCGGGGTGAGCAGATTCCAATGGTATTTTGTGGATTTTCTTAACGAGTTTTCTGCAGGTTCGTCAAGGCATTTGCGCCTGTACCCACCCGGAATCGCAGCATATTGGAGTCGGACTTCTCAATCGCTGGTGCCAGGACGGCCAAGAGTACCAAAATGTACGTAGGACTTCTTCGCTGTCATCTTTGAAACTCATAATCTTTGCAGAACCTGACGCCAGGCGACGCCACAGCAGTTTGTGCAAGGTGCCTGGCACCTTACTTTGCGCACCTCTATGCTGCGCCCAGCTCTGCAGCAGCCCCAGAGCCGTTTCCCATTCCACCGCAGCACACTATGACACCTGCCAGTGTAGTGCCTCCCAACCAACTGGGATCTCAAAACTACGCCATTGCCAGGTATACTGCTGTCCCGCCAAACCCTAATGCACGTCGCGACGGTGGGCAGAACCGCTGGCGGGCCTCCACCTCGAATACGCACCAGCCTGTGCAGCCAGTCCACACGCTCTCGACTCAGCCTGTGCAACCAGTCCCGATGCTCCCGATGCTGAGCCCCAGCCAGATTCCTTCTGTTGGACAGTATCCGGACACCACTGTTCAAGCGGGTTCCAGGCGGGTGCTGGCCCGGATGGCTCGAACCGATAAAACTTTCCAGATTATCATTTCCCCAACCAATCTTCTCGATTACCACCGCAAAGGTCTTCATGCGCCTGCCGTGGACAAAATTCCCATGTTCGTGGACCGTGCTAAACGACTCGGACTTTCTTTCCAGGTCATCGTCAGAGTCAATTTAACCGATTCGGTCTACAACACATTGAATGACCATATCCACACCTATATGCAACAGCAAGGATTGGCGTTGACCCCCATCTCTTCGGAAACGCAAACACTCCTCGAATCTCGGCTCTGGACAGTGGCTCTTCCCAACCGTACTGCTCAAAACCACCGCTGGACCGCAAAGCTGGGCGAATGGATTCCTATCAAGAAGCTCAAAGTCAAAGAACTTCTGATCGGCGTGGCGAAGTATGCCCCACATGTCGCTCTGGATTCCTCTCTCAGTGTCAACGGAGAGAACGAGTTAATCTATCCGATTATAGTCGGTGAGTCTGGTCCTTGAGCAAAAGAGAAATTCTGACGTGTTTGTCAGTTCCCCGAGTTGGCATCATAGTAGGCCCGTTTGCTGGAGGCGGCCACCACTTTTGCCTCACGATGCGCCTCTGGAGTGGCATGGACGATGTCAACCTTGCCAACACTGGGAGCACGGTTTATTGCATCGGTGACTGTGTCGCTGAGGTGTGTGATACTATCCATTTTATTCGACTGCCCCACTTATTCTGATCATTAGGATACGGTGCCAGCTTCGTCTTCCGAGGAAGTAGGTCTACCTATCCTCCAGACTTCGACCCCAAGACGTAGACCCCGGCCTGTCATGCATCTACAGATACCCGATCCCGATGATATGTTTCCCCCTACCGAGCCCGGGACTCCGATTACTCCTTCATCCCCTTCTTCTCATCGTCGTCTTCCAGCTGTTGAGGGTGAACCTTCAGCAGGTGAGGGACTGGCACATGACGAGGCAGAGGCTGTGAACGCACTGCTGCTCCTGGACGACGAGCCTGATGACGAGGATGCGGATGACGATGGAAGCCTCCCAACCGTGGTGCACCGAGCTCTCCTTGATCATTGGGAATCTTGGGTGTTGGCGGTTCATGGACGAGACCGCGTGAGACCAGCAGGGTCCCTGAGGGTGACTGCAAGAACATCGAGAGACGCTGCAGACGCTCTCTGGCAAACTTGTCATTCATTGGCACATGACTTGGAGGTTACGTATATGTTTCCTTATGCTCGGGTTGGACCTTTGAATATGACGGTGGACAATCTATCCTCCCCAGACTCATGGTTCAGAGTTGGTGAAGGCTACTCTGCTGAAGATGGACACCGTCTCTCTTATGGAAATGGTGTTCGTGCGGCGGTCATCGGCGAGGCTCTCAAACTCATGACAGCCAATACCAGGTATTGGATGAGCTTGGCCCCCGACTTGTACACGCCCTGTCATCTGCAAGTCACGCCTTCTACCGCCGACCTTGCATACTATCACACGTGTGGGCTCTTGATTCAGCTGATTATTCGCTGGGAAGGAAACATTCTACCAATCTCCCCTTTCATCGTACTGTATCTCATGAAAGGTTCTCTCAGAGACGCCATCAATTACGAAGTTCTGGAATCACTTGACGAAGAACTTCTCAAACGCTTCGTCGATGCATGGCCTTCAAGGCTTGAACCGTTGGATGGCCCATTGATCTCTGGCTCTTTGCCTGCTATCACAGCAGCCTCTTGGCTCAACGTAGCCTCCGTACGTTCTTTCATTAATCTGCGAGAACCATTCTGACTCTTGATTTAGACTGAGGAGTTTCGGGGATATAGCACAGAACAGATATCCGAAGTTGGTGAACACGTTCGCAATGCGCTCTTCTTGGGGGGCCTACCCAACAATGCATACAAGCAATGTGTTGGGTCTATCAAAGATGGGTTTGACTTGAAAATAGACGGGAAGATCTTGTCGATGGTAAGTCAATGTCTAATTTAGAAGTGTGGTTGATAATAACTGAACAAACTTATAGACATTGGACTGTGAAGTGGACCCGCAGAACATTGCACGGGTCTTCAGCTCAACCCGAGTTCTACGAGGCATGGTCCAGGGTCGACGCTTGTTGACCTTAGAAAGGTTCAGAGACATTTGGGACCACGTTTCGAGACACAATGCAGATGTAGAGCCAGACGAGTGGGCAACTGAGGAGCGGTTCTTGAGAAGCTTGCGCCGTTGGCTGAGACAAGACCAAAGTCGATTGCCTCGTACTTTAGCTTCAATAACTGGAAGTCCCTATCTTGACCCATTTTCTCAGATCACTGTAAGCTGAATTTTCTATTAATTCATTATTCATTCACTCATTTGTATTTCAAGTTCAAATTCATGCGTCCAGAACGGAACCCCGCCTACCTTGACCCACCCGCTGATCTAGGCGGTATCCATATTCATGCATGCAATAAGTTGATCGACATTATTGTGGATACACCAGGATGGAATGCCATTATGAACTCTCATTGGCGGGTAATCGACGAGAATTACTTTCCGGCTTTTGAGGCCAACTTCAATCAGGAGGTCGCGGGATTCCAGGGTGGCTGATATGTAATCTGTATTCTTGTTCTTGCGTACAGCTCTCTAGTAAATTGTACCTAAAATGACATGAGCTCTACTCAGTGCCTTTCCCCAGACATCAACGCGTGACGCATCATCTGTAGCATGCCGATGGGGCAATCCCTCGAGATAAATGTCCAACGCCTCTATTTCTTCAGCTGAAAACGGGCAACGTACATCCGGAACGTTGACATGAGCAAGTCGATGAGGGTGGTTTGCTTGCAACGGATTTTCATCTTCTTCCCGGGCGTTATGATCAGCATGATGTTGACGAAAGGTAGTGGTATCCAAGTCCTGCCAGTCAACACCGTAGCCTGCCAGTTCGTCGTCAGTCAATGATACTGGATCTTCGGAGAGTACTGGAGCAAGGCGACCTCGAACGCCTTGAGTTACCATTCCATGCGTATACTTTTGAATAGGACTACGATGGGGCTCAGTTCGACTACTGATAACATGGTGGTTCCATGCAACTGCCCAACGTGCTGCATCTGTGTTGATGTCTTCCAAGAAGACGAAATGCAGAAGCCAGATATGAGCGTCGAGTTCAGCGTTGAATTGACCTGCAACTTCAAGACGTCGGAACAGATCCTTCCATTTGCGTCCAAAGCCTACAGACACATAATCATTAGCTATGGAGTTGCTATTACATAGTATCATCGAAACCTTTCGTTACATCCAACCACAATCTCTCTATGCGTATGTTATATACAGATCTATGAACAGTTAATCTTCAAGTCTAGGATTCATACTATTCGCACATACCGTCCAAAAATGTAGGAACCTCTGCCTTCGCCTTGAACCAACTCCATTTCTCTTGCAACATAGAGATTTTCGGTGCCATGGTCTCCTCGAAGTCGGCTTGGATAGCCATACTCTGCAACAATATCGTGAAACAGATCGAGCACCGTTGCTGCTCGGTTGTTGTTGCTGGCTCGTATGCCCACGACGAGCCGTGAAAACCCATCGACAAATCCATGGAAGACTATTTTCCACCGGATGAGACCTGGACGAAGGATATTAGTGACATGCGTTGAATAGGGAGGGATAGGTCATCTCACCGTGCTGGCCATCATGATGCCATAGGCTATTTGGTCCAGGGACTGAATAGATCTGTCGTGTAATACGACGAGGGGCGAAGGTTCGAGTCGAAGGTCCAAGAACCCTTGCATATGCATCAAGAATACGTTGGCGGGGAACGCGCTCTCCAAGAGACATCAAATATCCATCTATCATCCTCCGACCAAAGGAGGGAAACTGGTGATATGCCTGGAGGATATGTTGATCCAGCTCAGTATCGGTGAGCGCAGAGAGATCAGAGGATCTTCCGGGATAGTAGGTAATGATGGGAGTACCATCGACTAGAGTGCTGCGCTCGGAGACAGCAGGGCCTGGCATTGAGATCCCATACTCGATTCGACGACGACGAATGGTTCGTGCATCACAGTTAAAACGTAATGCGATTTCTGGATTAGTCGTCCTATCTTGAGCCAAAATCGTAAGCTGCTCCTGCGGAATATGAAGAGCAGGGCGTCCTGGCCGACCGGTCCGAATGTACTGCCTCTCGTAGCTACCAGCAGACGTACTGGCTGGATCAGCGGAGAGGGATAATGCTTCGTCCAAGTTGGTGATCATGTCGGTGACACTGGTACACATAGTATGATAGGTTGCCTGGTTAATCGCTTGAGACGTCTACATGAATTCTCCTTAGTAGCTGGAGGTCTTTGATGCACTAAATGAAATTACTCACGTATGCATGTTCAACGTGGGGTCTGAAGTCTTCACAGGCACGTCGTTGCTGAAGAATCAGACGAGAGTCGCCAACTTGTCTACTGACGACCTCATGCACTTGGCGACATAGATCCTGGTATGCAACACAGACATTATCTGCAATAATCGGCAGTGATTCGAGCGGCGCGTTCGAACTCATGAGTATTGGAGTTGAAATGAACTCGAATTGCCGGCTTTATATCACTTGCTGAAAACCCAACCATTGCAGGCGGGTATATGGCGCCAGTGTGGTTATAGCCACAGACCCATTTTACTGGCTGTGTGGTTATTACCACTTAGAAATGGCCTGTACCCCTTGATATAACCACTCAGACCCAATGTCCATATATATCCAGTATTAACCAGAAGGACTACATAAGCCAAGGCTAAGGTGCTGGTTATACACTGCAAAGAGTTCATTTAATTGCATAAGTCCAATATAATACATGCCTATCTACATATGTCCGTATATGGGTAGGGAGTCAAGAAATGATAGAGCGCATACAACCGAACTATGCCTCCGCCTCATCGTCTGCATCCTGCCCGCCATCTGCATCCTGCCCACCATCCGCCGTAGGTTCGTCCCGCGCCTCGCCATCTTCCTGCACAGGAGTCGTTTCCTCTTCCGAATCCGAGAGATCGATGGTACACAAATCACTGCGATCCGGTATCCTCATCTTGCGCAAGCGGGGTGCAGTCAACCAGAGCCGCTCGAAGCGACGGGCTAGATTCCGTCGAACTGCCGCCTGCCGCTTTGCCAACGCAGCTATGCCTTCTTGCCCTGCCGTGTCAAGATCCTCTCGCTCCACCGAATATTCCGTCTCCCACTTGCACGCGTCGTGTTCCAAAGATTTCAACGTGAACCCCCGCTCATCCATGATCATGGTGATCTCCTCCCGGTACCGCATCACTCTCGCTCGACTCTTCAACCACTCGACCCGTAATTGGCTGTCAACATCATCTTGGGACATACCGTCTGTCGAGCCCCGGACCATCCATATCCACGAAATCTCGTACGATCCGCTACCCAGCTGGTGTACGTCCGGCCCAGTGTTGCCTAGCTTCCGTTTTTTTGCCTTGGGGATATCAATATCGAATATTTCGCTATCGAGCGCGCGAACATCCGACTCATTCAGGACTCGAAGGTCTGCCTGCCAGTCACCTGGGCCCACCAGCACCAATAGCGCCTCCCTCGCAGCACGGTACTTTGTCACTGCCAGCTTGCTCTTCGCATCCAGGCGTTCCAAGACATGCGATGTTCGTGTCGTTGCTGCAACACCCCGGAGATTCCTGTATCGGAATGCCTTGATCGAGCGTTTCGTACGCTGCATCGTGCGGATGACCTCCAGTGTGTCGTAACACTGAGCTTTCCGCAGCTCTCCTTCCTTTTCGGCTAGGTCCTTGTAGCAGCCGTCGCCGCGAAGTCCAATCTCTAGCGCCGACGGAAGAAAGACCGGCTCGCCTTCAATGTCGCCTAGACGGCTCCCGGAAAGTTTGGCCAACAGAGGGGTGACGCAGGGCATATAGATCGCTTGAAGCTGGCGAAACTGAGAGATATGGCGTTGACATATGATACGCTTATCCTGGATGTCCTTGACGATACTGGGAGATTCGGATTCACTGCAGTTTGACAACTGTATGATGCGTCGTCTATAGAACGGTTCAGTTAAGCCCAAGACGAAGTGTAAGTAACAGTACGCACTGCATATCTTCTATGAGTAGCCCTAGCATCAAACAAGCCGTCGCACTCGTTTCGTGAATACGTGGTGTGGTGAGCGCGCTGAGACGTTCTGTCTCCTCCAGTGCCATCTTCACCTGATTGACACTCTTATCTACATTCAAGTTGTCAGTACATCTGGGATCCTAAAACAAACAAACAATACTTACACGTGACGGGATTGTAGTAAGGGCTCTTCAAAGTTGGCGCTTTCTCCCATGCCTCCACCTCCAGCAGCCACTTCTTGGTATGATTCGGCGGCACCAATGATGTGAACTCTTCGTGCGCCTGCGCTTGCTGAGCGTGCATGGCTTGGGCCTTCGCCAGACGGCCATGAAGATGAGCTCCTGTGCAAGCATCAACATATGCGTCGGTGATTGAATTAACAACTTACCTAGTCCAACAAGTTTGTGCCAGTTGTGGGCGCCAAACCGTCGATCCAACATATCGTGCCTAGCACCGGGCAACATCTCCTTTGTCGACGACGCTATATGATTCAACTGGGACCAAGTTCGTTCAATTCCCTCGCCATCTGTCCGTCCAACGCCGAGACAGATGTTCATGCAATACAGACATTGACAATGAAAACAGTGGCCTTTGCAGTGGCACTTGGGAATGCCACCACTCACGACCACGCGCGCTGGAACTTGCAAATGGGCCGGCATCTTCTTCATCCTGTCTTCGAATTTGATGTGGTACTGACACCAAATGTCGTAGGAAATAAAGAGCTCACGCAGCTCGTCCTTGTCCCCGCTGACAGCTGAGAGCGCGATATAATCCATGTTGCAATAGCTAAACATTTCATCATTAGCTTACAGTACATTGTCGGACTCGACCGTGACTTACCGCTCACCACGTTGTAAGTCTCCGACCCCGAGAGGTCGTATCATTTCATGGCGTGCGCACACTGCCATACCAACACCAGTCGCCTGGAGCCCCGTGGCATTCTTTGTCTCAGCGTGCGAGAGGGTCTTGAAACCACTGCACGAACTGACCTAGCGATAGGTGAGTACCCTGAGATTGCGAATGGACCAATGAACTTACATCAGTCTGGTGATCGTATCGTGCGAGATGAGCGAAGTATTCGGCGTTCGAGACGAAATACGCCTTCCCCGTGTGAAGTCCAGGATCAACGGAAGACGGTCGACGTAGATTTTTCAGACGAAAGTTGGCATCCAATGCGATCATTAGTCGGAATCGAAATCTAGTGTGATATTATTAATGCAAGCATATACGATATCATCAGGATGCTTACTGCTCTGTACTTGGCAAAGACTGCCAATTATCTGGAAGATTAACACCAGGGTGCGGGCATGCTGGGCATTGGATTGCCAAAGCCCCAGGCGCGGTCGTGGCAATCCCGTCTTGAAAACTACCACGCCCAGCACGCTTGACAAGTTTGATGTGGGCAAATTGTCGATTCATGCGGAATAGGGCCTTAGAACGATCCTACGAGTCACCACCGTTAGCGCTATGGATGCAACGGGTGTAACGAGAGCGAACCTTTGGAACAGAGATTCCAGTATTGTCGGTTATCCTCTCTAGCGCGTTGTAGAACTCATGGTTGGAAAGGCGGCCTGTCGCTGAAAGCATCTCGAAAAGTTCCAGAACCCGGAACGTCGCGCCCGTCTTTGGAAAACTCGTTGTGGATGGCATAACCTCCGCCCGAAGGAGTTGGATGCGGCTAGGCTGTTGTCGCTCACAGCCACAAAAGTCCACGTTGACGAGGTGAATCCCTGTCTCGTGTATCATCGTGAATGTCCGGGGTGCAGAGATGGGTCGAACACAGGCATGACCACCGTGTGGTCCTAGTTGAATTCGGAGTCCTAGATCACGTAGAGAAACACGCTTGTAGAAACCATCTTCCCATTTCTAAGGAATCAAATTAATTTGGAATGCGAAGCTGTCGGCAAAGAAAACACACCTTAACTCTATGGAAAGGAAGTCGACGATGGCTTCTCAGGATGCACTCGTCACACTCCATAAAGACGCCGAAACAGTCCTCGCATGTGTACTGGGCGTGTCCTGGAACCCCGATCACCTCCCGCTCTTCAAAATTAGCGAGGCAGCATTCGCAGGAGGGCTTCATATGGTCCCCTCTGCCTTCCAGCCTCACAAACTCATCCAGGAACTCCTGTGGTCGAGCGTCCGTGATCCACGATAGTAGTGCTTGGTCCTGATAACCGTCAATGAATACAACCCCAATATCAAGCCTAAAAATACTCACTGAAGCCTTGTAACGACGAGGTTTCTGCGGTAGCGCTTGGGCAGAAACAGTCTCAGGGCGAAGCTCAGAGGGTATCGCGTTTGCATAGGCTCTAGAAGATGCGGCATTGACACGAGCTACTCCGTCCGGGATGGATGTTTTATTTCGTTTGCGGTCCTTTGAGAGCCCCGACGTTCTTGCCTCCAGGAAAGTGTAGTCGTCGTCTGAAGAGTCCGCTCGTGCAGGTCGACGTTTTTTCTTGAGGCCAGGGACAAGTGGTGCTCGTTTACCAGGCATGATGATGAGAGGAAGAGGCGGATTCCTGTCAACGGACCGTGATGTTGACCACGTGACCTGCACGCACGCGCGCGTACAGACTTCGTGTTGAAAAATTGATTGAATTTTAGGACTACAGATATATCATGGTACAATGGCAGAGATAAAAGAATACAAATGATATACAACAAGAAAATACAGCGGTGTATATACTTTTACTTCGTCAAGTCAACATCCTCCCCGCACAAGAATGCATGCGCGTCCAAGCGATCCCAGCATGGATTCAATTCGCATTCTTTTCCTGCCTCAACCTCTCTGTCGTATGTAGCCAGAGCCTTGGATCTGGGAGAAGTGTTGAGTAGGTAATATAGGACAAGCGAAAAAGAACCACTTACGCTGACGAAAAGACGGTGCGAAATTGACCAGAGCTATACAAAAAGTAGGGCGCACATGTCGACGTTGACGAGGCACTTTTCAAAGGAGACGGCGATTGAGGATAGAAATCGACGCCTTGACGGTATTGGCCTTTTGAAGACGGCGTGCCTGGAGTCGAAAAGAAGGTGTTCTTGGTGGGAGACGACGGAGGGGCTGGTGTCGGAAGGAAAGTGTTCTTAGGGATGGAAGAAGGAGTGGCTGGCGTTGAAAAAAATGACGCGTCCAGAGTGGGGCCTCGCTTTGGTGTTGCAACCGAAGCAGGGCCTCGCTTGGTTGGAGATGCGGGGGGAGTTTCAACCGCCTCGTCATGCCGATGAACTGCAATGCAGATGTCTTGCCATTTTGTTTGCGCATCGGCGTATGTGAGGACCTTGGTAGCGATCGGGACATTCGCTTCGAGGGCGATAATTTCACTGCAAGAACAGTTCGGGTTAGCGTATGAGTCGCACATAGCGTCAAGGTGTACTCACAGTGCAGTGTAGATGCCCTGGGCACTACCCTGTGATTTCACATAATATTTGGAGAAAGACGTCCGGGCGCGGCCTACTTCAGAGCGAGCACAGTAGAAATCGGGAGTACACGTATGCATGGCAGACGACGATGGGGGTCAGAGGCAAGACACTTCAATTTTCGCCGTCTCAGGACGCGAACAACAAACACGTGGGTAGGCATCTCCGCTCCGTTGATTAATTCCGAGGGCCAGACTTGTATTCAAAATAGACGCAGCACGATAAAATGGGCGAAGCACGCGTATATGTTGACGAGATAGCAAGATAAGTACAAGATGACTAGACTAGATAGAATAGCAGGAAGATACATAGTATAGAAACAGGCAAACACAACGAGATAACAAAATATAACAAACAGGAGACACTTCGCCCTAGAGCTCTGGGGATCGAAGTCGGACACGCCCGTCCTCGTAGCTACGCAGCATGGCAGCCACACTCTCCATTTCCTCAACCTCCTCCTTACTGAACGACTCCAGCTTACGCTTTTTGATTTTAGCAACAGTCTTTTCCGACGGCCAGGCGCCGCCTGACGTCGAAGCAACAGAAGAAGGCGACGAAGAGGACGCGGAGGAAGACGCGGAGGTCTCCTTGCCTGACGTGGAGGTGGCTAAGGTGCCGCGACTGCGATGGGTTACACGCCACGCCGGACGAGGACGAGGTCGTTCCAAACCGCGTCGAGTTAACGGAAGGTCAAGGTCCAGGATGTTGAACGGGCGCCAAAGGGCCCCTTCGATCCGGCGGTAGCGCTTCAAGTCTACTGCCCACTTTAAGGCGGGCCACCAAAAATGCTGTTGGAAATGAGTGAGTGAGTATCCACAGGACTATATTAAGTAAATAAATACCTTGCGACGTTCGCGGGTGCGCTGCATGTAAGATTCGTCGTCCTCATCGAGAAGGCGGATGGTCTTGAATTCTACGTCGCACGCGGTCTCGAAGCGCTTGCGAGACTTGCGCTCGGAGCTACCAAAGCGTCGAGATTGAATGAAGGCCGTTGCCTGTATACCGAGGAAGTGTATCATGTCGCCGCCACTGGACGAGAGTCCCTGCAACAAAATAATTAGACTAGTAAATAAAACCACAAAGTTTAACTTACCACGGGGCGTTTTGGAGCGGTCAGCAGCGTCTGACCAGAGAGCTGCTTCCGCGGTTTGGCGACCTTGTTCTTGAGGACGAGAATGCGAGGCATTGGGGCTAGAGAAAAAAATCGGCGTGTCCTCGACCTTTGATAAATGGTCGACTGTACAGTTGCTAGAACTCCGACGACCTGCCGAAGCTGCATGCCGTTGAGACGACAGCTGTATTAGTGGAAGCTGGAGCGTGAGCTGGTAACGGGATCCTCCCAAGTAGCCGGTATGTGTGGCGTCGCGGGAACAAAGGAAAGCGACGGGCAGGATATCCACAGCGAAGGAACAGATGCGGGAAAGGCGATAAGAGAATGCATTGCCCCAATACTAACAGGGTAAATTTAACTACGTGTCGCCATCTCAATCAGTACGCTGCTGAAATAACAATTGGTGGCACTTAAAACGTGCCTTCAGCTGGCCCTTCTCAGCACGTTGACGCATATCCTCGAAGTACCCGAGCGCACGTGCATAGCGCTCGCGAATGGCGGAGGCCTCCTTCCAGACGGCATCAGCGATCCCGACCTCCTTCCGGATATTCTCCTGCCCAACTTCAATTGCCTTCAATTGAACAGTGACGTCGGACTCGAGATCAATGAGCATGAGGAACCCTTCTTCTGGTTCCCTGCTTGCGTAGTCGTGGTAGACGTCGGCTGCGTACGTCCTGAGATTGCCACTGGTAGTTGCGCCACGCAGGATGTCATCGAGCTGGCGAATCCGACGGATGCTACGCTGAACGAGTCGCGCGTCTGGAAGGCTAGCACTCCTGTCAGCAAGAGCGATACAGTTGGTTGTTAGGAGCATACTGAGCGGAGGGTGTAGGCTGAGGCGCCTGATGGCGTCGGTCGCGGTCCTGCGGAATAGCGACTTTCCTGTCGTAGCGATTCCGCATTTTAATGAGCTGAGTTTCGCGGTTTCTAAGGTGTACAATAAGTTTCATGGAAATGTTGCCCACTACAAAATTACATACCGCTGATACCATTGTGTCCGAGACTGCTTTTTCGCGGCGCTGCGCTCCTCTTCACTGTGGTAGATTGGCTTGCGAGGCATGTTCTATCACGATACCTGGGGAAAAGATGAGAAACTAAGGATAGAATTCAAGTTGGACACATACCCAATACGGTCAGAGATCAACAGGCGAAATGGTGAGGAGGCGTCGTCGTAGAACGATGGCAAGGTAGATTGGCATACTGCATTTGGTTTGGCTTTGTGAGGTCATTGGACATTCATTGGATAGCAATGGATGCGCGGCAGCGGGGGAGAGAAAATTGGGTAGGCATTCATGGAGAAGGATGAGGAGAAGCTCTGAATGTAATTTCCGGCGCAAAGGAGTGAGCGTGGAAGGTCAGAGAGCGGTAAGAATGGGGCTGGCGGAAACCATGGACAACGGTCCGGCGAATTGGTCATTGGACAGTTATTGGATACATTCAATAGGTCCGGTAGTCAGGCCCGATTACAAATATAAATGAACTGATCCCACGGGAGTAAATTTTCCATCATCCATCATCAACGATGAGCGTCGAACCTGCAAATGTCGAACCTGCCCAGCCGGTGGCCCTGCCATCCCTTCCGAAATATTTGGAGTTCAAACTGTAAGTCGACTCGCCTATCGCAGCTTTAGTCTTCTCACCAGGACGACCTAGTTTCACGGGAATGCGCGCATCCTTTTTGAAGGCCAACATTCCCGCATTCCTAAGTGGCCGGGACAATAGTTACCTCGAAGGGAGGCAGATTGCGGACGGGATCACCAGGGTCTATTTGAGGGGCTGCCCTTGGTGGCTGCCGCTGGATGTGGAACCCGTTGAGGGCGAGTACGACATTGACCCCGAAATCCTGAACAAGCAGGATGAGATGGAGGACAGCATTCGCACAGTGAGTACTGCCCGTTTTCGTGAATTCTTCTTCTCACAATCTTTCCAGATGATCCGAAACTACTACGAACATGTCTACGCCCGCGAGAGCATCTGCCGTCGCATTGCCCGTTTCGAAAAAACTTACAACAAAAAATTCTGCACCGTCGTTGATCATCCCGGCGAACTCGCAGTGCCCCTCCCAGCGGGTGGTGGAAGAGGAGAAGGGGAGGACCTGTCGGACGATTACCTGGCAATCCGTCCTCTCATCGTCGACTATCAACGTGCCTTCCGGGAAGAGTTTTGTATCGTTGACCATTCGGGCCGCCCGAAGCACATTGTGGGCAATTGGAATAATGTGCCGAGAGCATAAGTAAAACGTATCAATAGCTAGCTAGTTTCTTGTAAGTTGTCGTTGTCTATACCGCGTTTTCTGTACTCTACTGCGCGATTCGAAAACCTTCTACCAACTTCGATGCACGTGCCATTTCCTGCTCCGATTTTTTGTCCAGTCTTACCTGTCAACGGACGCTAGGTGGGACCGACTGAAACTGACGCGACAACGCGTACACTTTGCGTACACTCCACTGTTGATACGCGACTGGCCCTGATATTCCGATGCCTGTGTATGTTGGTATAGCCTCCGTTTCACATGTTTTCTGATAATTCTCCATAGGGTGATTACTCCGTTTAGGAAAAACTGGGCGAAGGGTGCTCGTCTTGACTTTCTCGAGTCCCATATCGATGCCCACCACGAGAAACGACGCAATGGAAGGGGCGCTGGAATCGAATACACGCACCAGGTTATCAACGTGTTCGTGTTAAAATTTTCATGGTGGCTGCCGATGCACCAGGATCCGCCGCCGGATTTCGTGCCAGACGAGTCGACACTGAGCGCGGAGGACCTTGGCATGAAGAAGGCTGCGTTGGATCGGCTTGTCACGGTACGTCGAGCTGCATTCTAATAAACATTCATTTGTTCAATATTGGTTAAGGGCATTGGAAACTTCTTCGAAAATCGCTGGGCCGCCGCCGACTCCATCACTCGTATGACCAGAGCTGAGATCGCACGCAACCCACTCTCTGCATTCTTAGCTAAGGCGACAAACACGAGGCTTCATGGCCAGCGGCTCCGAGGACGCACACCTGCCCAGATGTGGTCTTCTGAACAATTTGCCTCTGTTCGTCAGGACGTGAACCAACAGGTCAAGGAGGAATCACTTAATGCGCAGAGGGGCCGCGTCGCTAAGGCTCAGATGTGTACCATCGCGGCATTCCAGGGGTTGCCGAAGGACGAGCAGGCGTATTGGAAAACGCGCGCTGCAGAGGACGCAGAGGAGGTCGCTCAGGCAAAAGTGGACGCAAATGCACCTCTGGAACGCCTCAACGCTGTGGAAACCCAAGAGTACGTACAATTTGTCTGTCCTTAACCATTTCTCATGATCTTTTGCAGAGTTCTCGACAACATAGCAAGCACCTTTCAAGAATTTTTGGAAGGCTTCGCGATTTTGACCGGGGGGAACGTATCGCTCGTTTGGGCGGGACCAGAACCGAGAAGGGGCGGACAGGTGAACGTAATATCGTAAGTACGTCTGTCGTCGAAGTGGTTAGGTTGCTGAAGCATTATTGCCTAGTGTCCACGCTGGTTCCAATAGTGCTACCGTCCCAGAGACGTTTGATTGTGCAGCTGGTGAGCGTGGCAAGCGCCGGAGGAAAGTCGTTGAGGCAGCCTTTGGAGAGTTCGCGATGGAGTGTTTCTGTGCGTTTTTCCTCGAGCGTATGTAATGATTATCTGACTGACATCATATTTATAGCCCTGACGCAGCAGGAGAAAAGAGCGCTGGCTGGACACTCCATGCCCGCCAACGCGCCAAGTTTCCTGTCGCAGCCGAAATCGTGGAACAGTCCGGCGGGGGATGACAGTCTCCCATCTACTGTGGTCGCAAGTCGTGCAGATTCCTCTCCCCATATCGCATCCAGCCAAGCCAAGACGAAGCGCCGTAGAGAAGCTGAGGATTCTGCGCCGAAGAAGACGAAAAAGAGGCGCCGGTCCAAGAAGGTTGTTTCAGATGACGACGACGACGACAGCGACGATGACGACGACATTTCGCCGGCTGCCAGCGACACTGAGAAAGCTGCACGCAGGAAGTCAAAGAGGGCAGACCTGTCGAAGAAGGTTGCGACAGACGGCGAGGAAGGAGGCGACGAGGACGATGCCGTCCCGGATGCAAGTTCTCAACACCAACCAATCCCGCCGGCAGAGCTTCCTCCCCCTCCCGCTTCCACTACTCCTCCACCTCCGCCTGAGGATGTTGTTCCTCTGCCTGCATGGTTAAAAGAAGCCGAAGAGCGGCTCCAGAAATTTGACTTGGACGATTCTTTCCAAAGGCTCGTGACGACTTGGGTCCGTTTGGAAGCCAGAAATCCGGGTAGCGAGACTAGCGCATTGCCTTATCTCCCCGCCACGAAGCGCCCAGCCTGGGTATCGTATTGGATATCTCGAGGACGCGCCAAAGAAGAAGACTTCACGGGAAAGGTTGCTACGAAGTTGGCGAAGGATTGGTGGACATGGTGGATTGCGCTCCAGCCGGCGGTGCGCTGCCTCAAGCTTTCAGACGCTCCTCAGCCTGATCACACCATCCAAGTTGGGGAAGATCAGTGGGGTGCGCTGAATACCCGCGGAATTAACGGACTTTTGTCTGTGTTGATGGGTTTAGCTTGGTGGGGCACGGTCGCATTCAGCGATATAATTGATTGGACACGCTGGCTGCGCGCCGTAAGTGATGTTCATTGGGTCGTGAAACAGTTGAAAGTGTAAATATGTTGTATACTCCCTGGCCCGGCCCGCTATCTTGTACGTACCAGAACTTGTCTGTATGTAGACTATATATATTTTGTTCCGCCGGGATAGGCGCGCTATCCCGCCTTAATGCAAACCACCCGCCATTAAATTTATATCCGGCAAGTGCCGGCATTGGTACATCCATGCTGCAAGCCCCGCATCCAGCGCATCCAGCGCGATTGAAGCCCGATAAATCAACAAATCGGCTTTGTATAAGGAACCTTCGCATAAACCAACATCGATTGGGGCGGTATAGGCGCGCTATCCCGCCAACCGCCCGCCATGAGTATCATATCCGGCAAGTGCCGGTGTTCGTACATCCGTGGCGCAAGCCACGCATCCAGCGCATCCAGCGCTTCTAATGCCCTATGAATGATGAAACCTGCGTTATGTAATGAAGCTGTGGATACGTTAATATGGATTGGGGCGGTATAGGCGCGCTATCCCGCCCAATGCAAACCGCCCGCCAGGAGTACCATATCCGGGAAGTGCCGGTGTTCGTACATCCGTGGCGCAATACGCGTTTCCAGTGTATCCATCACGTTTGAAGCCCTGGAAATCAATAAACCTGCTTTATATAATGAAACAGTGTATAAATTGATATGATTTGGGGCAGTAGAGGTGCGCTATCCCGCCCAATGCAAACCGCCCGCCATTAATATCATATCCGGCAAGTGCCGGAGCGGGTATATATGTGGCGCAATATGCGTATCCAATCCAGTCCATTCCGCTCGTTTTAAGCCTTACAAATGGGATCATGTGGCTTATATTACATCAATATGTGATGTATATAGCCATGTTCTGACCTGAAGCCCTACTATCCTGCCTAATAGAAAATGGCCCCTATTATAGTATTACCTGGCAAATGCCGGAGATTTTAAATATCATTCCAAAACTAAAAAGCATTAATAACCACTATATTAGCCTTTTATATACCTATTTATTAACCCACTCATTTTGGGTGGTTACATCCACTCTCATTGCAAAACTCATCTGTGGCTACAACCACTACTTTTGCGCTAGGATTACAACCTGGCCTGGAAAACCACCTCGGACAACCAACCTCTCTTTCTGACAAGATCCGCGGTTATTAAAAGGTCCTATCCCGAGGAAAACGCCAACAAAATGTTGCCCCACCTAAAATGAGGATACATTCTCCCGAGGGATTCTGAAGATTAAAGACGTCCGCGGCTCTGATAATCCAGAAAGCGTCCCACCAGTAACCCTAGAAGGTCTTTGGAAGGTTATCTAAAAGCCTCAGCTGTCGCTGTTTGAGGTGGCGTACAATGGAGATCGGAGTATAAACTATTCCAGTGGTTTCCTGGCTCTGAGCTAGCTGTATGTCATGACGTACTGTGGCAATGCTTGGTTGGATGCTTCGCGATTTCTCGAGCCACTGAGCAGCGGTCTGATTGACATTGCCGAGAAGAAAAAAGGAACAGACCTGGGAAGGACGAACAGCGGCAAACTGTCGAACTAGCGTGGTTTCAAGTTAGCTTCAGACTCCAACTTTACGCTACCTTTTCGCTCTCAACGGTATGTCTCCAATGCTTCGTCAGGCATATGTTTACGCCTCCCAGGTATTGGCTCTCGTTATCGGAGATGCATACTTCGGACAACACTCACAGCCGCCTGTGCTTTCACTCGTGGAGGGTACGAACTACCTTCATAATTCCTATTCCAAATTTGTCTAACGTGTCTCTCCCAGTCACATTTTCGCTGCTCTCTTGACTACTTGTTTGGACACTTTCGGAGAGATGCCCATGCAGATGGACGGTCGTCCGATCCTTAGGAAGCAGACTGGCTTCAGCTTATATCGTCCAGGTGCTGTCGCGTTGGGAAAACACTCTCCCCGACTTGCCATTCTCTGCGATGCCAGTCTTCATCTTCAACATCATTGTGTACTTCATGACCTGAATCGGTCTGCTCTAAGGATTGAGCCTATGGTATGTACCTAATCCAACTCTCGCTTCCTGCTTACAACAAGTACAGGTGTCTACGTTAGCATCAAGCGCGGCACACGGCCAACACCGTTCTGAAGAACGGTTCGTCGGTATATCGACGTGGCCTGTGTGCGCTTCAATAGAAGCAGGCAAGTCATTTCTTTGTCTTCTGGCTCTCTATACTAACGTTTCAGTTTCTTATCAGAACTGCCTCAACGAGCTCTCAATTCGTACGCTAACCTCACATTCACACCAGCCAACTCGCACATTGGATCGCCTACGGTCAACATGATGCTGCCGTATTGTACGTTGCTGTTCGGTACCACGTCCTACAGCCTCTAACTCGTTACATAGGCACTATACAACTACGGAGACGACACCAACGGATGCAATAGAACGGAAATGAGCAGCACTGCACTGTCCCGATGGTATGTTTCTTATCGCCTATTCCCATTTAATTCACTAACCATCGTTACATACTCTAGACTCTATATCATGCATCCCGTTAGCCATCCTATGCCTTCCCAGTGATCAACGACCTCGCAACCGCAACAATGATCAACCTAAGGCAACAGGTCCGCCATTGTATCTGGTCCGCGAACGTTCGAACAGACCATCGTCGCCAATGATCGTTTGTGGACGACACAGTGGTATTCTTGGTCTGGATAGCTCATCTCTTTGCGAAATCCATACAAGATAGATACCAGGCAACGCTGGGATAGATATCGCTCACATAGATGAACATTGTTCATTGCAGTACGTCCTACGTAGCGCTTATTTCCCGTCATCGCTTACTGACCTTTTATTCGTATTCCAGCCCGTATACGTTGCATTCGGGGTATTTCCTACCCTTATCGATTCGATTTATCAGTGTACTAACATATTCATAGAGATCCATTATCCAAACTACTCCCACTCTTACGCAATACTCTCGAGCGTGCCCCGTCTACTCATGCGAAGCGTTCAACTCACCTAACGCCGAACGGTAACGTTGATAGCAGACAAAGAGAACAGGAACCCGTCCACAGTCTGGCATGTCCTCGTTGTTCTCGGGATGTTACATTCACTAATAGATAGCACCATTAGCATCGCCGAAACCGATTATACGTCAACTACAATGAGCATCTCCTCCCATCCTATACAGGATCTACGACTTGGCCAACGCCGTCCTGTTCGGACGGCTAGTCGGTATACCGACTTGGCCAAGTGCGAGTCCTGACATGGACATAGTATGTTACTTTTTATCCTCAACTGCTATCACGCTAACCAACCTCTAGGTCTCGATAATGATGCCCGAAACACGACGGAAGGTATGCCTTCCCCGTTCATTTGTCTTCCTATTCGCTAACAGATACGATAGCCCTTTGTCCTCGTCGTCGTATCTGTGTATTTTATTGTCTCGTTAGTGGGGTAAACGAACGGAAGCTAATGGCTATATAGTCGCCTTCTACGAGCGTGTCTTAGCCATCTCACAGGGCCCGACTTGTCGACAGCGTCTCGAGCTCATGGAGGTATGTAATCCAACATGGCCCAGATGCGTCTATCTACACTATCGCATGCCGGAAGAAAAGAGTTCTGCTACTTAGACGAAATGAGCCATGTTTTCGCATTATGCATTAGTCTATGACGGGAACAAAGATACTACCTGAGATGTAATGTGGCTCAAACGATGGTCCGCAGGTCGGAGAGGAGGGAGCGGTGAGGGGAGGCGCGGGTGAACTGGCCATATACCTCCAATCTATCTACGGTCGAGACTTCTTCGCGATGATTGTCGACGAAGGAGAAGGTCACGGTGCCAATATCCAAGACGAAATCATCTTCGCCCAGCCAGGCATCTCGGAAAAAGGCTACCTTGACATCCGAATAGAAGTATCCGCGCCTGGAGGCCACTCGAGCGATCCTCCAGATCACACTAGTATAGGCTTACTGTCCATGCTCGTCGTCGAACTCGAAAAGAATGCCCATTCACCCACACTTCTGCGTACCGGGGCTGGGTTTGCGATCGCGCAATGCAATGTCCTGTTTGATTCCCGATATCCTCCAAGTCTGCGCGCGCTTGCGAGGGAGGCTCTTCACGATGACCAGGCGCTCGAGAAATTCAAAGGAGACCTTGTAGCATTTGACAAGTCCTTTGGTGTCCTCTTGAAGACAACCCAGGCAGTGGACATCATCAGCGGTGGTGTCAAAATCAACGCTCTTCTGGAAGTCGCAGCTGCAGTTGTCAACCATCGAATCGCAGAACACACATCCTCTGATGAGGTACGGGAACGTCTGACGGCCATTGCGTTGCCCATCGTGAAAGAGTTCAATCTCAGTATGGATGCATTTGGAGAACTCTTCGATTTTGGGAGTGAAGGGCGTGTTCTCTTGCAAGATGCATTTTATTCGGCGCTTGAGCCTTCACCAGTCTCTCCTATAGGGAACGATGGTCCTTTCGGAGTGCTCGCTGGGGTCATGGGAAGGCGGAGCTCACAAGGAGACGTGCGCGCTCGCATGGCCCCAATGAAGACGCGAGACACAGTCTCCGTGTCTTGGTTAGGGAAGCCTAGATCGTGCGTGCGCACCAAGCATCTTGCTCTGTCATTTGATGTGAGAATCGGAGACGCCCCTTGCTGAGATAGACCGATGCACACGCGCGATGGGTACTGATTCACATTGGAATGTATTGCATTTATTTCTTCTGCTCATATCGTCCACTAGAGAATCTATGTAGCGAATATACTAAATGAGCTGGTAGCACGCACCTTTTACACCTCCTCCTCAGTCATGTTGTAGCGACTGTGAGTTACAAACACCAAGAACAGTACAATGATACGGCGACGCATGTCTGCCTGCATGATTTGTCTTTCGATTTCCAAGACCATATTCATACGCCTATGGGTATCCTACGGTGGTCGTCATTCAGAGAGGCGATAAAATTAATCAATGGAAACTACTGACCATATTTCTCGTATGGGCTACGTAAGGGTGGTAGCGTCTGGAGTGCCGACTGGCCCGACGATCAGAGAGATACGGTGGCATTGCGTTCAAGTGGATTGAGATATCGATGATGATGAGAAATGACTAGGTGTTAAGCTTTTCGGCGCTTGATGTAACGGCGCTTGATGTAACGACACTAGCAAACAGATATACAGACACAACGATGTATTATGCCAACCAAGATGTTGTCTCATAAAGGATTAATTATAAAAGAATAGTGCGCCACACGCCACTGAGTGAACTCACGTGGATTGAGGCATCAACATGCACACGGCAAAAATGGTTACACGGTCACTTGGTGTATCGGTATAATGCACTATTGTTGACACTGACAGCATCAGGTGAGGGTTTCCGGTTCAAATCTGGTTGGTCACGTTCACTTCACTTCATGGTTATTTTTTTGGATGAAGAACATGTCCGTACAGATAATTAATCAACAGGTCTATGGTAAGTACTAAGAACAGTGTAATGTTACAAAGATAGTACAAAAATCATAGCAAGAGGGCGTAGTGATAGTGAACGTGGCGAATTGATAGTGCATGTGGCGAATTGATAGCGCACGTGGAAAATTGATAGTGGTAAAAACAACAAGACTAAGCATAAATCAGAGTGCTAATAATTTTGTCCTGGCCGGAGTTGCTTGTGTCTGTTTGTACTCCTCCTTTTCTACTATGGCCATCTTCGTCAACTTAACGCGCGCTTTGCTCGGTGAAAAATGTCCAACGCGTAAGTAGTATTTCGCCGCGTCCTATCGACATATGAGCTGACGGTGAAGCTAAACTTCAAGTTTAATTGACACAAACGAAGTTCCGAAATCTAAAGCACGACCAGTGCCTTTGGTAACCACTAGTGGAACGGCGCTCAGAACTCGCAAAAAAGACCGCCATCAAGTTAGGCGCTGAGAACACAGCCTACTGTGGCGTGGCTTGTAGAGGTAAAGAAAGGGTTCGGTAAGTCTTGTCCGAGGATACGAGATATGTGGACCTTCATGAGAAAATCTACCTGTCTTCCATGGACTCTGACACCGACGACGATTGGTGGGATGTGTATCCCTGCCGGAGTGAGATTTCCGACGAGCTCTTTCTCATAGTGATCATAGCTAACATGCTTGTAGGCTATTGTCGGCGTCTCTGCGAAGTTCATCCTCATGAATCCGGAGGTTTTCCCTCTGCCTAACAATTTCGTACCCGAACGACGGATGCAGTCGAACTCGGCCGAGCTCGATAAGCACTTGGTGGAGCTTTCCCGAGGCCCCAGGGCATGCCTCGGTATGAAGTAAGCCACTTGACGTTCACTTTCGACAGTAAAATAACCTCCTTTTTAGGCCTGGCATGGTGCGAGATGTATCTTGTGATCTCCCATTTAAAGCGCCAACTTGACATTAGGTTGCACAGCACAAGGTAAGCTACATATTCGTCAGTTCACTGTCCATTCGATGGATTTACTGGTCGCTGAAAGCGCAGGAGACATGGAGACCCGCGATTATGTTTTACTTAATGGTAAAGGGCTACGTGCAATTGTAAAAGAGAGGAGTCGATATGAGGCAACATGAAGAGCCTTCAAGCAGGCCCAAGCTTATTCAGGTCCAGAGTTCGTCGGTGAATATGCGGTAGGTTGGGCATATAGAAATTTAGTAACAATGTTCATTATTCTTGTTGACAATCCGTAGGAATTTGACGAGACTGGCGGGAGATGGGCGATATTTAAGGCTGCATGATACGAAGTATGTTGCTTCTCAATACGGGCCCTTTCGATACACTAGCGCAGAGGATATGGGGCGTGGAAAGGGGCTGAGTGCCATGGTCAGAGAGCGATATCATTGAATGAGATCCTAAGCCTTACTTATCGTCACGGTGTTGGAGGATACCTTACATTTTCTTTACCACTGGCAACCAAGTACTTGTCTAGTGTGGCGATAAATTACAGAATCAAGTAAAGTCAGTCTTTTCCGATGCACATGCTGTTCGAGCGCTGAAGGCCAGCAACATTGAGGCTAATCTCTATTCTCAAGATCTAATGCAAAATAAATGAAGTGCACAGGCAGTGCATATTGTTCTTGGTAAATGATCTTTGAGGCTGTGCTCCGACTGCGGACCCAAGCCTTCTTCTCTTTCTACCACCACCACCATTACTTACATCGACTGGTCGATTTCCTTGAATAACGATAACGATGAATATGAACTGGACAAGGCCGCCGCCTCCTCAAGGTGTGTTATAACGTTTGTCGTCTGCATAACAGCAGCCTGACCTGGCGGCAAACAGGCGCTCCCCCTGCGTACGCACTGGTGACGAAACGCAATTTACGACCTGTGGTGATGTTCTGCGCAAGCATGAGTGCTTTATGGGCCCTTTTTAGGTGCGCTTTATTGTCTCCTTTCATACTTTGAAACGCTGACGACGTTCTTCCACAGCGCTATAGGCAACTTCCGAATCATCGGGTTCGCCAACGATAATGGATTCAAGAATATTGCCACCTTTGCCATCGTCATGGGCGCACTGGACATGGCCATCTTCGCCATCGAGGTAGCCATGCTTCATAAATTTCGTACACGAGTCTTACCGCAGTACAGACCGTCGGTATCGTCGCAGCTTTCACACAACGCCTGCCTCTCGTGCGGGCGTATGCTCTCCTCTCAATCGTTACCACCATCCTGGTTCTTGCCGTTGGCCTCGTACGCGTCATTGTGCATTTCGTTTTCAAAGTGCGCCTCCATCATCCGTCTTTTCGTCTCCTTCTTACCCTTACTACCAGAACGATGTGATAAACCAGTGCGCATCCGTAGCCCAAGAGAACGGAATTTCCTACTATCCCTTTGGTTTCTGGGGACCGATCTCAAACGACGTCTCTTCCGACGTAGACCCCGTACAATGGTGCAGGAATCGCTGGAACCGTGACTCTTGGTCCAACATTGTCGGCCTCCTTATTATCCTAGTCTTGGCTGGCCTCTTTACTGTTGTGGCCTGGGGATGGTACAGACAGGTGTTGGATCCCAGTGCGCAGAGAGTCCAAGTCGTACAACCTAGTCCGGGGGTCCAACCTGGCGGAATGGGACACTACAATCCCCCGTACGCTGCCGGCCAAGCATCCGTACCGAACTTGAGCTATAACTATGCACCACCTGCTGGCCCGCCCCCGGCCTTCAGCCACCCGAAGGACGAAGACGAGTACGGAAAGCCGCCAGGGTACGTGAACGATGGTGGATACACTAGCTACGACGCAAAGGATGGGAAGGGCAACGAAGATCCTTTTGCGGACTTCACGAGAAGGCGGGACTAATCCCATGAGCGAGATGAGTGTATTAACATGGACATTTTTCTTAACTATCAAGGATGCAATGTGCCGTAGTCTTCCGCTGTGCAATCCGACATCGATTTCTAATATCTTTTCTCGTCTACGTCAGTTTTGATACTTAAACTTTTAGGAGGCGACGACAATCCGGAAGACCTCCGATAAAACCACTTCCGCGACCAGTAAGATGCTACGCGACACAGTGGGAATGACCTCAACATCCCAGTATTTCCACAGTGGCAATTGCATGCTTAGCGCCTCGTACCACGCTAGGCTATGCTTTCATCCCGTACCTACGGGATATCAACTAAGACGATGTCGTTCTAGGAGAACAGCACAAAAAGGACGAGGATTGCCAGAGGAACGCAACCCACACGAACTTATGCTTGTTAATCTGCGGCCGGTAGATAACCTTGGGGCGGAAGAAAAGAATCCGGCGCCGTTGTGTGAAGTACGTGTGTGTGCCGAACATGGACTCCATTGACTCATATCGCAGTACCCCCACATAATCCGAACTTCGTACTCGTCACCTATAAAACAGTGCGGTGTGGGGAAGTGTTATCGATAACAAGTTCTTTCCTTTTCAGATGTCTACCTCCAAAGATTATCGCTCTCTCAGTGGCCGGGTTGCTCTAGTCACTGGAGGTGGAACAGGCATGTAGGTGTACTGCAATCACCAAAGTTTTATTGGATTTAACGACGGCGATTTTTCATCTTAGAGGCCTCATGATAGCCAGAGGATTTGCGAAACAAGGTGCCAAGGTATACATCACGGGAAGACGCTTTGAGGTCCTCGTCAAAGCCGCTGCCACCGATGTTGCAGGATTCTCTGGATCTCTTGTACCGTGAGTTGTCAGCGCCTTTAATGGTGACAATTCTTTGACTGAATTATTATCTCAGAGTCGCAATGGACGTCGTCAACGAGCGCTCCATCCTTGACGGAGCTCAGAAAATTCAGGAAGTCGATGGAAAGCTAGACATTCTGGTCAACAAGTACGCTTGTGCAACTCGTACAACCTTCACAATGACCTTACTCACGCTCGCTACATAGTGCCGGAATATCATCAATCGGTAAATCAGATGAATTTGTAGCGAAGAAAGTGAAGGCGGGACAGAACTCTGACCTGTTCGAGCCTGAGAGTTTCGATGGCTGGGAGGACGTCATGCGATGCAACGTTGTCGCCCCCTTCTTCGTTACGAAAGCGTTCATTCCGCTCCTCACGAAAGGCGCAGCTTCCCGCGAGAACGGATCATCATCCATCATCAACATCTCCAGCATCGCAGCGACCAACCTCTCGGCCGTGGACATCAGTACCGTATGTCAATCTCTATTTTGCTAGTGTGGCGTCAACTAAATATCTTTCGAAACAGTTCGCATACGGCCCTTCCAAAGCGGGTTTGAACCACCTCACGTCCCAACTCGCCGCGCATTTTGCGAGGCACGGGCTTAGAATCCGCTGCAATGCCATTATGCCCGGTGCTTTTCCCTCAGAGATTGCTGGACCTGAGGTTTTTGAGCCGATTAAGACTGTCCCGCTTCCCGGATACGTTGCGGCTATTCCTTCCAAGAGTCTTGGATCGTACGTGGTTTCTCTTTCCTATAGTGATATCAGTTTAATATGAGTTACAGCGGATATGGCAGAGACTGCTATTTACTTGGCCACCTCGGAGTATGCGAACGGGGTGTTTATACCCTTGGACGGTGGTCTTAGTCTGGTCAATCCGTAGAGTCGGGCGCTCATGTATAGATCACGTAGACGGAGAATACTCTTCAAATAGCCAATGTATAGAGAAAGTTTTCGAACACAAGTAGTGCACTGGACTGTCCGACGAGTCATGCCAAAGCTGGCGAAGGATCTTCAGATTTGGGCAATACAAATTTACAAGTGATAATGAAGCGATTACTTTTTGGATCGAATGTCATAAGCGATTCCTATGGGGATCCGATTACAGTCAAAATCGGTATGAGTGAGCCGAGGACACTTCTCCCTCAACAGCTTTCGCAAATCATTATGCCAAGTTTTGCCCGTATACGACCACTGGGAACGGATATTCAGAGTTTTGACATCCGGAAACATCGCGACTGCACTCGCAAGCCTTTCCATCATCTCCGCAGGCATTTCATCATATTTGTTTGGAGGCGCATGGAGCTGCAGCAGCCTTTTCATGTGCGGCTCGGCTCGAACCTCCATCGGTATGTCCACCCACTGTGACGTTTTGCTAAGCTCGTAAAGCGGTAGCATGAGGGTATGAAGCGGCGTTGTTTCGGATCTTGAAGCGAGCGCATGTAGGATGTCCTGCAGTTGGGAATCTGGAACCCGGTACTCCAAATGCAAGACCTTGAGGGAGCGTAGGGAAGCCCTGGCGCGAAGCCACGACAGGAGATACTTGGGCGGCATCTGTAGCATGTGTACCTTTGGTAGAGCACCTTTAGCTATCGCTTTATCGGCTTTGGTCTTTAAGGCAGCGTCACCATTGGGAATGTCGGCAATGTTATGGACGAGAAGAGTGACGATTCCGTCATGTCGGGATAAGAACGCGCTGAGCTCGACTTGCGTGACCGTGTGGCAGACAACGGTTAGCTCTCGAAGGGTATCAAGCGTGATTAGATTGAGATATGGCCCAATGTTTACGTTCGCCAAGTGCAAGTTGGAGAGCCGACATGCGTCCATCGAGTTGATGGTCCAATAGAGGAAAGGATGTTTAAAAAGGAAGGTGGTCCCTTTAAGAGTGAGTTTGGTTGGCGTCCGAAGAAGAATCCCGTTGAAGGATGGGGATGGCGCTGTATCATCAACAACGATATTAGTGCCAGATAGTTCCAGATCGAATGTCTTTTGGTAGACACGAACACAGGTTAGACTTTTGAGCAAGCATTCCATGGCTCTTCGAGCAGCAGCGGGTTTGGATTTGGTGTAACAAACTGAATAAAAGGAGAGCGAGACTTTTTCCAGGGAAGGACCAGTTTGGAAAAACAAACTGGCATGCCTCATCTCGCTTGTAAACGAAGGTGAAGAGAAATAGGTGTAGATGATGCGCGGGATGGGTTTTTTGAAAAAGGCCAGGCGTAGCGCTTCAAACATGTGAAGTTCCCCCCGATTGTAGCTAACGGAGAGAGTGTCTCGTAGCGAGATTGACTGCCGGATGTAGGAAAGAGGTGAGAACGATGGCGGGGAGAGGTAGTACCCAAACGCGATATGATTGAGACGTCGGCATGTCAAAGCCAGTGAGATTATATCTGTTTCCTCGGTGTCGAAGAGGATGAGGATGAGGAGCTCATTTGGGAGCTCTAATATTTTAGCTGGCTCGGGCTCCGGCAGGTTGCTGATGGTAGTCGTGCGCCCAAGTTTTCTCCTCTTGGCCATAATATCGCTGTTGAGTGGCATTAGTTATGTTCGTGTGTGTAGTAAGACACTTGTAGGATACCTAAGATTCGATGACAACGGGAGTCTTGATGCAGGCGCTTCAGAAGCCTAGTAGAAGGTATGAGTGAAAGCAGAGGTGTTGCAGACTGAATGATGAT
This sequence comes from Flammulina velutipes, assembly GCA_011800155.1. Lineage (NCBI taxonomy): Eukaryota > Fungi > Basidiomycota > Agaricomycetes > Agaricales > Physalacriaceae > Flammulina > Flammulina velutipes. The sequence continues at coordinate 1,942,114 of JAALGH010000011.1, forward strand.
GATGACAGTCACAATAGAGGTCGGAACGGCAGATGCCGTGCGCCACGTCGCGGTGGCCAGATCCGTCGGCACCGACACATTGTTTGACATCTTACCATCATGTTCTCTTTGCGTTTATACGATATTGTGCATTTTTGTGTAAGCTATTCAGTACCAGGAAGGATATCCATCTTCACAAGATTGCAACCACTGTGGTACGCCACAAATTTTATTCTATATCGAGACTCTGTCCTCCAACGTCATACACGCACAGACTCACGCTGCAAGAGACGAAGTTATATTGCATTCATTTGCTACTGTGGGACATTGTGTTTTTGCTAATTCTTCTTTTTCCTCGCAGCTTTCTTTTCCGCCTTCAATGCCGGTTCGTCTTCTCTGTTTAAAATGATCAGTCCTAAGCCCATTTCTAAACCTACGCGCTAGAAGCTTACTTTCTCAAGGCCTCGCCATGCCTCAATAGATCGGTATTCAGCTCCCTGATATTGATGGTCATTGGGATGATTCTGTCCAGGTCTTTGTCGTATTCAGCGATTTGGCTCGCGTCAATTTCCTTGACACCACGCTGAAACTCCTCGCCTTCGTCGTCGTCGAATCCTGGTGCCCAGTCTATAAACTCGATGTCTTCGAATGTTTCGTCCATGAGGACGTTGTTGTATTTCACGTCACGGTGTCTGTTGACAATTTTTCAGAAACTGAAAGATATTGCAATCAGAAAAAGGGAGCCCACGCTAGTTTGACTCCGTCCTGCGTGGCGTAGTCCATTCCTCGCTTCTTTATGTTGCCACTTATCTTCTCTAGTGAGTTAACGACGTCCTTTCCCTCTATATACCACTCATACGCAAACTTGCGTTCAGGAGATGAATTCGTAGGGAAATTATGACGGACGTTCCTCATGACGAGCAGGTACGAGGACTGATCATCGGTGTCGCTAAAATAGAGAAACTGCCCAGTCTAATCGTTGTCAATGAATGTAACAGAACGATACACTAGGAAGATGCACCTTTTCGGAAAAAGATACTTCTTGATCTATCGCCGTTCTGTCATCTCCTTGCTCCTTTCTGATCATTTTGAGGACGGCTGGATGATTGTTGAATCCGCCAACAATATCGTAGGTCTGAGATTGAGTGCCCTGTTCCGCGATGTCGACAACTGTATAACTATACCCATTTATTGTCATGGAGTATTCGCCGCGTTTATCACTGGGAGGAAAACAATCACTGGATAGATGCGAGCTTGAGTAAATGTACCAACATTGCCATTGCATTGATCGAAAGTATGACGAGCGAGAAGAAGGGTAGGTAAGCAAACATGTTGGGTATGTTGGAGAGGCCAGCTCGTGTAGTATGTGGGTGCTCCCAAAGTAGTTCTTAACTATATAAACCTTGCAACCCTAGATCGCCATGCCGCTAGAGGAAACAGCGCCACAGAGTAAATATCCTGGTCTCTCCTTGCTGATCCTTGATCTGAGCCTAATTTACACGTTCGTCTAAGAAACACAAACCATGCCAACTCTATATTGCTGTATCAGTGCCCATGACTGTCGTCAGGACAAATTAAGTAACAGTACTACTGGTACGAGCGTGATCTTTGACCGACGGGGAGGGAACAAGGCCACTGTCGTCCCATTTATTTGTCACTATGGAGTATATGGTAGCTTGAAGGATACGCGCAGATCTCATCTGAAGAAATACATGAGATCTGGATAAACGGGGAAGAGTACCGTGGGAATATTTAGGTGCTTTGACGTTGTCAAGGCTTTGTTTTGCACTTTCACCGAACTATTGATATTGCTTCTTTTCTCTCACTCTCATCAGCTATTGGATGTCGGCTCAAATGCTCTTGACAACTCACGTTTGATGAATCTCGATGCCCCCAGTTTTATTCATTGGATGGAAGCGACGAGCGACTTTGAATGTGGTTTAGTTTGCGTTGGTGCGCTACTACTTATGTCTCGCAGCACTACAACGCTCACCAGCTCTTAGGCTTTGAACCTTTACGATACGATGGCCGTGACCGCTGGATCGACGGACTGCTCGCGAATATACGCTTACGACTCCCCATCAGCACCTTTGCCAACGCCGACATTATATTGGTGCCGACTCCCCAGAGAAACGGACGACGTCAAGAAGGGCAGATAACGTACTACCATGGCACCGGTGGGTTCCGTATTGACAACATCTTGATGATGAGCTTATGTTTGCTATAGATACCTTCCAGCCCGCTATCATTAGCCGGTTAGTTTCGATTCCTCCGAGGGAGCATCTTCCTCATCTTCGTCCAAACGTATAAATCCCTCATCTTCGAACATTCGTCGACGATGGCAGCAGCAACTGGCTCCGACAACCCCACTCACAACATGCCTTCGGCCGGGTCTTAATCTCTCACGAAAATGAATCAGATATGACATTGTGCAAGTCACGTTCGACGGGGAAACCAAGGGCATTTAGGAAGCTGATAAACAGCCTCATTCTGTAGAACGTCTTCATCACTTCGTCATGTTTGATTTTGGTAAAAGGGACTCGCGCAAGTTCATCGACTTGCTCCTCAAATCAACGAACAAATGGATCAACATCGACATGGGGAAAGAGATCCGTGTTAGTTCTTTCAAACGGGCGTATAACTGCGCGACTCACACTCTATGGATAGGTCGGCGACTTCGGAACGATAGATCCCGCAACTGGCGAGTTCATGATCGACGGGAACTTGTACGAGGCGCCAGAGACGAAAGCTATCATGGAAAACTATCCCGTCACGTCGGCGCCCGTTGTCGGAATCGAAAGGTTCACCTCCAACACAGTGAAAGAACTTGGCTTTTCGCCAAAGGTTTCTGTAGGAGTGTGCGTGGATGGTCTCATTCTCTTTCTTGACGTATTCTAACGACAAACCTACAGTGAAACCATCATCAACACTAGTTTAGACGCAAGTTGGGAATTCGGTCGCAAACGTAGCGCTATTCTGCTCCTCCTGTCGGCGAGTGTTCGTTACATGCGCGGTTTCCCTTCCTCCGCAATCATTGGTCGCCCCGACGTATCCGCTCTCCTGAAGAAGAAGGTCATCTGCACCGATGTCACGTCGTGCCCGGCGTTCTGTCTTTACCTTTCGAATAGTTGTGAGTTATTCTCAACTCTGCACTCCGTCTTCTAACTAGTCACAGGTGATCATACATTTAGAATCTCATTCAATGCCGAGGCTCCCATTGTAGTAGCTCCGGGGATCAACGCTGGGGGAGGACTTGGTACCAACTGGAAAGTGCAAGGAGCCCAAGGAATCGTCAAAGAAGGTGTCAATACCGAATCCGTCTTCCACCCACTATTCTCGTTGAAGGCGATCAATTGGGGTAGGATAGCAGCTGTAACACGCGGCGAAGCTAATAGTGACGAACCAATGTGAGTTAGATAACACGTCCTCGACTCTGGATGCGCTCTTTAACGTTGAGTTATGCTAGCTCAACTGACGTCGAAGCGCCATGGGAGGATCTCGACGATGATGGGGAACAGATGCTGCTTCCCCAGGATAGTGGCGAGGACCTGGTAAGCTTCTTTCCATTTCACGGGACATGCTTTAATTGACACGGGCAGTAGGATTAATCGATTATCATGATGATACACATACACAGTATATCGCAACCCTTTGATTCCGTTATATAGCCTCTTTCAACGCGTCCTTTTATCTTGTCTTAGAGAGCGTCTCTTTGGCCATAGGATTGGGATATCCAGTGGAATGAGGCACAGTTGGTGATGGAGCTATTTGGGACGATTGAACTTGCATCCTATACTTTCTTGGCTGTCTTATTTCGATAGTACGCGATGAAATCGGCTCTCGTACCACTCCGATGTCCGTCCGATAGAGTCGAGTTGGAAGTGGCGCGCAGTGGAAGTAAAAAGGTTTCTTTGTCGATGGGTATGGTACATGTCAACGGTGAGTGTTCATATTTAGACCTCTTCTTCCATATCAGCTTATGCTATCTGTGTCGAGCAGTCTGGTAAATGCTTATCGGATCAGATAGCCTAATAAGAAGGACAGAACCAACCTTTATCTGCGTCATCTTGCACGCGCCGAGGTGCATGGCGGCGTTAGCCTCGACCAGTCACGGATTTGGTCTGTCTTTCACATACGCTCAACCTGGTTGCCGGGGGAGATTTTGTATCTCGCTTGCTTCCCATGTTGACTATACCTGGGACAAATTTCGAGCTTGTCGATGTCTTTGATGCTCTTTGGTATCTTCCGCAGTGGTAGTAAGTGTCACTTGCACAAATGATGCGCAATCTTACTCATCTATCATTTATAGCGATCGTCTCTCCGCGTGGGAAGCAGACACAACCGAGTGAGTACAAGCCAGGTTTGTTGGATTCCATCCTGACTGAATACACACTACCTCTGTAGAGGAAAACTGAACCCAAAGCCCACACCGGAACAGTAAGCCAGGAATCATCGTTGATCCTCGGTGTTCAACTCCGATTCAGACTGGACCCGCCTCCCAAAGTCAAGACACTTGCACCCAATCAGGTCAAAGAAGAAGCCAGGTATGACAGGCCCTTCATGACAATACATTTCTGACTCCCGTATAGTCCCCCGTCTCCAATATTCGCCCTCACGATTGGTATAGACAATTACCTCAATCACGGTTCCATCTTCAGTAACATGACCGGATGCGTAGCAGATGCAGACGACATCGTTGACTTCCTCACCAGTACCCTTCGCATCCCTCATGATCATCTCACCAATCTCCGTAATGAAGAGGCCACCGCTGAGGGAATTACGGCCGCTTTTGAATCACTTGCTGGAGACGTCCGTATTCCCGAAGGCGCCAATATCTTCATCTACTACGCTGGTCACGGCAGCGAGGCATTGCCTCCCGTAGGCTGGCCTTCGAACGGGCAAATTCAGACATTGGTTCCCTATGACTTCGACCCCGGCTCGTCAGTCGATCTCACCACAAAAAACGGATTGGCAGACATCAAAATCAGCCAGCTTCTAGAGAACATCGCCAATGCGAAAGGAAATAACATCGTAAGTTCTTCTTTATATCCCGACAATACTTGAAATCCACGCCGTGTCGTTCGCAGACAGTTATTTTCGATTCCTGCCATTCAGGCTCTGGTACTCGCCATGCTGGAAGCCTGGAAGAAGTCATCAGCATCGCAGCTCGTGGCGTGGAGCTTCCTGAAGGAACCAGACTCGGGATCGATGCGCTTCCCGTCTCTCGTGGATCCACGGTTCTCCAAAAAGATAAAAACAAGGGACTAGCTTCTCATGTATTTTTGGCTGCCTGTGCCGAGCAACAACTTGCATTTGAAAGCAGTGGCCGAGGAGCGTTTACGTGCGCTTTGACCAAGCTGCTTCGGTCTGAGGACCTGCGGCAACTCACGTACTCGGACTTGATTCGGCGCCTTCCTCAGCTCCCCTGGTGAGTATATGGCGTTCGGATTAGTGCTATCATCGCTCATGTAATAGGTTTACAGTCAAAATCCGCAATGCGAAGGGGTGAATAAAGACCTCATCTTCCTCAACAATTACACCGCTGGATCCCGACGCATTTCTTACAATGTCACCGAGAATGCTTCCAATGGGGACTACGAAATTGATGCTGGCGAAGCGCACGGAGTTACCGTGGAGGCTGAATTTGCGGTCTACAGCTCGACAGTACCGTCCGAAGAACTTGGCCGTCTTGTCGTTCACAAGACCGACGCATTCCAGTCTTATCTTCGCCCTTTGATCATGACAGACGACATGTCCTTCCGCATACCAGAGACTGGTGCTTTCGCTCTCCAAACGCGCATAGGGATCCTGCACGACGTTCGTCTGCTCATCGAGCTCGACGCTGGCCTCGCTGGTGTACTTACAGCCGTAGGACAGCAGATGCTGACGACATCTGCCTTCAAACCATCCATCAAGGTTGTCACTACGCGAGAGGAGAATCCCGATCTCATCGTCACCGCCCGTGGTGGTACTGCCCACTTCGAAATCACCGATCAGATCTGCTGCGACGCTGGGCTACATGAGATATATCATCGCCCAGAGACAGACAAAAATACTATGACAAGGGTTCTTCGTGGCGTCGCGGATTTCTACTGGCATCTACATCGCAAGCCCCAACTTAAGGAGAAGACCATTTCTACCAAAATCAACCTGGAATGTTACGAACTCGTTACTGTCGAAATCGACAACAACCTTCTCCCTGTCATGAAGCCTACAGGCAACGATCTCCTTGTCAACGGGGCCATCCAGATTGGGATTAGCGATGACCAAAAACCCTACGGCTTTCGTATAAACAACGCATGCAACATACCTCTCTTCGTATCGGTCTTTTACTTCAATATGAGTGATCTTAGTATTGGTGAGTTCCTTTGTTCTGAGCATCGAAGACGTCTAGCTTACCCCTCTTATCAGATTCGTACTACCAGCCTCCATCTGCTGGTCACGGAGGCCACGTTGAATCTCTCCCACCTAACAGTTTCCTCACCATTGGCTATGGCACGGGCGGCTCCCCGCCTTACTCATTTTATCTCGACGAGGGCCAGGAAGTCGATGTTGGATACATCAAGCTGTTCATCTCCACGGAATATGTTGATTACAGCAGTATCCCTCAGAGGTCACCTTTCCTTCGCGAAGGTCGTGGTAGCAAACCGAAGCTTAAGCCTAGGAGCCAACTTTGGGATACGATGCTCATACCCATTATTCAGCGTATGATAAAGATGTGATGGAAGATTGAGCCCAGTGGCGAACATATACCAATACTACGTAGACATCCTTTCCCATTTAGTCTAACTGATCGGGACACCCTCCCTTTCACTTTAAGGTCGATATCCACACCATACTAAAGGTTGTCGTTCCAAGCTAAATCAAAGCACTTGGAGTAAGTTTGGGCTGAGAGGAGATCACGCGACGATTCAGAGTGGCGTGTCAAATACATTGCGGTTGGGCGCTCGACGTCGTCCTACAAATATATAAAAAGTAAACAGTTCATCATATATGCTCAGGCCCAGCTGTTAGCACCGTTAATTCAAGCTTATATGGGTACAGTATTAATAGTTTCTCATTGATGTGATTGGCCAGAGTTGCTTGTGACTGTTTGTTTATTCTCCTGCTCTTCTACTATCATCATCTCCGTCAGTTGTTTATTCGACGCACACTGGAGACACAGTTTGGTGGAAATGGCTCATATGTAAGCATTTATTTATGCCATATAAAGCTGCAAGCTGACGGGAGAGCTAAAGTTTAACTTGACACACGAAGTATAACACGGCCAGAGCGTTTGGTAATATTGCTACGGCGAAGAGCTGGCATAGGGGATCACCATCGACGGGCGTTGATGTACATAGGTTTTGGTAAGAGGAAACGCAAGTATGCCGCGTCTGCTGCCCCCCAGTATGCATAGGACGACGACGCTGGCGAGCGACGGAGTTAAACTGTATCATGGACCATAGTCAAGCTCTGGTATGTCACGTTCTGTCTCTGTCAACTGATGCTAACCGATATTCTAGTATTAGACTTTCCAATATATCTCTGAACATAACATGACCGCGACTTACCCATATCTCTCGCCAGACTGCCAAGCGCACGTTCCTCTACTACTCCTTTGCCGTCACCTCTGCGGTAACACATGTACTGGTGACCAGAGCATCTGACCCGACGTATTGAACACGGATGGTCGCTGACTGCGACGTAGAATATCGCCCTTTCGTCACACTCGCTGTTCTTGGAGTCTTTTTCTGGATGTTGCCCTTCTATCAGACTCGAAATCCACCAGACCCGCGGAATGGCACCATCGGACGATATACAAAGCTGGCCCCACGCGATGAACAATAGGAAGGTGCGCGTCTTCGCGTAAAGCTAATCAGAGATAGCTGACTCAGTTGACTGCTGACAGTCGTGATTATTCATTCCGTGAGAACGTTCAGACACTGCTGGTGTACATAGGATAAAGGTTCTGTATTGGTAGTATTGCCCTCTCTTTTCTTGTGCATCATGCCCTTTGTTCTTCCTGATTACTCTTCTGCTCAGACGGCCGTGGTTCTCAGTCTTGCGTCCCTGACCTACATTATCATCACAAGACTGCTCCTACATCCTCTTAGTTCTTATCCTGGGCCACGTCTCGCCGCGCTCAGCAACTTGTATGCATTCTATTACGAAATCATTCGGAATGGATTGTTTGTCGAACACCTGCAATACCTCCATAGCGTCTATGGTAAGTCTCCTTTATTGCTGCAAGCTCACTTTGTTGACCTCGAATAGGTCCCGTTGTGAGGATTCGCCCTAACGAGGTGAGGAGCCGTCTTCGTGACTGTAATCTTGAGCTCAACACTTACATAATGCAGCTCCACTTCAGCAATCCACAGGCATTCTTTGCGATCTATCCGCCCCACACAGGCTTTACTAAAGATAAAGCATTCTACGCTGGGTTCGACGTCGGCGACACTGTCTTCTCCTACCTCAATGCCGATGAGCATAAGGTGCGGAGGGATATCCTGAACCCACTCTTTTCAAGGCGCGCCATTATCAAGTTTGAGCGCAGCATCCAGGACAAAGTAGGTGTTCAACTTCCCCCTCAGTGTTCGAATTTTTTGAAGCTACAATGTTCAGATCGATCTCCTCCTTGAACGTTTACGGGAGTACGGCGATAAGCCCGTTAACTTCCGTTTCGCCTTTCGCTCGCTGACTATGGATATAATCACGACTTACGCCTACGGGTATTCTTTTGGTGGCCTCGACGCCCCCGGATTCGACCATCCAATCAATGCCAGCATCGATGGCGCCGTCCGAGCCATGGCTACCTCGAGATATGTGCCCCCACTTCGGCTACTCCAGAACGTACCGCCCGATCTCATGGCGAAACTCGATACAAGGCTAGCTGGCTACGCATTCATGCGAAATTCCCTCTCCGTCAATATTGACAAGCATTTGGCAAACCCTGCCGCGCTGCGCAAAGAGGAGCACGAAACGATTTACCACCACCTTCTTCCAGAATCAGTCGATCCTAGTCTCTGGCCGTCGAAGAAGTCACTTATCGGCGAGGTTAGCAAGTGTTGGAGGTTCAGAAAGCACTAGTATTGACATTTGCATTAGGCCCAAAATCTCTTACTTGCTGGGACGGATACGACGAGCAATGCGCTCACGTTCGGGCTGTACCATCTGCTTCTGGACGAGAATGTGCATGTGCGCAAGAGGTTGATCGAGGAGCTGATGAACGCTTGGCCGGAGATGAATTCACCCTTCTCATACGAGCAGGCGGAGAAGTTGCCATATCTCGTGAGTGATGCTTCTCCTGCTCCAATGGAACTTTGATAGCTGACATTCCTCCAGACGGCTGTCGTCAAAGAGTCTCTGAGGATAAGTGTTGGTGTGTTAGTCCAGCTTCCGCGCCTCGTTACTGTCCCCAGGGACATTGACGGTGTGCATGTTCCGCCTGGTGTAAGCACAGTGGACTGTTTCGCTCGAATTCGTGAATAACGATGTGCTTAGGTGGTGGTCTCTGCATCTGCGTGGTTCGTCATTATGAACCCAGATGTCTTCCCTCAGCCGGAAAAGTTCATACCGGAACGTTGGTTGCAGTCGAATGTCGCCGAGCTTGATAAGCACCTTGTCGTCTTCTCTCGTGGCCCCAGGAGCTGTCTCGGGATGAAGTCAGGCGTTCTGTTCTGTGCAATTATAGTGAAGCTGATGTTCTTACTCGTAGTCTGGCCTGGTGCGAGATGTATATGACTTTGGCGCATCTATGGCGCAAGTTTGAGGTAGAGATGCATAATACTAGGCAAGTCAGGCGAGATAGATGTTATTTATCCTGTTTGGCTGACTTCTTTCCCGTGGCAGTGCGGAAGACATGAAGGTTCGGGCGTACATGCTGCCTTCATGGTGCGGAGAGGGACTTCGTGCTGTTGTGAAGGAGCGAGAGAATTGATAATGTGAATGAATTGGATAGGTCAGCAAAGCGTTGGGTTTGAGTTCTATAGCCTTTTACTTCATCCTTCTTGATGTGATTCTTACTTATTGAGATGTATCATTGCTTTATTGGTATGCTTTACTCGGCTAGAGTGTACAATCGAAAAAGATATTCCTCAATTTCAGTCACATGACGTGCTCTCTTGTTCACCTTTACCATCACTCGGATTTTAAGGAATGGCCTTACAGTCATACCGTCTGGCTTCTGCTTCATCCAACGAACGCACATCACCCAACTTAACGCTTGCTCAATCGTCGCCCGAGTAGGCGGGAATGGGTGACCCGGCGCTTTCGGAAACCACCAAAACACTGGCTGCAATTTACCTGGAACCAACACCGCCCGGTAACCATACCCTACGATGGACATTGTGTTATGACATTGCATTTCCTACTCAAACAAAGAAAGGCATTGCAAGAGTCCAAGCTGGCTAGCTTTTTACCACTCCATCTTTCAATTTCTTCGCACATGACATCCAAATGCCATTCGGCTTTTCCTCGAATGTGTTAATATCACTCCTGCCGTTGGCGCGTTATATTAGCACTATCACGTAGCGCCCCACTCCGAAGTTCAGCGTTCTGCCCGGGCGGCATTTCTCCGTCTACTAGTACTTAACCTTGACGAACGCAGTTCAAGTTTATTGTTCCTCGGTCATGCCATTGTCACCCTCCAATTTCTCTCCTTACCTTTCCTCTATTTCGCTTGTAGTTCTTTTCTCGGTTCTGTATCTCGTCGCCTCGAGACTTTTCTTTCACCCGCTCGCCTCGTTTCCCGGACCACGACTCGCAGCGTTGACCGATTTCTATGCAGCGTACTACGAGTTATGGAGGGATGGATATCTCGTCTATCAGCTCAAAGAGCTTCACTGCGTTTATGGTTAGTTTTGTTTTAGACCATCACTGTCTTCCATGCTGATGAGCTGAGATAGGTCCTGTAGTACGGATTCGGCCAAACGAGGTGCGCTCCGCACCGACCTTGTGTTACTATGACTCATACTTACCAATCGACAGCTCCATTTTAGCACCCCCGAGGCGTACTTTGCTATTTATCCGCCAAATTCGGGATTCACCAAAGATCCCGCCTTTTATTCCAGCTTCGGTCTCGGCGAATCCTCCTTTGGTTACTTCGATGTCAAGAAACATAGGAAGAGGCGAGAACTCCTCAATCCGCTCTTCTCAAGACGTGCAATCACAAAGTTCGAGTGGAATATCCAGGACAATGTGAGACTTCGAAAGTTGTCTCATTACACCTCAGGCTCACGCAAACTAGATTGACCACTTCGCCGAGCGCCTACGGCAATATGGAACCATGCCCGTAAACTTCAAATGCGGCTTTCGCGCATTGACGATGGACATCATCACGATGTATTCTTACGGTTACACATTCGGCGGTATAGACGCGCCAGGATTCGACCACCCCATTCCCAGTAGTCTGGACAGCTCCGTCGTCCTACAGGCGGCATCAAGATACTTCCCCCCGCTCCGCGCTGTCCAGTGGTTGCCTCCGGATGTCTTCACATTGTTGAAGCCAAGCATTGCTGGCTTTGCCTTTCTTCGAAGCTCCGTTCGTCGTAACGTGGAGACGTTCTTGTCGAATCCGGAATCATTCCAAAAGGCGGATCATGAGACGATCTACCATCACTTGCTGCCAGAATCGGTGGATCGCAGTCAATGGCCATCGAAGGCGTCCTTAGTTGAAGAGGTATGCCGAGTTGCGTATTGACGGTGGACAGGTTTTGACATCGTTTCAGGCCGAGATACTAATTGGCGCTGGGACGGATACGACGAGTAATGCACTGAATGTGGGTTTCTTTCATCTTCTTTTGGATGAGAACAAGGAAGTGCGAAAGAGGTTGGAAAATGAGCTGAAGATGGCCTGGCCAGAGAAAGATTCACCTTTCTCGTTCGAGCAAGCTGAAAAGCTACCGTATCTGGTGAGCATGTTGTATTCAATCTGTCCGTTTCTGACTCTCCATTTTCAGACAGGCGTCGTGAAGGAATCCTTGAGGTTGAGTATCGGTGCTCCCTTACCACTGTCCCGTCTAGTTGGTGCTCCAACAACGATCGACAGCTCGTATGTTCCAGCTGGGGTGCGTTTGATAGTCCTTACTTGATCATGGCCAGAGCTGACATGGCTCTAGGTTGTTGTGGGCGTCTCTTCGAAGTTCCTCCTGTTGAATTCGGAGACCTTCCCTCAGCCGGAGAAATTTATACCTGAACGTTGGGCTCAGCCCAACGCGGCGGAGCTGGACAAGCATTTGGTGGTATTCTCCCGAGGCCCCAGAAGTTGTCTCGGTATGAAGTGAGTTTCTTGTCATTATTTCATTATGTGGAAGTCATTAACACTCCAGTCGGGCGTGGTGTGAAATGTACTTAGTGTTCGCGCATCTGGTGCGCAAGTTTGAGGTCAAGTTGGATGATACGAAGTGAGTTGGTTATCTCTCGTACGATGACTGTTTTACTGAGAGCAGTTGCAGTGCGGAGGATATGGTAATTCGGGAGTACATCGTGGCCTCGTGGCGTGGTCGGGGACTTCGTGCCACTTTGAAAGAGCGAGATGAGTAAGACGAAGTGCGATTCGGTTGAGGGAGATTAGGATTCGGTCCTCAGCATTGGAGCGAGTGGTTACATCCATTGACAAAGGTACCATGTACCCAAGTCATTCCCGTAGATATTCTGGATCCGTAGACACCAAGCCTCCTCTAATATCTATTTAAACCTTACCTTATGGGCTGGGACGTTATGAAGGAGGTCGCTGCACTGAGGCTAGTCGCTAGTAATGTAAGGTCACGTGTCATATTGTGATTTTCTTTCCTGGACCACCATGTTGGCCGCGTTCAAATTCGCTAATACCGGTGTAGCCTCCACACAACCATGGCCATAGGATTTACTACGCTTCTCAGTCGCTCGGTATACTACAGCCTGCTCATTCGCTCCAGAATTGTACTAACGTATTCGGCAGATACTGAAATAGCCGCTCAGTTGAAGACTAGTACACATTCGAACATTATACGTCGCTGGCTGGCTGCTTGGATATACAGCAAAATGTCAAGCTAGTACCGCCTTGGAAGCAATAAGTTTGGGATGGTAGCCATAGTGCGCTGCTTTCTCTCCCTGTTAACCAACGCTCATGATTTCTGCCAGCAAAATATCTCAGAGACTTCTGTATGCCCGCCATTGGCATTCATCCAACCGACGATTCATCTTCGCGGTCAACGAACCGAGGCGACCTATAAGCTTGGAATTCAATCTCCCCGTCAAGCCACATAGCGCTATTGGATAGTCTATACTGTTTGCGCTACGGGATGCGAGGTGTCAAACGGTGGCTTCGCAAAGACGCGAACTCTACCCATGCACTATATAGGCCGCCGCAGGGAACGACACTCCAGCATCCATGATTTTCCCAAACACAGTACCCCATCTTGTCGTCCAGGCTTCATTGGCCCTCATTACTTGGGCTTTGTACACAGTCATCTCAAGGCTATATTTCCACCCCCTTAGATCATTTCCTGGACCGCGTTTGGCAGCGTTTTCCGAGATATACGCCGCCTACTATGAATTTTGGAAGGAAGGCATGTTCGTACAACACCTCCTAGAACTTCACCGCATATACGGTCAGATCCTATTTTACTTGTAGACGGCATTGCTTACTTCAATAGGCCCCGTCGTGAGGATTCGTCCCAACGAAGTCAGTTTCGATCTCGCTACATTGTTATTGACTACTGATGACGGTGGATAGCTACATTTTAGCACTCCGCAAGCCTTCTTTGCGATCTACCCTTCTCGCTCCGGCTTCACAAAGGATCCCGCATTGTACAAGGCTTTGGGTGCTGATGGTGGATCTTTGGCCCTCATCGACGTCAAAGCTCATAAAGCTCGACGGGACCTTATCAATCCTCTCTTCTCTAGGCGCGCAATCATCAAGTTTGAACAAAGCGTTCAAGATATTGTGAGTCATCTGATTGTGCTGTGCTCATCCTTCTCATCAATTCGACAGATCGATCTCTTCCTTGAGAATCTCTCTGCCTACAAGGAAAAACCTGTCAACTTTAAATTCGCATTTCGCTCTCTGACCATGGATGTCATCACGACCTATTGCTTCGGGTATTCCTTGGGTGGTGTCTCCGCACCGGATTTTGATCATACAGTGCCTCCCAGTCTCGGCGACGCGTTGAAGCACTCAATGGTCGTGAGATATATCCCCATAGCTCGCGCTCTACTCAAGCTACCTACTGATATGCTCAAATACGTTAACGCCAAGGCCGTAGGGTATAAGTCCTTTCAGGAGACCGCTATTATCAATGTCGACAAGTATTTGGCCTCTCCTCACTCCGTGGGCAGTGTAGACCACGAAATCATTTATCACCATCTACTTCCCGAGTCAGTGGATCGTAGCGAGTGGCCAGCCAAGCAATCTCTTATTGACGAGGTGAGTCTCTGTCAACGTTTTTATAGTCGAAACTAAAATTTCAACCCTTGACAGACTGCGCTTCTCGTCGGCGCTGGAATAGATACAACAAGCAATACACTCAGTGTCGGGTTGTATCATATCATTAAGGACAAGGCGGTCAAGAAGACCCTGGAAGATGAGATTATGACGGCTTGGCCGGAGAAGGATTCTCCGTTCTCTTATGAACAGGCAGAGAAGTTGCGCTTTCTGGTGAGCCCCGTATCCAATCGACATGACGAGCGTGCAGTGAACAGTTCTATAGTCAAGCGTTGTTAAGGAAGCTCTGAGATTGAGTAATGCGAACGTGATTGCTCTCCCTCGTGTTGCTACGTTTCCGACGGTGATAGACGGCTCTCAAGTTCCAGCTGGTGTAAGTGTTAACATGTCAAATGCCGCCCCCTTCGTTGATGTTTTCTCCAGACTGTCGTTGGATGCTCGAGCGTCTTCCTGTTGATGGACCCAAAGATATTCCCGGAGCCCCATCGGTTCATGCCCGAACGTTGGATGCAAGCCGATACCACGGCATTAGAGAAGCACTTGGTCGTCTTTTCTCGTGGACCCAGGAACTGCGTCGGGATGAAGTATGCTTGTGCGTATGATGGAGTGCTAGCTGAACTGACTTGTTCGCAGTCTGGCGTGGTGTGAGTTGTATGTGACGTTCTCGCATTTGGTGCGCAAGTTTGAGATGGAGCTTCATGATACGAGGTATGAGTTCTAGCTTCCTTTCATTGGCACTACTGACTTCGAGACGTTAGCGATGAGGATATGGAGCTACGTGCTTACATGTTACCTTCGTGGCATGGTAGAGGATTGCGCGCGGTATTGAAAGAGCGCACCGCCTAATAATTGTGAACTGGAATAGAAGCTTGATGATGATTTAGAACGAGTCAATATCATTTCGTCAACAGAACATTGGCATCCCGTTTCCTTGAATACATAATCGATGATCATTTGTTCCAGCGTCAGCGTTGCTTTGCATGTCAAACTATAAACTGCAGAAGAGTACATATTCATTTCATATGCAATACAGTAACGATACACATTCAATTTATCCTTCTTCAATCCCTGGCATCGACATAATCGATGCCCTCTGAGTCAATTAGCATCCTCCAAGATCTTTTTCTTGTCCGCCGACTTCCTCTTGATCCCCGCACTCAATAACCTCTTCAAAATACTCGCGCGCCTCTCCGTACCTGGCTTCTTGCAATCGCCGTCCAGCGCGGGCGGGTCTGCGCAATGCCTCAACCGCCTATAACCACCTGCCTCTCCTTTCTCATTAGCCTCTTTCCGGATTTCGGTAAACTCCCTCAAGATCGCCATCGTGATCTTGCGTTCAATGCCCCTGCACCGTTCTCTGTGGCGTATCCATAGTTCCCACTGGACGATATCCCCGACGTCGTCTTTACCGTTGAGATGAACGACATGCTCGCTGCACCCGAGGCACGTCCCAGCATTTAAATTCAACCACTCCTCTACTGCTAAGAATTCGGTGAGTTTGTAGGAAGGGTTCGTGCTTTTGGGAACGAAGAAGAAATTCTTGTCGACAACGATGAGGGGAGTCTTTTTGTGTAGGTCTCGGGCGTGGAAGAAGACACTACCGCCTTGAATGTCGCTGAGTTGATGAGTAGAGGCGATGGTAATGTCAGGCTCCTGGACGCTGAATGGAATCCTACTTGTTATGAGCAAGTCGTTCACCCGAGATCTATAGAGAAAACGCACTTTATAGTCCCGAGATCGTAGCGGAACAAATTCTGGTCTGTGTTGGCCTTGAATATGATCTTAATAGACATTATATCAACACAATTGTGAACGGAGACGATGAAAGTCGACATGATGAACAAAGATCGGCGGTGGCGAACGAAAGGAAATTGTAGAATGTAGAGGCCACCCGGTCGACGGCTTATATACTACGACAAACGCACCTCTCATTGTTAGCGAAACTCGCCGGACCCTGGGCCGATTTCAAACTTGTTGAACATACCTGTCCATAAATGGATAAAAGTGATGATGGTTCCGATCATGATCGTCTTTTGTGTCTCGGGACTCGGAAGCAAATTTTCTTTATTGGCCTAATCGGGGTACAGTTTGGGGGACGCCCCCTCGCACCGAAGTCACGCTGACGCGAGAGCAAATGCTCATCAGCTTGACGCCGACGCGGAGGTGCGCCCACCGAATAAATAATGCTTTAGCAATGGCATGCGGCTGCAGCTGGGAGAAACGTTAGCACCGATTTAGGCGTCGAAGAATTGACTCACTGGAGAGAGAAAATGAAAAAAAGGGACGCTACGAAATGGGACCTAGGACGCATGAACGAGACTTGCTCTCTAATGTCTCGTGAAATTGTCCGAGATACCTCCCGCGGCGAGGTGGTGGAATGGGGATGGGAATTTTGCAATTGGATTGAGTGGATGGATGGGTGGATGAATGGATCTAGTTAAAGATCCCCGAAACGACGACGCAGTCTTGAGCGAAGGGTCTGAAAGCAGATATTATTCAATAATGACACATATTAGTGGACAGACGGTATGAATCCTCACCACCTTGTGCCGGAGTCGTGCTAGACGCAGCTCACAGCTTTTCAAACGAAAGTTCCTTGATATATAATAGGTCCAAAATCCCCCGATAGACCAGTGATCATCGCACATTTCGTCTTGGACGCTTCGAAATTCCAGGTCGGCACTAACAAGTGAAGGGGTTCATATCAATGACACGACGCTGCCCACTCAAATATACGTACCAACGAAGATGCTCGCGGAATTTTGCCACGTCCTGGCGTCGCAAGGCCTGACGCTCCACTGCATCTTGAAGTGTGGCGTCACATCGAGCAAGAGCAATGTTGACGCCATCTAGACGATTCGTAGGTTGAAGCTCACAGTAAAGCAAGCCTGCAAAGCAGTTCAAAAGGACAATGATCATCGAAGATACCGGTACAACCAGAGGACCAAAATTGAAATGGGCGTCGGCGACGTTGAGCGCCAACAACAAGAAATCTGAGATAGACAGCATTGAAGAGAGGGCAGCCCAACAGCAGCTAGACGATTCCATCTCGTGCCTTTCTTATGCTTGCGCAATTACCTCGCATTTACAAGATCAAGAATAAGATTAAGCAGCGTGCCGTGGCGCAGTCAGGCTATAGAAGTTTCTTGAGCAGTGGCAAGTCCTCTTGAGATACGACGGAGTTTTAGACGAGAGAGTTTTGGTACAGATAATGCTGAAAGCTCCATGTAAATCACTTGATTGAGACTTGGAATACTAGAAAATTTGCAGGGAACGTACTTCTAGATGCCCATGAGCTCATGCGGCGTCGGGCTCATGCCTCGTTGACACAGCAAGAGTGGATCATTGAGAGAAGCTTTAACGAGAAGAGATTTAGCAGTCCATGGAAGCATTTTTCGCAGGCCATGACGCGTATTTACAGCAACGATGTGGCGTAAGCTCTCGTTAATCGGTTTGGATAAACTTGCCACACAACGTTCGATTGATAAATGTGCCCTAATGCAGCTGACGGCAGTGATGGGATAATCATTGTGAGCGTAGTGAGCAAATTATAGCGTAACGTGTGAGACCGGTCCACTCAGAGTAACGAAACAAATGCAATCTGACAAGTCCAGACCAGGACATAAATTCAACGCCACGGCCACCAATGTTCATTCGACACGTGTCTGTCCACCACTGCACTTGCTCCATCCTTTGTATTTGTCAATAATTGGAGGCTGGTGACTAAGACGATACTAAATATGGTATTACAATCTGCAGTAAGTACGACGCAAAAGATTCAAGTTTTAAATATACGCAAAAGTCGGGCGTCAGAGATGATCCGTGTTCGACATAATGGGCACTCTCTTGTGCTTGACATGACGAGTTCCGAACATCCCCTGCACATCGCGAGATGTCTGCGAGCGAAAGATCAACATCAGGAAGAACAAAGGGCAAAGTCACGTACCCGCAATCCACGATTGCAATATTTGCCTCCTCATCCTGACAGACGACACACAGCCCGTTGCGCTCGACACCAAAGCTTGGTGACTGCCACTGTGATGGAGATGGAGCCGAACCACCTCCCTGTTCCCTTGCATGTAGCTCCTTCTCTCTTTCTTGCATCATCCTCTTCTGCCTCTCCACGCGCTCCGCCTCCTCCGCAGCCTCGGCAGCTTGCTGGCGTTCCCGTTCCTCCCTCTCCGCATCCACGAGGGTCTGGACTTTCTTGACAAGCTCGCCTTTCTCCAGGACAGTCCCAACATGGACGTGATTATCCGCCAGTATGCTCTTGAGCACACCGATGGACAAAGATGCTATCTCCCCGACGGACAGCGTTATCAAATGTGATAATGGGGGTGCGGGGGCATGATGCGTAGAAGTTGCCCGTGCACGAGGGGGATTGGGATTCAAGTTCGGACTGGGATTGGGTCTTGTGGCGCGAGGCGGAGGAGGGGCAGTCGTTGGACGGGGAGGAGTACGAGGGGGCGGCTGGGGGCGGGAAGACTGGGGAGGCGGCGGTGGTGTATTTTGGAATGGCCGGGCCTGGCGCGGAGGAACAGATGGCCTGGGAGGTGGCGCAGGCGGGGCATCCGGGGCGAGATCTGGTCTAGCAAATTCCCAGCCTGTTTGTGCAGGGCGAGGTGGAGGTGGGGGCGGTGGAGGTGGCTCGCGTGAGAACAGTCCTCGAGAACGTTCGTTGCGTACTGGGACAGAGTGCTGGCGATAGTATGTCTGACAGAATAAGCCAACGTAACGATGAATAACTGTTAGACTAACCTCGTAGCTGGGGCTCAGACATCCATTGGACCGCCTGGCTCTCGTCAAAGCTCGGACGATCTCCTCCTTCTCAACCATTCTATCAATCGAGATATTGTACGCCGCGGCGTATTTCTTGAGTTTACTCAAAGGCATATGTTTAAGTGCGCCCTCGGTAGAAGCGGTTACTGGCTTGAGCTGCTCAGTCAACGAAATGCAGAGATGATTGGCCACTCACTCTGAAGTAACTCGATGCAGTATGCGCAAACGTTCATCATGTCATAACCTGGTCCTGCATTCGGTCCTCTAGGCATCAACGCCTGGTAATCGGAGCAATTATGGCAGTAAGCATAACCTAGAATACGCTCGTTATGCTAGGTAGCGACGACAACCTGTGTAGCGTACCACAATGGTTGCACATCCGCGATCTTGTAAAGATTACATTGAATTCTTTGCAGCATTTCCGGCATGCGTCTTCGTTCTGGCCAGTTATATTTGCTGGTGGCGGCCCACTGAGCAAAGGAATTCCTCTGTCGGCCATCGTTGACGCCGTAGAGAGTAGTGAATGGCTTATTAACGGGATAGAAACGTTTATAAACGCGATAGAATCGACGAGAACATGACGGTAAGATGACAAACAGTTCGGCGCGGCCGGCGGATCTGACCGGGACGTGGCGCACGGCAGATGCCGCTTCGTCTCTTATTGTGACTATCATCACCATTAAGCAATCACCGAGGTCAGTCTGCTGCTATCGCTAACGTTGATTTCACTCATATATCCCCTTAGGCTTCCGAACTCGTTGCACCGGGAGACTCCTATTTTCATTCTAGGTATCCTTTTGTCTTACTACACGAGCATTAACTAACGCGACTGTACAGTGATATCATGGCCAAGGGGAGAAGACTTGCGCGTACATCTACCACCGACCCGCCCAGTCCTGGGCCAGCCAAAATACTTGAGCTCCCAAATGAACTCCTCATTCTCATTCTCCGAAACATCAAGGAGCCAGACATATTCTCTCTGGCTTTGACATGCCGACGCCTCAATAAGACTGCGTTTGGGTACCTTTTCTTCCCACCACCACCCACGCCTCTTTTTTTCTACAGTCCAATTCGGTTCGAAGGTGGCCTCTCCTCTGTGTACATTGGTCACACGAGGGAATTCCGCACATTTAAAGCGCTGCGACTAGCATTTTTCGATAAACCCTGCCCGCGCACTATCCAGACCCATTTCTCTGCAATTTCTTTTCCAGGCGAGGCAAAGCAGGCTGGTCTATTTTTTGAAACCAGTCCTTCGGTGGAACATATCTTGTTTTGTTTCCATCCGGTCTATCATAAAGTGCCCACACCCGCCGCTTACCGAAGAGCCATGGAATACTTGCTCAAAAGTCTAACCTGTGTTCGTGTCCACCAAAAGGCATTCGATCTGGAACTATCTGGCACTAATATCGTTGTTGATGATACAGCGCCATCCCCATCCTTCAACGGGATTCTTCTTCGGACGCCAACCAAACTCACTCTTAAAGGGACCACCTTCCTTTTTAAACATCCCTTCCTCTATTGGACCATCAACTCGATGGACGCATGTCGGCTCTCCAACTTGCACTTGACGAACGTGGACATCGGACCATATCTCAATTTAATCACGCTTGATACTCTTCGAGAGCTAACCATTGCCTGCCACACGGTCACGCAAGTCGAGCTCAGCGCGTTCTTATCCCGACATCACAAGATCGTCACTCTTGTCGTCCATAACATTGCCAACATCCCTGATGGTGATGCTACCTCACAAATCAAAGCCGATAAAGCGATAGCCAGAGGTGCTCTTCCAAAAGTACACAAGCTACAGATGCCGCCCAAGTATCTCCTGTCGTGGCTTCGCGCTAGGTCTTCCCTACGCTCCCTCAAAGTCTTGCATTTGGAAGACCGGGTTTCAGATTCCCCACTGCAGGATATTCTACACGCGCTCGCTTCAAGATCCGAAACAACGCCGCTTCATACCCTCTCACTCCCACTACGGGATCTTAGCGAAACATCAAAATGGGTGGACATCCCGCTGGAGGATCGAGCAGAGCCACACGTAAAAGGGCTGCTGCAGCTCCATGTGCATCTAAATGAGTATTATTGTACAATTACTGTGGAGGTGTTGGAATGGCTTGCGAGTGCCGTCGCACTGTTTCCGGATGTCAAAACTCTCAACATCCGTTGGCCAGGTGAGGGAAAAATTTGGCATAATCGTTTGCGGAAGCTGTTGAGGGAGAAGTGTCCACGACTCACTCATACCGAGTTTGACGACATTCGAGCCCCCATACTAGGCATAGCTTATGATGCTTAGTCTAACTAGTAGTCGGTTCATTATGACTTCCACGAAATTTGTAGTCCTAGTTTGCACACAGAATTTTCATGCGAATGCCACGATAGCGGTCACATGGTACAATATCTTTCGTTCGAACCATCACCATTCTCTCTCTCTCTCGCTCCTACTTCTAACGCAACTAGTGATTAAATGACATCGTATGTATTCTATCCTATCCTTACAAACCAGGCTGTACTTAATCCACAGTATTCAAAGTTTTCCGCCACCGCCAGGTGACTCGGATGCGCCACTGTCGCCCGAAGCGACCCAATTCGCTATCACAAGTATCATTGATCTACCCAATGAGCTCCTTCATGCCATCATAGCTGATTCCGATGATTCCGATGTCTTCTCGCTCGGTCTATCGTGCAGGCGCTTCAACCGAGTCGTGTTTGGATACCAGTTCTCCATGTTGACCCCTGAAGAAAAATGTTGGAATTCCATATTAATCGACGCGGAGCACGGCTCATTCCGCATCTTCGACGCCCTCCGACTCTCGTTATTCGACAAGCCTAGCATCCTCACGATCAGAGTCGGCTTTTCTCCATCTGGCTTTCCTGAGGAATTTGGGCGACTCGGCCGATTCTTTCGCACGCAACCATTGCTACATAACGTTGATCTTCAATTCATGAAGAGCCAGTCACCCGGCCAACGTCAGGCTGTCGAGGAACGACTCGCGTATATGAACGCGATGACCAGCTTTTTGCCGGGCCTATCCCTGGTCAAGTTCGAGGATTTCTCATCGACGCTGTTTCTCCGTGGAGATTTACATTTTCACGATGATCAGGCTAGTGCTCCTTATAATGCCCCCCTCCTCCATTTACCTCCAAAGGTCGGGCTTTGTGGAACCTCCTTTCTATTCGGGCCTCACTTCCTCAACTGGACTATCAACTCTATAAATGCCTCTCGTGTCGTAGAATTAATTCTCAGAGGCAACCTGCAGATTGCGGAACACATGGAACGACTCACGCTCAACCACTTGTCCATCTTAAGCTTGAAGTTTGATAGCTATATCTCTAGCAGAGCTAGAGTCACACCGTTGCAGCTGAATCGCTTCCTTTCCCGACATCCCACACTCACCACAGTCAACGTGTCTTCTTCTTCTGTGCTTGCGCTTCGAAACGCAGCGGAAGCCACAGACGGCATGTCAGCGATCGCTCGTGATGCTTTACCCAATGCCCACGATATTACCCTGCCTGGTGAATATCTCGCATCCTGGTTGTCCATCCCTTCTGTCCTTCCTTCGATTACCCACTGTCGTGTCTACGACGAGCCGCCGGAATCGACGATGCAAAAGATCCTGTACGGTCTCGCTAGGAGAGGCAAGGTAACACATATCCACCTGCCGTTGTTCCATTATATCCATCAGTCCGCCTGGATGGACATCCCTTTGACTGAGCGAACAGAGCCCAAGATGAAAGGCACTACCGACCTCGACCTGTCGCTTCCAGAAGGGTGGAACACGACAAGGGAAATAGAAGAGAAGCTCAGCAGTGCGATCGCGTTGTTCCCTGACATCGAACGAGTCTCGCTGATTGTGCTTGCAATCCATGCGAAGGATTTTTCCGACTTCAGGAAGCTGTTGAAGAAGAAATGTCCGAGCCTTATATCCGTTAGAAGCTTTTCGGAGACTTTTTATGTGGTGAGTTTCGCGACTTTTCCTCCAAAACACTCAACGACCCATCAACACAGTGACGCGGAAGGTGAAATCTCTTCTGCTAGCTGAGATTTGGGGAGCATCGTCGCAAGTATATTACAAACCTTAACACTACCATTTAGGAGGCTAAAGGTATAAATTAAGACCCCCAGTCCATGTACTTGATCAGCAGCTCACTGAGGATAAGTAGTGGCGCAACGAATGAAGCCCGGGATCACATAAGTTTCTATCTATATCGCGTCGACGGTCGTGGTCGCCATTCTTCTTTAGCTTTTTGGCATTGTACCACGAGGTATGGTCTTTTTATTGTCCTCTTTGGGCAACGCAAAGGGACTATTACCCATTGTTCATCCTTGAGCGAACAATGGTAACCGCGCGCGCGCGAGCCGACCACAATACTTAAGAGCCTCACATGAGCCCTCTCTCCATCATCCTCTTCCTTCAATCAATATGCAAGACATGTACGCCACATTTCTCTAATCCTGTGCTATTATGCTGATACCCCAATAGCACCATGACCGACGAAACTGTCGCCAACGTTCTTGTCGTTGGCAAGACGTATGTCCGCTATTACTTACTCTCTGACTCCCCGGTCTAATCTCCGACTTAGCGCACTCACTGTTCCTCCACGCCTTCCTCTAACTGCCTTGATGCAGGAGACCCAGCGGGCTCGCGCAGCCTGGAATCAACCATATCCTATGCCGGTCATTGCATACGACCCAGAGAAGGCTAGAGAGGCGCCTCTTCGGCCTCTTCCTCCTCCTGTAGCTCCTCGATCGCAGGCTCAGATTCCATCGCGGAATGCACCTGCTTCGCAGTCATTTACCGGCATGTTCAGCCGACAATTGAACTTCAACGCAGAGTCGGACACGGCGAGCTATGGATCCCAGGTTGCGTATGCCAGTGCGGCGTTCGCTCCTCAGGCCCCGAATGACTATGTGTATCCTTCATTCTACTAATCATTGATATTTCTACCTACAATTCTATACATCCATCATGCTTGATACTCATACAATGTTATCCATTTACATAGTTCATATTGCGCCACATAGTGTCGACTAGGAGAATTGAAGCTTCGTGAGAGCGCGCGCTAACTCTGTAGCTGCTCTTGGGTCCGATGTCATAACATGGATCGGCTCGGTCTCTCTGAACACCTCTTCCAAAACTTGGACAGCACCTGACATGTGTGCAACCCGTGCGCAGACAGCGTGTAGCTTGAGTAGTTGCGGATGAGGCGGTGAAATAAGAATCTGGTTGGACCTTTGACGGACCGGAACGTGATTGTAGTTAGGAAGAATGCAGAACAGCGGAGGTACTCGGGGAAGAACACTGGCTCATAAGTGTCAGACAAGACTTGCCCATGATGATCCTAGTCTGTGATTAGCTTGGAAGCGTATCATAAGCTAAAACACACTATAGCAGGTTGGAGGGATACATTCAATCCAGAGAAGAGAGGAGAAGCAGTGGCTCCGACGATGAAGGCGTTCTGAGGGTCATGGAGATGTTCAGAGCCTGGAAGTTGTCCCACCGAGAGGCCATATTGTTCGATGAGCGCTGACGCACAAGTGGCCCATTTCTGGTGGAAAGGTCGTCAAACGGACTCTCGGTGATGAATGAGAACATTTATGTACCCTTTGACCTACTCGAGGCGACATTCCGACGATCTCTTTGGTCAGCCTTGACTCAGTGATGAGGTATGCAACGTCCGTGGAAGTACCCCTAGTGCTGGCGTATGAGCTGGACTCTTCGTGATAAAATCCCATTCCAAGTCACCAGAGAAAACGCAACGATTGTTGTCGCGAGCCAGGAGCTGGATAGTTATTTAGCATTCGCAGACCAGTAGAAGACGGCAGATACCATATCAATTTTCGCAATCGTCCTGGAGTTGCCTTAGCGTCTTCCAGGGTCTGTTCGAGTGTGTTTGTATTCTTGGAATCGGACATGGGTGGGTAATCAGAGGTGCTCCCTGTAGACGTGGCGTCGTTTGGGCTGAGAGCTACATGAATGGAGGTTAAGAAGTACTACGAGGAAATGAAACGCTCACCCACACGCGCCGGATGGTAAAGCGTGACACATTGTAATTGGGTTGTCGACGTAAGCCATGCCCCAGTACACCGTTTCAATACTCAACTCAACTCGCCTCAACTCGCCTCAACTCGCCTCAACTCGCCTCAATTCCTCTCAACTCGTGACAGTCAGCATGAGTTCAACTCAAATGGGAAAATAAAAAGGCGACACCGAGATTCGAACGAACGACCTCGGCAATAGAACCTATCAATGTAACCAGCCATACCATTAGGCCAATTAGCCATAACATAGAGCAATCGTGTGGCTACCTATCCCCTCCACCCGTACCTATAGGACAGAAATTAAACGACCTTATCTTAGCTCAAAGTATAGTATACCATACAGCCAACACTTATAAATGGAGCGAGCGTTGTACACATTCTATGCGTTCGTTCGCCAGTGGCGTAGTTAAGTAAGCCGTAGTCATATCTGTCAATTTAACTTGATTACTCTTCTCTCTTCTTCTCTCTTCCTCTCGTCATCCTTCCATCGTTAACGTTCAAACCGACGCTCAACGCCGCCCTCTCGACCCCAAGAGTCGACGGCAAGCGGACCCAACGCCAACCGGACCATTTCCCGCCCATACCGCCTCATCCACCGCCCCTACCGCCTCCCAAAATCGACGGGAAGGCGATAAAAACGCCAAACCGACGCCCAACGTCGCCCTCTCGACCCCAAGAGTCGACGGCAAGCGGATTCAACGCCAACCGGACCATTTCCCGCCCATACCGCCTCATCCACCGCCCCTACCGCCTCCCAAAATCGACGGGAAGGCGATAAAAACGCCAAACCGACGCCCAACGTCGCCCTCTCGACCCCAAGAGTCGACGGCAAGCGGATTCAACGCCAACCGGACCATTTCCCGCCCATACCGCCTCATCCACCGCCCCTACCGCCTCCCAAAATCGACGGGAAGGCGATAAAAACGCCAAACCGACGCCCAACGTCGCCCTCTCGACCCCAAGAGTCGACGGCAAGCGGATTCAACGCCAACCGGACCATTTCCCGCCCATACCGCCTCATCCACCGCCCCTACCGCCTCCCAAAATCGACGGGAAGGCGATAAAAACGCCAAACCGACGCCCAACGTCGCCCTCTCGACCCCAAGAGTCGACGGCAAGCGGACCCAACGCCAACCGGACCATTTCCCGCCCATACCGCCTCATCCACCGCCCATACCGCCTCCCAAAATCGACGGGAAGGCGATAAAAACGCCAAACCGCCGCCCAACGTCGCCCTCTCGACCCCAAGAGTCGACGGCAAGCGGATTCAACGCTAACCGGACCATTTCCCGCCCATACCGCCTCCCAAAATCGACGGGAAGGCGATAAAAACGCCAAACCGCCGCCCAACGTCGCCCTCTCGACCCCAAGAGTCGACGGCAAGCGGATTCAACGCTAACCGGACTCATCCTTGTCCCCACTCACATTCAAACCGCCACCCCACCCTCTAGATCGACGAGATCGTGTCATTCCAAGCCCACCGTCCGCTTCGCGTCCCCATTCCACCCACCACCGCCGCCCTTTCGACGCCAAAAGTCGACTCCTCCGTTCCATCGAATCGCGGCTCGCGTTCCCCATCCCCCCTTCCATCCTTCTCATCCCAGAACGTCCGTTTAAATGCGTCCAGTAATTAACCGGCCTCGACATGGTGAGTGGCCTTGTTGTAAATTCGATATCCCAGCCAATTTCCTTTCCAGCCAATTACCATAGCCGCTCGAAGCCGCGGGTACAACTCTTCTTCCCATCCACAATATCTCGTCGCATGAGAAAGCGGATCTCATACAGGTATCCCACCAGTGTCGCCACGGCTATCCTTCACGAACTTCGTGATAATCTTCGCGCTTTTGAGGGGCTAGCTAGATATATTGTGCTACTGTGAGTGTCGTGTTCTCTATCCGTATAGTGGTTCTTACCGAGTTGCATGTAGTAACGACTATCACTCGAGTGGATCGGAAGTGAACCAGCACATCACAGCTAGGGTGTATCGGTCTGATGGAGTGACTATTGGAACCTTCCACTGGATGGAAGATGGAGTGCTCAACGTTTTTGCCCACCCAACTGATACAGTAAATGACCTAGAAAAGAAACCCCGCCACATTAGTTGGTTCTTCGATCCCTGTGATAGGTTGTACGTGCGTACCTACTAAATGTATAGTGCTATAGAATATCTTGTGATGTACTAGCCAGCAATGGATTCAATTTGCGACCCTCCCAATATTGACCTGTTCTTACGCGCATGGTAGAAAAACTGCAAATCATGTGAGACAAAAACCAATCGAAATTCAACGAGCTACGTAGCGTGCACTGTCCACGTCGGTATACCGACGAGTCGTTCGCCAGAGCGATGTTGGGCATGTGTCGCGCTGCAGTCAAGAGGTGGATGTCTACATTCAATGTTAGCTGTAAGTACGGGCATCATCACAGAATGTAACGCACCGAGGGTTATGAGTACTTGCTGCATAGTCACCGTAGTGCGCTTCACCTATATTTGATTCTATGTATCATAGTAACTAATCCTGTAGTTCTCAAAAGAATATGATAGAGGGATCAATGTTCAGAATCTAGATATGAAGTCTTTTAACTACTCTCGCCGTTCTTTTCGGTTGCCCCGTGCCTCTCTACGTTTCGATGCAGCCAGCGCGTCTTTCTTAACAGACTCAGCTAGTCCAACCGGCAAATTGTACCCCTCACGTACGAGATCGTCCATCGTCATGCGTAGGGGAGCTTTGCCACATCGAACAGCTTGCACGTGCTTCCAAAATGCCTCCCCTTCCTTGAGAAACAGGAGGTGTCCATAGCCCGTTGAGTACATCTTGAGCTTCATCCTTTCAATCATCTCCTGGTGCATGTCAGCTTGTTGAAGAGCAAAGCTAGCTTTCCCATGCAGTGACTCGCTCGTGAAATGAGAGGCGCGTTGTTTCCATGCGTCTCGAGTAACGCCCCAAGACTTAATGCATCGCAGCATGTCGCTCTGAACCTTCTCAACCTTCTCCATGAAGCGATCTTTTTCAGCTTCCAGCCGGAAGAACTGCACACGTTCACCTTTGAACAAGCTTTAGTCGCTGATTAAACCCGTGGGAATATATACATACCATCTAGTATCCATTCGTCGATACCTGACATATTTTTATTTCCGCGTTCCATCAGCTCGCGTAACCAATCCGTACCCCGACTTTCAGCGCCCTTAGTACGTTTAGAACCTTGGAGAGTTAGCAACAGATCACAGTAAGCTGACATAGGTTCATACCAGACTCTTCGCCGATACTCGAACGAGCGCGCTTCCCTCCAGGTGCATTGTCAACCTCGATTCTCTTTTGACCACGTTCAGCATTGGGCATCCGGCTCTGTTCCCCTTCCCCTCCAGCTCTACTAGCCATACTCCGGGTAGCCAAAGCTCGCACATGCTGATAACCAGCCTGTTCATGAATGCGTGAATCCCCCGGTAGCCTAGGACCATCAACCGATCTCGTTCGAAACGTGTCATTCCTCGTCATCTCAGGGAGTCCTTGCAGCATCGAGTTGTTGAGAGTACCGAGACGCTCCAGAGCAGATCGATGAGCATTCCAGTCAGCGATTGCTTTATCTCTCTCCGATTCCAGCTGTCGCAGGGCTGTAGTTGATTTCGTCGCGATACCTGCCAACATCCGCGCCATAGTCTCTGCAATCTCTTCTCCGTGAAGCACCTTGTCCGAAGCCAACTTCCGCAATGCGTCCGCCATGATTACAGCCATACGTGCTGCCTCATAAGCTGCACCCTCCCTTAACTTCGTCTCGGCCTCCCAAAACACTGGGATTGCCTTGCTAGCCTCTACTGGGAGATAGGATGGCAGAGTCAAAACCACGTTCTCCACGTCACTGGGGTCGGATGTAGCATTGCTGATGACCGTGTGTTCAGGAAGAGACGTATAAGGTGCTAAGATTTTGCTTGAGCGTTCCAGCCAAACTTCGAGATTTGCAGCCAAGGTTATCCGCATGCGGACAATTGTCTCCTCTTCGGTGACAGAAGGATGTTGAGCCACCTTGGTGAGGAGATGTCGGAGATCCCGCCTAACAAGAGCATGCTGAGTGAGAAACACTAATTTGCTGGGTCTGAGAGACTTACTGCTCCTTCTCCAGCTTTAGACCGTCGACTAGAAATATAAGCGCATCCCGACTCTGTTCCTCAGCATCCTCACCGGCCAGAGGTGGGAGTTTGATGGGATTCTCATGATAGACTGCTATCGCAGTATCCATAGACGGCACTTATGAGGATGTCAGGGATTGAATGATATCTTGGCTTTGAAAAGACTGACTTGCAAGAGTTCGATGCTTATACGGGCTAATGACGTCCGTGTGGTCCTTATTCCACATGTAGTGTTTTCCCTTCAACTCTTTGAACTGCTCTCTCCACCCACTGAGGGAGGCAGCATTCCTAACGCAGTTGGCATCGAACTCTCCCTTGAAGTTGAGGTGCTGTGAATAGGCGTACTCGATTTCCTTGGCTAGTTGATTGGCTAGATGCATGATTAATAATTGCTATGGCAGTAATGGCAGAAGTGACCCACGTAGATTTATATATTTCTTCCAATTCCAATCCATAGCGACGTGAAAGTAAGCTTCGTGGCCGTGATTGAGGTTCATTTGGAAGATCAGAGCAGCGAACTTGTTCGAGATCGCCCAAAAGTGTTCAGCCGTCTCGCCGTGGAAATGCGCTGCGCACAGGACGTAGAAAGGGCCAAAGATGTATTTGCAGACATCGACATGGGCGTAGACATGGGCAGCACCGATGAGGAGAAGCGTGAGTGGTATGATCCAGCTCAACTTGCTCAGTTCCGGGGTGTTTTTGAACCGAAACTCCAAGTTGGGGCCATAACCGCACATGCTATCGTATGCCAACCCATCCGAAGGCTTGGGATCCCCTGGTTTGAGGTTTTCTAGTCCACTACGTTTCAGGCTCTGGTAGTGCGCCATGTCGGCACTCTTGTGGCTGGATAAGATGTCAGAACGAAGTAGGGGGGATGATGATGAGCGACATACTCTTCTCCTTTTGGGATCTCTACTGTAGAGTAGACGAAAGTGTGGCCGCATTGGGATTGCAGGACACCATTGTACTGGACATTTGCCGATCGGGGTTTCTTATCCGCAGAGCTTTGTGATGTGTGGTTGTTGCAGATGATTTTCTGTTGAAAGGTAGCTTAGCATCTGCGTTTGAAACGACTGCATAGAAATTCTACCTCCTGTCGAGCTTTCGAAGCATCGTTTTTCGTAACTATTCTCGCCCTATATTCCTTCATAATCTCAGCAGGAGGGTAGAGTCCCTTGTCACCAATGAGGTCAACATCGTCGTTGCCAGCGGTGTGCGACCCAGCTGTTTGCTTGAAGTTGCCATCAAGAGTCTTATCTATTCGACAGGTATGGCTATTAGGATATCATTGAAAAGTGTTTTGGGTAGGAGGAGATGCAAACCAACCTCAATTCGGCAGGCATATCTTTATAGTCCTCCTGTGTCACATTGAATCCAACCTCCGGACAGGCGGGGCATAGGACCATGAGATGGTCGCGCTGCCGGGATGGGATTGCGACGTGCATGTCGTGCACTTTCCCAGCGCGTCTCTCTGCCTTCACCAGCTTGAAGATACGGAATACGCGACTAGCTTGCTTTGTGAGATCCTATCAAAAGGACACTATTCAGAACACAATATAGCACACCTCAAACGCAGACTTACAGCCACAGACCACGGATAAGTGTTATCCGTTATCCTCTGCCATGCAGCCATCATTGCCGACGTACTCAATGCGCCTTCCGTGTGGATAAGCTGGAAATGTCGGAGCCATTCAAAGCTGAAAGCAACTCCCGGTCGAGAGGTCGTGCTGGGGAAGAACCTAGCCCGCAGGAGTTGCTCGAAGCGGGGATGTTCCTGCGTTGCATCACAGTCGCAGAACTGTAGGCGAACATTGTGAATGCCGTGAACGTCGACGACGATAATTTTGACGGGGGCACTGGGCATGGGACATGAGGCTCCGTTATGTCCCAGCTGAGGTATGAATGGAACCGATAGGTCTGATATGGGCTTCTTTTCAAAGTATTGCTTTGCCTCGTTCCACACCTCGGCGCGGTGTGTCCACATAGGTTTATGGCGAGCAATAAAGCATTCGGCGCACGTGATGGCCATATCTGGACACTGCTCGCAGCGGACCAAACGAGGTCCCTTCCCGTCGCAGGCGCAAGGTTCCATCACAACTGAGTTGTACTCCAGTTCCATGTAGATGCGATGGATGAGAGGCAGGCGAGACTGAAAGGCCTCCAATGTTCTTCGATTCTAATGGCGTGTTAGTGGAATATAGAGAAAAAGCTGGCTGGCTCACCTCTGATTGTGCGGGTTGCTCTTCTATTTGGGCAGAAGTTGGCGCTGCAAGACTCTCCTCCACTGCCTCGGGCTCTTCGGTGACCATCTGAGGAACCTCGAATGAAACGCACTCTGGCTCGTGTATAGGAAGATCCCATTCCTCGCGATCATACAACACTCCCGCCGCCTTCAGCAATACCGAGACACTGCTATATTTTGCAGAGGTTTGCGTAAAGCTTAGCCCATGGTGTTTCGAAGGCTCGAACAACGGGTGTACTGTCGGAGTGAACTGCGGTAGATCCTGTGTGCTTTTGGTGGGACTGGCGAGTCGAATAGACGAAGCCTTTCCTTTCTTCGTGGGGGAACGCGTTGGATTTCGCATTGAGGGAGGTTCCGACATGACGGGAACATGGAGAGGTCTTCCTTCATCGATTAGATCTCTTTTTCAGCAATAATAAACACATGCACTTACAGGCTCATGTTTCCTATCTGGTCATTTGCTGGCCTCATGTAAGGCTAGGCCAATGACATTTCTTTGACAACACTGCCGGGTATTTTTATAATCTAAACCAAAGCCCACAGCATAGAAATAGAGTAAGCTAGGGATTAATAAAAGGAAAGAGATGAAGAGTAAAGACAGTGAGTAGAATGAGTAAAGACAGAATAAAGACAGGGAGTAAAGACAGTAAAGACGTTCGATATGGTCAGAGCAGTCTATCCTTTGATATATAAATTCAACGTCTTCTTGTCAACAAAAGTCCCTTGCGTACGGAAGACTACAGTGACCTGTGTTCTCTCCGAGTTTATCGAGAACAATGAGTTGAAGGTGTGGGGCTTCCAA
Source organism: Flammulina velutipes (assembly GCA_011800155.1). NCBI lineage: Eukaryota > Fungi > Basidiomycota > Agaricomycetes > Agaricales > Physalacriaceae > Flammulina > Flammulina velutipes. The sequence continues at coordinate 1,974,483 of JAALGH010000011.1, forward strand.
TCGGCTACGTCTTCGTTCCAACGCCAGAGGTTGGACCTGCCCGCCCACACAGACTCCGGAAGACGGACTTTGAGCATGGCCAGCGTGTTCAGGTTGACCAGGTCATTGGTGAAACGATTGTAGGGAATAGCGGTCTTCGTTTCTTGCTGCATGGCTTGGCTTAGAGAGGCTAAGCTGCAAAGAGAAGGGACTCACGTCGATAAAAACAACTAGAAGGTTGCGAAGGGGAAGACCGTCGTGTGGGAGCAGGGCCTCATCCTCGCTGTCCGAGATGTTTATGACCTCGTCATCGGAAGGGGGATGGACGACCAGATCCGGAGAACTACCCCGTTTCCTTTTCTTTGACGGCTTGCGAGAAGAAACGCGACGACGAGGAGAAGGAGGAGGACGAGGAGGACGAAGCCTTGGTGCCTCGTATGACCTCCAGGTCAAGTGCAAGGTCCTGAGGCCCTTCTGGACTACCATCTTCCGCAAGTCGAGTGTCTCCACGACTCTCATGACGCGGAGGAGGTCTCGGACATCTACGCAGTCTTTGAGGCATTCGTCTGGGATTTTCGGCAAGTTAGGGGTGTCCCCGCAGCGGTCGCACTATGAGACAGATTAGCTCGCATGATGAAGAAGGAGAAAGATATCACTGACTTGCAACCAGGCTGTACAGCTCTCAGTGTCCATCGGCATTTTCAGCCAGTAGTGGCCACGACACCGCGGGCTTTGTCGGTCCCATATTCGACAGGACTCGAGCAAGTCGTCGGGGCCAAAGGCATTGTCTCTGATGGTGCAGCCAACCTCAAGCGCTTTGTCCGCGCAGTAGAGGATGACCTCCTCTCGGTAGGCGGAGTAAAAAGAGCCACGTCGGTATTGGGGGAAAGATCCTAGGGCTTTAAGCCTTGTGCTGAGGTTGGGTTCGAGAGCGTCGACGTGACACTTGATTAGGATCATGAATGGGACAAGGGAATTGGAGAAAGTGTTCAGAGCTTTTATAGCCGGCAGGTTTTTGGTTTGCGCTGGAAAAGAATATCAGTATATTCCCTTTGGGCCATTAAAATTTAAACCAACTGGGCTTACCATTTTCGATAGGGACGCGGATGTAAAGGGCGACCAACAAAGAACCCATGCAAAGAACAAATGCCCGGAAGTATTTCCGCAGGAAAGCTGTCGCGCGCTATGGTAACAAGCATAGCTAGTGGGAACGAGTATTGTCAATGAAACGAGTATTGTAAATGAACGACTATGGTAAAAGAGAAGTACTAGGGATTTAAAATGGGAGATCGAATCTTCTATGTACGATGGGTACGTGATAAAGGTCCCAGTTACTGCACTGGTCAGCAGCGGCCACCCTCAACGCGAGGTACTTCCTGCGGTCGACGAAGAGCACGTCTGTCAACCAAAATGGCACCCAATCCAAAAGCTCGGTGTCAAAACGCTGCAGCGCTTGCCCAAGGTTCTCAACCCCTCCAATTGTGCCAAGGCGAATCGAATCGGCATTCTCGTACATCCTCATGTCCAGCAAGACAATATGACGTCGAGATGGGGTGAAGCGGAAGGCGAGGATATCACAATCATCTTCATTCTGAGTCAAGTAGGTTTGTTAGCCTGTTCAAAGATGTGTGGCCAGGACGTACCACTCCCCAGAAGCAAGCTAGCACAAATGATTGGGATAGATTATACGGGCCCTCTTGGGCGGGGTTGGTAGGGATGTAGTCCAAGTCGAAGTCGGGGTCAGGCTCACTGAACAAAGAGTCGGTGTCGTCGCTCTGGTCGCAAAGCGTGTCGCCCTCCTCCTCCTCCTCTACATCTCCGTCGTCCTCCTCTTCCTCGGCTAGAAGCATGAAAGCGACGCTGTCCATGTCCTCAAGGTCAAGGTCCAAATCTGACACTTGCTCGTCGCCATTGCCAGAATTGTCCCAGTCTGGGTCCATGGAATGAAATCGCAGTTGTGATGAAATGGGGGGCGTCTGTCAGGCGGCAGCATAGACGAAACTAGTCCATGAGATCCATGGGTTGCCATGACTGGCCAGAAAAATGCGGGTGCGGGTTCGCGGGTGGACATCAGGCCCCAGATCTGCGTTGAGGTCAAGATACCATCCGTTTGTGGCGCTGACGAAAATTGGTTCACCGCTTGAAAAAACTGCCATGACCTGCCCTGTATTCTTTCAATACCGGAGCCATGACTACACTAATTGCATTTTACTCACTCAAACGCGCATCAGTCGGGCTATGCTATCTAATTTCGCTGCACAGTGGTGCGCCATGGTGATGGTTCTGAGCCAGGGCATGAAAGCTTACATAATTGGCGGGGCGCGTATGATCAATGGCCGAACTCGACCGGAATTCCAATGGCTCAGCTTGGCTCAGCTCGTCCGTAATTCCAATGGCTCCAATGGCCAAAAATATGAAACCTTCGCACCCAATAGACGCACCCAATAGACTAGGAGGATGGAGGTGACTCATAGCTTGGTTGACTAATTATCCAAGAATATGTGTGGCGCAGCAAATTGGCATTTGTGTAATATTTCTACACATGCTGGAATTGTACAGTAATTGTGCAGTAGTAGGTGGTGGATACTGGTAATTTGGGTTCAAAGATAGTGTAAGTTCTGCGGTCAATAAACTGTATGGTCCCAGTCAGGATGGCGGACTAGATTAGGATTTCTTGCGGCGTTTGCAGTGAGCAGTTAGGATTTCTTGGCGGCTTTCGCATTCCGGGTTGGGTTGTGCAATGGGTGATGGGCGATGGGATGGCTGAAGGGAGAGGATGGCGAGGGGATGGACACTTGGAAAGGGCAGTGGCCAGTTGGATAGGCCAGTGGTAGAGGTATTTGGAGATGACTAGGATGAACTTGGGGATGGGTGGAGGGAAAAGCACGCATCGGACACAGAAGGGATGGATGAGAAGGCGGGCAGAGAGAGGGCAACCGGAGTAGCACTGGCTATGGGATGGTACCTAGGATGGATGGATGGATGGATGGAAGAAACATATGCACTGTTAACGCGAGCTATAGAAGGAATGAAATGGTATCTACTCACCGGAGGCCTCCCTTTTCATCATGCCGGCGCATCGTCGTCGCCATCGTCGCCCTCGCCGTCGTCGTCGCCATCATCGCCATCGCCGTCGTCGTCGCCATCGTGGTGGTATTCAGTGTGATGGTAAAGGTCAAGAAATGTCCGTGACTCCGATGTGACTTCATTGGCTTCATTGACGGTGCTACTTAATAATCTCTTCCAGTATCTCGCACCTGGAAGGCGCTGCACTCACTACGATATTCTCGGGATCGGACCTCAACGTCGGCGACATCTGATCTCTGGTCTCCCTTGCTCGTTTAGCCCCAAAGTTCGCCATCGTGCATCCCGGTATCCGGATAGTCACTGTCTAACTTGCCAGCATGCCTGAAGTCTTGGAGGCGAACTTCGCCAATCTATTCATCAATCATGCATCTTTGACTACTCTCCATTCTCTACCGCTCCGTGGCCTGCTAGCTGATGGGAAAAAGACTATAGACACCTCTCAGACACTATACTCATTCATGGCATTGCACATAGTCAACCTGTGTATTGTTGACCGAGCTCCCAAAGATGAGCATGAATATCTCAAAACTTACAAGGTAAATTCCCTCTTGTATACTTCAGTTCATTGAACACTCTCTCAGTACCAGCTCCGGGCCATTGACAGATACGTTCAAAAGGTCCAGCATTTCTGGCGCTCCATAGTCTCTATCCTGGAAGCTGGTGCTAGGGCGAGGGACAAGAAGAATGAGCATATCCTCAAGAAGGATCAATTACAGGCTATTCGCAGCCATACTCCCAACCAACCTCCTGTAATTGCCCCTGCTCCTGTGCGAGTAGGCTACAGGCCTCTGAGAGCTAAACCATCCCCTGCTGGCTTCAAACGCACCTCTCTAGACCATTCATCGGAGAGAGTACCCTCTCCGCCTCCGCCTCCGCCTCGGTCTCCTATAACCAGACCCCTGGAGGAAAAATCAAGTGTTCCCCCATGGTCCCACTTTGTGCGACCTCTGACTTTCAACGCACCAATATTTCGAGGGAGGGATGGCGCGAACCTATATCCTGGACCATATATCCCCCAGTTGGCATGCTCATCCGATGGATTGGCCTATGCCTCTGCCAATTTACAACTGGTGGGAGGATACTTCCATTCCAGAGCGTACACCCTTGAGTTCTCCGCACAAAGATTTTTTGTGGTGCGTTTTCTAACTTTCGAGTTTTCCATTGGCTGATCTCACAGTATAGATACGACCACTTCTGCATACCTCTGTCAACCTTTATACCAAGGCAGTCTGGTCTAAATGGATAGGGAATGCGTATTCCAAAGGATTCGTCGTCGTCATTGCGTTTGACTTTGGCTCTCATGTTCTCTCATTCAACAGTAAAGATGGAAATGTACAAGTAAGTATTCAGTATCTAGTTGCTTGCAATTCTACCCACATCCATTATTTATTCCTAGTTTTCTTGGTCTATTGGCCTTCCCGAATGGATCAATTCTACTCCATCTCCAATATGTCCCAATATTCTAGCCCGCACATATCCCTCACTGTCTCTCAAGGAACAGAAGGAGGCTTCATTACCCGCATTTCTTACTTGGCTTGCGCTTGTATTGCAATGGATCAGGATCCACTTAAACTCTCAAGTCTCTTTGTACACCGCTCTTACTAAAGACCACACTGTCTTTGATTTCCTGGGGGTATATTCCACAATAGAGGTGCTCGCGCTTGCTGGTATGTCTCTTAGTTATAAAGGTAATATCTTCTAATGAAATGACAGGTTTGAACCCAACGAACCTAGTGTGCGATATCGTCAAATGTCCTTCTCGCACCGCCCGTCTCTGTGTGGCTACCTATGTCTTCATTTGGAATGGACATGTTCAGAATTGCAGGAGGCTTACCAAAGCTCTGAAATATGACCAAGTTGGTATATGTGCGACATTGAATGAGGTGAAAGAGTGCGTTCTGTGTTTCCCAGCCAGCTTCGCCGCGTCTTACAAATTTGCGACAGGTACAATGATGAGTTGATTTGCTATGGACGAATGACAACCTCTGTCTCTCGTTCAGTGGCTTCTCTCATGGATCAACAACATGGCGGCCGCGCCCTAGAGACAGATCTTTTTCACCTCTCCTCTCTTGTCTTATCTGACACGAACCTACATGTCGGAACGTCCATACGGAATCAGCTACCTCAATTAATAGGTGGCTTACAGGATCTGGTTTTCGGCAATGTGGTTTTATCAGGATCTTTGGACCCTCTAACACTATTCTACCAAGGTAGGAATGAACCTGATAATCATTTCTTTATGTCTTAACATTCCAGACTGCTTGCGCCACAACTCTCCTATATCGCATTTGGACCTGGACACACATCTTCCCTCCAGTATACTGCAAGAATCTCGCAGAATTCCACGCAATGTCAATCTGTTCTGCAAAGGTGGAATCAAGATATGGACTCTATTCCAAGCTTCTCCGGACCCGGACTGGCAACTCCAATCGCGCTGTGATCAGGAACAAAAGTCGTTCGAGGTATGGAACGAGTTTTCCTCTTACGATTTACTATAACTAATAGACTCTAGTACATCAAATCTACGCAAAGGATGCATGTTGTAGGTCCTCTGGACTTCTGTGGAATTACAGAAGTTATGATCCAAGGCAAACTCAGGTGAGTCTAACTCTCTATGAAAGGTAAGACTAATGCTGCTCAGAGTTCTGATATATGCACGGAACAACGAGGAGGAAGACGACGACGACGACAACAACAAAAGGAACAAGAAAGACAGGACAAGACCATACATCATCCCGACACATCCAATCCGGCCTGCGATCCTACAACGCTTGAAGAAGCGACAGTCGATTCAAAAACGAACCCGAGCAACTGTTCTCTCATCAATCAAGACAGGCAAATGGAGCGCGTTCAGTTACAAACTACAGCGGACAAAAGATGAGAAAAGGTGGGGTCTTAGGAATGCAAAGATGAGGAGGGTCATCTGTAATAGACAAGCAGCGCGTCGAGAAAGGAGGAAGGCTCAGAATGCTTTGTAAAGAAGTAATCGATATATTCAGTTCTCTGAGTGACTTGGGAATTCCGGTCAGCGGGCGCGGTACATCGCTCCGAATACTTGGATTACATAATCCTTTCTCTCTTGCTCTATCCCACCATCAGAATATCCAAGGTGAGCGCAAGTTCGCCATAGATCCTGTAGAACATAGTTGTAGAGTAGAGTATAGAATAAGAAACCTGTACCCAGGATGAATCAGTGAAATAAGAGAGCAAAAGCTGACCAAAAATGCAGGACCAGTCATGCCCGCACAATCTAGCGCAGATGGTGGCGCGTCATCCAGGCGCCAAGTAGTCAAGACCTTCATCGATGATGCAGCAGAGGAATATGACGACGACGAGCCCGAAAGTGAGGACGAAGACGCGTTGGCAGGTGCGTATGCGGTTTGGTCTCCAGCGCCTATCCAACTGAATACACTAGAGATCTTATTAGGGACGACGAATCCGTGTCCTCAGGATACACTGAAATTCCGCGGTGGGATGGAGCCTCAAACCCGGTGAATGGCAACAGAGCAACCACACTTTTCGAAGGAATCATTCAGCGGTTCGAACACCAACCAATGGACGGGACCGACGACGGGGGCTCTCCATCTTCGAGCCGGCTTCTGGAGAGTGAAGAAGTCCTCGATGTTGATAGAATCAAGGACGACAACTTCTACCTAATGGCCGTAGCGCACGACGAATCCAGGACGATCGTACATTATGATTTTGACAGGGTATTTGGTGACCGACTCCTTCCTATGGCCACGTTCTTACGACTTGATAGGTGGACGCTCAAGAAGATGCAGTCAGAAACATCAAGGCATTTGCCAAAGACGAAGAAGGCCTGTTGGAAGCATGGGCGTTCCATGGAGTGAAGCCCCGCCTCTACCTCCTGCTCCAAAATTCCAAAAATCTTCAGGCCATCAACCAGCGCGTCGCAAGAGGTTGCCCTACCGTTCGATCGTCGTCGATGCAGCTCGTGACGGAGCCCAACGAACGAGCAGCCACCCTCCGGTTGATGACTCAACGCCATCCATGGCAGGGACGTTGGGTCAATATTCGAAAAGGCCGATACCGAGACGATGTGGGATACGTGGTGGTGGATGATGGCCAATGGGTCGAGCTCCTGGTCGTACCTAGGCTTTCCAGCGAAGATTTTCATCCCGTAGGAGACAGAGCCACTGTGACTTTCAACTACGCAGGCAAGCGTCCTCCATCCCCTACATTCATTGCGCGGCCTGGCAAGAAGCGAAAACTCGTAGACTTCGCACATCCTTCCCGCCCACTACCAGCTCTTCTCAACAACTTTCACTTAACACCAAGGGGAACGGAAGAAGGGAGAGCTTCTTACCTGGAGTATCCTGGCTTGGTTTTTGAAGGAGATCTTCTGGTCTTGAGATGTCGGCCCCTCAACCTTCGCGTGGCAACGCATGTATCTCAACAGATCTGGGAGTTGTTGATGGACTCGAATAACGAGAGCATACCCCTCATCTCGCTGCCACCGCGACCCGAATGGACGCTAGAGTATGGAGAAAGGGTCTTTGACTACGTTACAGGCCTCACGGGCTTTGTGGGCACCATCGAGGACGAGCGGATTTCGGTCATAGGCTCTGCAGATGACGCAGAGGTGCTAGGTGATGAAGAAGTGCTGGGATGGATTCCGAGGGCCAATGTCGTGAAGTTTTTTGATGACTACGAGCCTGTTGAGGCGCCCTTCCCCGGAGGTCGAGTTCTTAATGGCTGGGTATGGCCCCAAAAGAACAAGAGACGATACATGGACGTGCTCGTGGTACAAGAGCAGGAAGACGGTCTTGTGTCAGAGGTACGTACCTCCAAGTTGGGTCCCAATCTCATGAATCTAATACCAACCAGATGTTCACTTTTACACGGAATGCGTGCAGAACAGCTGCATTCGCGAGAGGTGGCGATGGGATATACATAGGCCCTCGTCATGCTGCTCCCACAAGAGGGTTCGGTCCACAACCTTCTTTTGCGGTCCAGGAAAACCCGGGGGCAAATGTGGGTCGTTGCCCTTGGATAGGCATCCAGGTCTCAATTATAGGCTCAGGGCGTACAGCACAGCGTAGCCAGGATCTTTCGAGCACCCATTTTCTTTCCCCCTTACCTTCACATGTTCATCGGATGAACGACATTGCGGACGACTACAAAGGACGCGTGGGCTATGTACTATCGGGGGACTTGTCAAAGGACTCTCGGAGTGGCGTCCTGTTGGACATATCCTTGTTGGGTAACGCCCACGAAAAGATCATTCGCACTGACTACGAGTATGTAGTGGATGCTAGGTAAGACACTGGTACAGGTCTCCTCATTCCGAACTGACCATTGTTTAGGACTGGTTGGCCTCTTCGCATCGCTCATCCTCGACGCAACACCAATGATTTCTGGGCAGGGAATGCCCAAATCCAACGCAAGGAAAAGCTAGTGTTTCGCTACCGTCAAGAAACTAAAGTCGTTACCATCCGCGATAGTACTCCTCCTCCATCTCCACCCCCTCTTCCTCCACCCAGCATCTCCCATTGGACGCTTTCACCTGAGCTTCATGGCCATCGCATGCAAGTGAAAAGCTCCCGGTCAGCAGCCAATCGACCTGATCCCTTCTGGGTAATTCAAGAGAGGGTGGATCCTGCCACAGTCCTGATTCGCCAGGTCTCGGCGAATGGCAAACCAGGCAAACCTTTCGAGCCATCGGATCTCTTTTCACCTGGGCCTGGTCGCAAGGCCAAGAAGTACAACAGGTGGTTTGTTAATGCTGGCAAGCACAGGGGAAAGTTCTGCAGAGGTATCCAGTACACTACCAGCGACCCCAAGTACAATATGGCTGGCTGGGTGGTCTTCCAAGTTGAATTAGTTCCCGGAGAAGCAGATAGGGATCTGGGAACAACTTTTCGCGTGTCGGATATGGACTTGGTCGTGCTCGCAGTAGATGATGATGACAGGAAACTGAATGCTCATCACGAGAAACGGCGTGTTAGCTCTCAAGCGAAGGTTACGGTGGACGAAGATGCCTGGGATCCGGAGAGCTGAAGGTTCTGCCCGATGTTGGCTTGCTCCCCTGGCGTGTAATGTGTAATGTTCCGCTACTTCGAGCCTTGTTACCGCATTATTTTTTGTGACATTGCGGATATTCAGTCTACAATCATTCGGATATTCAGTCTATAAACATTTACCAACAATATCTTGCACTGTATGCTGGGTTGTAATTATTTTAGGCCCATTTAACCTCCTCCCATCACTTGCTATAACTTTTCAAGATGCCCAAGGCTTCCAAATTCTCGGTTCTTGAGGCCTCTCAGTCTCAAATCCATTCGTATCTCGAAGTCAAGAGACGCAATCACGCCCATCCTGCCAAACGACACGAAGTCATTTTCTATGTCTTTACCCCAGTGAGTCTTTGACTATTGTCATGCCCTGGTCTGACAAGATAATGTGAAAACAGGCCGTGCGGGTGGTTCGCGTTCAAGTGCGAGGGAATCGGATGCGCCTGAAAGATGCTGCAGAAGGCCTGGCTCGAAAGGGAGTCCTGGAGTCCTCGGCGCTGAGGTTCCGCCACCTAGAGTTCCAGGGCGTCAGTTGCTCATGGCAATGTATCGGGTGGTATACGTTCTTTACCGTCTCCTTATTAGCGGAGACACCCGTAATTATCGACGCGTCCGATGGAAGACTACCCCCGAACTGGTTCGCATTGGTTGCGCCCTTCCTGCATGCGCTTTGATTGAGTATGTTTGAAGGGTTCACCTTGGCTCGTTGACTGATCGTGTATTTTCAGATCCATCAACCGGGTTTAGATATACAAGAATAATATGCATCCCTTTTTTGAAACTGCATTGAGGGACTTGTCCGGCCTCATGCAAATTACTAGCACCGACAGTTGAAGCGCCCCCATTGCCAGACAGAACACGTCTAACACCAACACTCTCGCTCATACCCCACTTTAATGTCGACTTCTCCGCCTCCTCCTCCGCCTCCTCCTTTCCCCGATGTCGCGGGGTGGAGCTTTGACAAGGTTCCTCCCAATAAGCACGCATCAACGGAGCGACACGGACAAACGATATGGTTGAGCGTCGAACAACTGACACTGGTTGAGTTTTGCAGGCCTGAATGGTTCGCGGCAAGGCAGGCATTGGACCGCACAGGGAGGACCAGCTGGAAGAAAGCCTTGATGACCAAAATAGGGTGTCATCCTTGTTTCTCGATGGTCGAAGCACAAGCTCGCAGGACGGTAAGCTGGTCTCATTACTATGCATATGGGTGTCGTTGACTTTGTGCTCCACAGTGGCTTAGACATACCCTGGGCAACATGAAAACCCTCAGGTCGACAGAGGACACCCCAAGGAAATCCACCAAGGCCACCAAGACCACCGCTCCCAACACCAACACTACCGACACTTCATTTCCTGGTGATAAGCCGCTGCGCGCATTGTTGAACTGGGAGGGACTGAGTGGGCACAAGGTCTTCAAAGATAAGAAACACGAAGAGATTCTCGAACGCTCAAAGCAAGAATTGGACCATGTGAAGGACGGGAATGCCGCTGGCGCTTATATCAAAGCAGCGTCACTGATGTGGAAGGAGCTCACTGAGGAGGAGAGGCAGTCCTTTGAAGAAGAAGCGGAGTTGTTGAAAAAGGACGTCCCTACGTGCGTCTACTATCTCTAGTGTTTAGCATCCACTGACTCTGTTCTAGACGTAAGGCCTTCGCCATGGCTGGCCTGCATAACGCATTGTTGGCTATGTCGAACTTTTTGGATGGAGCCACATTTTGCGTTCTTGCAGCATGGGAGCCAACTAGTGAGGACTGCAAGAAAGGTGAGGATGGCGGGATGTATGTGCGCCGATTCTCTCTAGTGTGATACTCTCTGATACCTCCACTTTTAGGATAGTTGTCGGCCGGGAGAACATACGCGCTTTGCTGCCTACTAACACAGAGGAGGCACTAGGAGAATGGCGAAGGAAGCACTACGGTAATTGTCTATGTCTCCTAATATTTCGTCCCTAACATTTCCTCAGCATGCAAAGCGACAAGCTTTGCGGTCACGGCAGCTGGCGTGCCCATCTTCCCCAAGCTCAATCTGGAGAGTGTTATGACCAATGAAGAGGACGCCAAAGTGAAGCGCTCTGTTCTTCATGAATTTCTCACTGCTGCCTACAGTAAGTATCAACCAATACCCATATGCGTCTTTATTGAGACGCAGATTTTCTAGAGCATGCTTGTCCTACCCATAAAGGCGATCTACCATACAACGATATCATTACGACCCCGGCAAACTTCTATGACATTGGAGCTTGGCCGAAACTCCCAACTTTGCTGATCGCCGAGCCAAACGTATTGGAGGACGTCAACCTACTCGCGATCATAAGCATCCTTATGGACCGGAAAAGGGCAGGCTTCGAGTTCTGTGTATCGGCAACCCGTTCCCACCTCGAAGAAGATGATGATGATGATGTGTCGATGGATTTCAATAATGGTGATAACAACGATCTGCCTGAACCAGAGCTAGAGGTTGAGTCAATGGTCGAGGTGAAGAGATTCGAGATGGCCGACGCGCAGGCAGCTCTCGACGCGCAGACAGCTCTCGACGCGCAGACAGCTCTCGATGCGAAGGCAGAGCTAGAGGTTGCGTCAATGGTCGAGGTGAAGAGACTCGAGATGGCCGACGCGCAGACAGCTCTCGACGCGCAGACAGCTCTCGACGCGCAGGCAGCTCTCGACGCGCAGGCAGCTCTCGACGCGCAGGCAGCTCTCGACGCGAAGGCAGCTCTCGACGCGCTGACAGCCACGAGGGAGCTCGCCAAGAAAACAGCGTCAGTGAAGCTCGAAGCGATGAGGAGGCAGCTGGCAGAAGCAGAGGCGGAAGCGGCTGAGGCTGAAGAAGCAGCGAGCGTTCTTGCTGTGCAGATGGTGTCAAATGTCGAGAAGGACACTGTTGGTGCCAAGACTCTCGCGCTCGAGGTCGAGAAGAAGCGTGAGGTGGTGGAGACAGAGGCAGAGGCAAAGAGAGTCGAGGGACCAATGAGGTCTGAAGAGGAGTGGAAGAAGACGGTTGACAATACTACCAGGACGCTCATCAACAACGTGGAAGCAGTACCCGATATACCGCACATAGGGAAGCCTTCCAGTGCGACGAATAAGCGCAAGATTAACTCTAGCGCTGCGCCAAAGAGCAAAAAGCGTAAGACTCCGAAGCCCTCCCTCAATACCCCGCATCCTGTGTCGTCTGCATCGACTTCTCAGCCACCTACATCCACTGAGCGCAGCAAGAATCTCCCTAAAGGCTACCAGTATGTTTGTTCCAGGTCTATATCGTTCAACGTACTTATAAATTCAACAGATACGGGGTAGTCATTGGAGAGCTGGACCAAGCCCAACCCAAGACAGATATTACTGAACCTAGAACGACGCGACAAGGAGGCAAGAAGTAGTGGATTGGATTTGGATTGATTCAACTCATTCCTTAACTCATTTCTTTTTTGGATTGATTCAACTCATTCCTTTGTTGGATTGATTCAACTCATTTTTGGATTGATTCAACTCATTCCTTTGATCGAACTCGATCCGATTCAACCCATTCCATTTGATTTGTACTCAACTCATTCCAGCTATTATTTATTTTTTGATTTGATTCTGAGTCAAGATCATTATTCCAACTCAACTCAATATACTCATTTTTCAATCTGGAAGTGGAGTTGAATCGAGTTCAACTCAAACTCAAGTTGAATGACCCAAACTCAGCTCGACTCTGCCTACTCAACTCGAGTTGACAGACAGACTCTATACTATCACCTATATACCACACCGCTCGCCCCCATTCATCATATATCTGAGTACTTGTGAGTGAGTTGAGTTGAGTTGAGTATTGAAACGGTGTACTGGGGCATGGCTTACGTCGACAACCCAATTACAATCTGTCACCCTGTTGCCGGATGAGTCCATAGATATAAAAGTGAGCAAGGCCAGCCATAAGTTCCTGATCGTTGTTACAGTCATTTATTTCCCGACTCAAGCAATGAAGGCCCTCAGCATATGGAGCGTGGCGCAAGAAGTATCCCAGCGCGCGTCCGGCTACACGAGGTGGCAGTTTCGTCACGAAGTCTTCAGCGCTGAGTTTGTTCATTTCGTCAACCAAGACAGTCGTCGTCCACTGGTCGTTCAATAAGACAACTATCGTACGCAGCATGCTGGAAGTCGTTATGAGGCAACGGTTGAGCTTTGGACAGTAACGTCATGGGGAGAGACCTGGGAGAGACAGAGAGAGAACCACCACGGCCACGTGCCCGGGATTTTCCGCTTTCCGCTTTGACTTCGACGGTCATAAAAAAGATGCTTGGTCGCTTGCTGCTATCGACTCACGATTAAATTCTCGCTGCTTTTCATTTTCTGAACTGACCAATTTAAGCGTCTCCATTCCAGAATGACATCGCACCAATACCTATTTGTGCACGACTTTCCCCACAAGTGATTGTCGCAGGATAATGGTATGCAATTTATCTTATTTTGGCGTATAAATATGCGCTAATTCTATGGAAAGCACTCAATATGGATGGCGAAGTTTCCATGAGACCATTTTGCGCGACCAGTGGTCACGTTAATAGGCTAAAAGAACGCAAGACACGCTGCAAAAGCATGTCGTCTCCCTACCTTTATCTCCACTGACCTCGACTGGACGTCTCCTCCCCCGTCCCTCGTGCATGTCTATCATTTCTGGGACGCTTAGGATATTTGAAGCATGTTGGCATTTTCTTAGGCAGCTCATGTGAGCGTCACCTTTTGGAGTGACGTGTTGTCTTCTTCATATCTCATTCGAAGCTATCGCCGTATATTTGGGTAAGTACACCTCTTGAGTCTTACGATGTTCGCTCAGCCCAAGCAGATCATCACCAAAACCAGATGGGTAAATTGAGTGTGTGAATTGTTGAATCTTCTATCTCATCGTTTGCAGGATCCCACCATCTACACCATCTAGTAATGAAGAGAACAAAGAGCACGTCAAGAAGAGGTACGGCCCTCCACAATGTCACGATTTGGGTACTACCCCCTTGTTGACTCATTTTGTCCAGCTCCAACTCGCTTCCAATCTTCGCCCTTACTATCGGCATCGACGATTATTGTAGTCAATTTATCAATAACCTGTCTGGATGTGTTGCCGACGCCGACGACGTCGTCGACTTTCTCCTCGAGACACTTGACGTCCCTCCAGCAAACATCACCAACCTCCGAAACGAAGAGGCCACCGCTGCGGGCATGACATCCGCTTTCGAATCACTCGCCACAGACCCTCATATTCCCAAGGACGCCATCATCTTCATTTTCTACGCAGGCCACGGCAGCGAGGCCTTACCTCCCGAAGGCTGGTCATCAAACGAGGTAATCCAGACGTTGATCCCATACGACTTTGACTTCGGCTCAGGCGAGAATCCCGTGGCGACGAATGGGTTGGCTGATATCAAACTTAGCCAGCTTTTGGAGGATATCGCCAACAAGAAGGGAAACAAGATCGTGAGTCCACTTCGGGTTCTAGTTTCCGGGACTTGCCAATACTAAAAGCTAACTAAAAGCTATGCGCAGACAGTTATATTTGATAGTTGTCATTCTGGCTCTAGTACTCGTCATTCCTCAAGTGTCGGAATGGCCTCCCGGGGCCTTGATCTTCCTAGAGGTACTAGGCTGGGTGACGATGCCTTTCCTGTTTCCCGTGGATCCCATGTCCCGGAAAAGGATAAAAACAGAGCCCTTGGCTCTCATGTGCTCTTTGCTGCATGCACTGAGCTACAATCGGCACTGGAGAGCAACGGCCGTGGAATGTTTACGTTCGCATTGTTGAGGCTACTCAGATCGGAGGACTTGAAGCAACTCACGTACTCGGACATCATTCAGCGTCTTCCTGCTTTGCCTAGGTAAGCTTTGGTGATCTTCGTGTCAATGGCTTTGCTTATGATTTCTTTATCAGTCAAAATCCTCAGTGCGAAGGGATCAACAAGGACCTAACGTTCCTCGACAATACAGTTGCCAGCCGTTGTAACGTTGTCCACAGCCTCACCCAGCACGATAATGACGCCAGTGCCTACATCGTTGACGTCGGAGAGGCCGGCGGAGTTACTTACGGTGCGGTGTTCATCGTTTATGATACCAGAGCCCGCATCAACGAGCTTGGGCGTCTCGTCGTCGAGAACGCTGACGCGTTCGAGTCATCATTGAAACCCATTCCTGGCGGTCAGCCCTTCGACATACCTAAGAAAGGTGCCTTCGCTGTCCAGGTATTCAGCGGAACCCCTCACGACGTTCGCCTGCTTTTGGAGTCGACCGACGACAATCCCGGAGCCCTCACGGAACTCCAGCAGATACTTGCAAATTCTGGGTGCAAGAATTCTTTCAAGATTGTATCGTCGCGAGAGGAGAATCCTGACCTCGTAGTCACCGCAAGCGATGGCACTGTACGATTTGAAATCACCGACAAGATATGTCGTGATGTTGGATTGAACGAGATTCCTTATCGTCCAGCGATGGATCGCGAAACGATGGAACGAGTCCTTCGTGGCGCTGCCGATTTTTATTGGAATCTGCATCGCACAACCACCGGCGCCCATATCATCTCTCCCAAGATTGTCTTTGCGTGTTATGAGCTCGAATTCGCACCTTTTGGCTCCATTGAAAGTGTGAGACCCTCTGGTGATAACCTCTTCCTGGACGGCACAATCCAGGTTGAGATTACGGATGAAGAAAAGCCATACGGATTTCTCATTCAGAATACGTCCAGTGTTCCACTATTTGTTTCCGGATTCTATTTCAACATGACTGATCTCAGCATTGGCAAGTCAATCAGCTCTCCGCATTGCAAAGTTGATCACTTACTCTCCTGCGTCAGCTTCTTACTACCAACCCCCATCTGCTCGCCACAAAGGCCATTTTGCGTCCCTCCAACCCAAGGGATCTCTCACACTCGGGTATGGCCCCGGGGGCTCCTGCCCACAGACATTTTATCTTGACGAAGACCAGGAGGTCGACGTTGGATATTTGAAGCTCTTTTTCACTCCTGAACATGTCGATTACAGCCACGTACCTCAGGAATCTCCTTTCCTTCCTAGAGGACGTGTTCATGGACAGTACAAGCCCAAGCAGCGCCTTTGGGATACGATGCTTATACCCATTGTTCAGCGTCTGGAGACGAACACAGTCAAACGCAGCAGCGCCTTCCGTCGTAGGCGTTAAACTGATCTATTTTTGTCTCTACCATTTTAAATTACGCACTATGCACTTGTAATTCATATTCTCTGTGTCGAGCCTTGTCGAGCCAGCAGCTTTGTTTTCAACGCCACGCCCACGTGCTTCCAGTTTGTCAGCAAATTGATTTCTTCCTGACTTGCTTCTCTCGCCGCAGCGACACGCGGTTCTGAACAGCATACACGAGAAACTGGTTCGGGTGCTTGTTTCGGTGAATAATGTACAACACGGATAGGCCATGGGACGACAATAGTGCGTTATCACTTATCCGTGTCAAGCTTGTGGCTCAATCTTACTAGGAAACCTATAGGAAATGAAGAATGGTCAGCTTGTATAACTGTGATAGTCAATGCACTTCCACCAACGAGCTCCAGGACGACGAACACACATATTGCGACCTAGGACGACCCACCGAACGTTTTCACTAATTCACCCAGGCCTCCTCGATCTCCTCGCTACACGCACATATCTAGGATTCCGGGAAAGTTTTGGAAAATACATTCACTCTGTCCATCCATGTTCTGTCATCGGGTCCGGTGGCTTCCAGTGGGTTGGCGCACGTTCTGTCGAAGCTTTACCTCGCACAGTCCCCGTCAGACTCTGTTCGAATCTGCAAACGGATAGTCGAGTTCAAAAGTTTCTGCGCATTCATTGCATCCTGCCGAGGTCGCGTGGCAGCCTGTCTAGCTATACAGTAAGTATATCTTTAGTCGCCTTGTTAATGGATTGAATTGTGATGCTTTACTTACTTTTCGTCCATAGTATCCGCCAACGACAGGCCCAGCTATCACACTGAAAGGGTGGTCAACGTCCGCGCTTAGGGCGTTTCTTGCACTTTGTCTATGGCAGCCCAATTTACTCTGTAACCAAACGCGTTTTAGCCTAAATTATATCGGTTACATGGACGAGCCGTCGGATCCTATACTGGCCTCACATGCTGTTTGACCAACGATGGTTCACTTTTCAACCCCGCCGGGAGTTGAAGGCGACGAAACGCCACACTATCTGAAGCTTCTAGATCTCTTGCTGCTCCCGAGAGATGAAGCGCCAAATTTCTCACCCGCTTCGCTGCCGTCCACCATTCTCCCAACCGGTGTCTACTAACCCACATGATTGACTTACTGCACCGTATCGTGTTCTATCCGCTCGACGAGCTTGGGAGATCATGTGGCTGTCTGGTATCATCATCTTCCCATCGCCTCCTTGACAATGATCCAAGCAGAAGACTGGTTGACGGATTTGCGTGGACGCCGAGCCCTCTTTGGTTCAACTTGATGCATTGGGATAGCAGTGGTTCGTCGTTGTTGTCGCACCCTCGTCTTTCCCACGTATCTCACGTTTTCGAGCAGTTGACCTTGGCGGTACATTCATGAGAGACCTTGCACATGAACCCATGAACAACACGTCTTGATCTACAAAATCGAACCTTGTTATCACAAGATCTCGAACTTTGTTCATTCTCCAACCAGAGACCACCAATTTTGTTGATGCCAACAGTCGACTGGGGGCGTTACGTGGGCTTCTGGATCATGTCCGTCTTCCAAAGAACGCGCACTTTGGCGTTAGTGGGAAAGACTTCGAATCAGGTGCAACATTTCGAAGCATCGGTGCTCTAAACACGGTGCTTGTGGTAGACCGGGAGGTGAAGCAACTCTGCGGATCAACTATCTATGTGCCTCTGCAGCCATAACGCACAAGACGCCAGACATATACTTATAGCCATGGGAAACACGAAGCCTTCCAATGCATGCCATGTTGTCCACTCTTGCTGTGACTGCTCTGTTCGCTTTCATTGTTTCGCTGGTCTACGCCTTCGTGTCCAGGCTCCTCACTCATCCTCTGAAGTTGATTCCTGGTCCCCGACTCGCGGCGTTGACGGATTTGTATGCTGCCTACTTCGAGGTTTGGAAAGAAGGCCTTCTAGTTCATCAACTTGAGTATCTTCATAGCATCTATGGTTAGTTGAATCTTTCCCTATGGAAGCTTCATCAACGCTACATCTACTAGGTCCCGCCGTAAGGATACGTCCCAATGAAGTAAGTACAAGCCTTCGAAAGGTGCCGCTACGACTAACAAACTTTTTGTAGGTCCACTTCAATTCTCCCGAAGCTTACTTTGCGATCTATGCAACACCCTCTGGATTTACCAAAGACCCTAGCTTCTACAACACATTCTCCAGTGCCGACTCATCTTTCGGCTTCACCGATGTCCGCGTCCATAAAGAGAGAGTAGAGCTATTGAATCCACTGTTCTCTCGGCGCGCGATCTTGAAGTTTGAACATGTCATTCAGGATACTGTACGTGTGATCTTGGTCGGGCTTTCCTTGCAAGAATCTTGACACGTTCACAGGTGAACCTCCTCCTTCAACAGTTGCGAGCGTACAAAGCGTCTCAGCCCGTCAATCTCCATGCTGCCTTTCGCGCTTTCACGATGGACGTGATAACAACCTACTCCTATGGGCACTCATTTGGAGGGCTGATAGCTCCGGGATTCAACCATTCTATCCCCCATAGCATCGACAGTGCCCTTGTCATCGCCGTCCTCTCCAGATATTTCCCTCCTCTTCGTCTTTTCCAGTTTGTCCCTCCAGGCATGCTCAAAGCCCTCGGCAAAGACGTGATGGGCTTCGCGGAAACACACAATTTCTTGAGTAGCCAAATCGACGGAGTCCTCGCTGATCCGGACACACTGCAGAAGGATAATCATGAGACGATCTACCACCATTTGCTCCCAAATGACGTTGACCCGAAGCGGTGGCCGACCAAGGAGTCGTTGATTGGAGAGGTAGGTGTCCTGGTCGCATCATAATGCTAGTAGCTTCTAATTGACCTCGTTTGTAGGCTCAAGCTTTGCTCGGCGCTGGGACGGATACGGTGGCAAACACGGCGAACGTTGGGTTCTATCACATTCTGAGCCAGAAGGAGGTGAAACAGGCTTTGGATATCGAACTCGAGCATGCTTGGCCGGAGAAGGATAGTCCGTTCTCTTATGAGCAGGCGGAGAAACTGCCTTATCTCGTGAGCACGGTTCAGACAATTTCCATCATTGTTGCTCACTGCGATCACTTTCATAGACGGCCGTCTTGAAGGAGTCTTTGAGGATGAGCATCGGTGTATCTGCACCTCTTCCGCGTATCGTGGGCTCCACTACCGGTGCAATGCTCGACGGTGTTTACGTTCCTCATGGAGTGAGTGGATGTGGTGCAGTGTCGCTTTGCTCATACTGACGAGGTCGCAGGCAGCCGTGAGCGTCTCCGCGACATTCGTCCTGATGAACCACGAGATCTTTCCCGAGCCAGAGAAGTTTAAACCCGAAAGGTGGTTGCAGCCAGATTCGGCCAAACTCGACAAGTTTCTCGTTGTGTTCTCTAAAGGACCTAGGAGCTGTATCGGGATCAAGTTAGTCATTGGTATTTCTATGCTAGCATTCTCTGATTTGAGGTTTAGTCTGGCTTGGTGTGAGTTATATAACATTTTCTCACACCTCTTGCGAAAATTTGACATGGAGCTGCATGATGTGAGGTATGTGGACAGTTGATACTACTTTACCTACTGGGCCAGAAACTGACTGTATTCAGGCCTGAAGACATGATGAAGCGTGATTATTTTGTACCGGTATGGATTGGTAAGGGACTGAGAGTCCTTTTGCAAGAGCGCTCTGAATAAGGCGCGCAATGGAGATTTGTAATAGCCCCCAATGTCTTTATTCCTGTTGAACAGAAGACTTCGTCGTATTAGGAGATAAACGAGACCCTTTCTATCTTGATTTGCAACATAGACTTGTCCTTCTAGGTTTCAGTTCTTATTTCTATGTTTTGAAGCACCTCATCCTTGTGTGGCGCACCGTGTTTGCTCCAACACACTGCTAGGTTGCTTCTGAATTCAATCCAGCGTCCTGGCTTGAGACAAGTTTCAGTTGAGAACGGAGAGTCTGACGACTGAGGGTTGTGCAGTACCGAGTACTGGAGTGCTGAATCTACTATGGAACAAGAAAACCTTTCGCCACATCCCGAAACGTCTTTCATTTATGACTAGTACAAACTCTGTTTTTCACCGCAGGCGGTGTTGCTATCTACTCTGACTCTGGGGTGGACAGTCCATTCAGATCGGCGAATATCAGCCACATGTTTCGATCTGGTAGGAGACCAAGAGAAGAAGGATACGCTAGTGGAGGCTGGCGGCTGTCTTTCCGTGTTGCTTGTTCAACTCCAATAGTTTGTGGAATGTTTCTAAGTCCTTGCGTCTGACGGAAGTTTGGAAACTGGAAAGGAACCGAAGTCGGCGTCGACGGTAGGAGGCATCAACACTGAATTTCAAAATATCCTAAATGTCCCGGTAAAGGTAAGAGCACACAAAAAAAGAAAACAAAGTATAGCGACCTCAAACGAGGTTATCTCCAGAATTATCATCGTCACTCTCATGCAGCCAGCCCGCCTCCAATAAACCCTCGTCCCATGGCGACGTCACCGACGCCGGCGCTGGCGGTACATCTCCCGTCGAATTGGCAAACACAAAGTCGTGCAGCATAGGATTGATGACCCTATCAGACCAACTTCAGCGCGATCGTCCATCTTTCAAATCGAAACCCACTCACTCGGCGCCAGCGAGAACAGCGCATCCAAAATGCGGCGCGTTTGGCACGGTCTCGAGAGATACGTTGACTCCCGCCTTGAGGAGAAGATCACAGAATCTCTGGGAATAATCCAAGGGATATGGTATATCATTGAGACAGTGCACCAGCTTCACGGGGCATTTGATCTTCGCTAACTCTTCCGGGGTATATGGTTTGCGTCCAGTGAAGATTGTTACGGTCACAGCTTCGCACAATTCGAATGGGGGACCCCAATTCTTCATGGCGGGGGGAACACCCCTGACGAGGAGGCTAAGAGATGATTAGTTAGAGCGAATGTGATTTGGTGGCGAGAGAGAGCAAGGCGTACGCTGTCGCGAGGGTGTCCAGCACGTTGCTAAATGCCAGCTGATGACCGCCATAGATCGAGTCCTCCAACCAGCTTGGGTCAAAGTAACCCTGCTTCCAACACAACAGTATTTCTTCTCTCCCCTCCGCGACCCCGCGTGGCTGGAATTTGTTATATGGGTGGGACGCGCAAACGAAACATGACGCTCACCTCCTCCAGGCCCAAGGGTGAGATAAGGAATAAGGATAGAACGAGTTCGGGGTGACGCATAGCTAATGGAATGGCGCCAATAGTGCCCAGGGACACGCCGACGATATGGCAAGCAGGGAGTTTGAGTGCATTCTCGGGAGGACAATATGAGGGGTGGCGTATAGGATGGAAGAACATGGCGCGCACCATAACAGAGACAATGTCCTCGAGAAACATTTCTTGGTTGTAAGTCGTGGGAGGAGGGCCTTCACTCTCCGTCAAACCATGTCCCATTAAGTCGAAAGCTACGCAATTGAAACGTCGAACTCTTGCGTCAGCCCATTGGACTGTAATGAATGTCAGTGGGAAGACAGTTGGAAGTAAGACCACTACTACGTACGCTGGAACAACTCTTTGTTGATAAACGCGCCGTGCAAGAACAAAATAGTGGGAATGTTTGGTTGAATCTCCTTAGCGTTGGTCTCTGACGGCGTAGATATGTCGTAGTGCCAATTGGTGCGTCCTGAGGAGGTTTGTGTTATTATAAGAGGCATGGATGGTGGAGGGGAGAGGGAGGGGCATCGCTCGCAGGGTATCTTCAACAAATGGTGGCTTCACCATGTGTCCACTGTGCTATGATATAGGGGGCGCAAGAGTGATGGATAGCCGTAAGCACCGATATTGATTCCGTGGAATGGAACTTGGGGTAAAGAATCTTATCGCCCATCATCTCTAACGCAACATTGAGAAGGACGATGGCAGCAGAACGAAAAGACCTCACCAGTCGAGTCCTTCCCCAGATGACGCTCTCTGAGGGCTCGAATCCCTTGACAGCGCCCCTGCCCTCGCTGGTTGGCGCGTCAGCCACGGAACGTGCCATGCAAAGATTTGCGGTGTCAGGAACGGCAATAGGTACCATTTGCGATCCTTATTGCTAAACACTCGATAATGAAAGCTACCAAGTAACTGGCGGAGCTGGTGTGCTGGGATTGGCTGCCATTCATGCCCTGCTCGAGCACGGCGTATCCGGCATCGCCATATTTGATGTGCCGGCATCGTTCTCGACATCCCAGACGAGGATCGACGAACTGACAGCAAAGTTCCCTAATGCCAGGATCGTTACACAGGTCGTCGATATCTGCGACGACGCTGCCGTGATCGCAGGCGTAGACGCGACTGCGAAAGAGTTCGGGAGTGTGGACCATCTTCTGTGTTTCGCAGGCATCGTGGGCGCCCAGCAGGCCTTGGAGATAGGCCTGGCCGATTGGAAAAAGGTGCTGGGCGTGAATACGACAGGGAGCTGGATCTGTGCGCAGGCCGTCGCAAAGTGCGTTGTCGAATATCCTGGATAGAGATGAGACTAATCGTCTCCAGAAAAATGGTAGCCCAACAGACCGGTGGCAGCATCCTCTTCACGGCCTCCATCTCTGGCCACACCGTCAACTTTCCGCAGCCGCAGGTGTCGTACAACGTGTCCAAGGGCGCGATCAAGCAGTTGACGCGTTCACTGAGCGCCGAGTGGGCGAGATACGGTATTCGCGTCAACAGCATTAGTCCGGGCTACATGGACACGATTCTGAATGAAGGAGCCGGTCTCGCTGAGGGTAGAGCTATCTGGGCCAGTAGGAATCCGATGGGAAGAATGGGCGACCCCCAAGAGCTCACTGGCGCCATTATCCTGCTCTGCAGCAGCTTCGCCGGGCGATATATCACTGGGACAGATATTCTCGTTGATGGTGCGGTCTTTCATTTCCTTTCAACCTGGATTCTAAATTCCGGCTGTAGGTGGCCAAACTGTCTTCTAGAGAGAGTTGTAAGAAAGGTATCCAACAAGGCGCTCGACGACATACCGTCATTGAATATGTAATTTCCCAGCTGCAAAGACATACAGAGCATTGACAAGAGAACATGGTGGTAAGAGGCAGAAGTTATTACGTAAACTTGTATGTTTCTGTGTGGCGCTGTCCTCCCACTTGCATGCCGCTATCCATCTTCCCATCATCTTCACTTAACTATCCCTCTCAAATTGGGTCCAGAGCTCACTCACTGGATGGAAGATGTGCCTAAAACCCTGTAATAAAGCTAAGATTGCGCCACGCTGTCGACCCACTTCACTTCCGGAGCGGCCCAAGTGCGGGACCCACTGTAGCAGACTGTCTTCGACACTAGAGCTGGTTCTTTTTCGATACTGCTGCTAGTGTACTCTATCATACATTCCGGAGCTATTCTTGCTTTGAACTCCAGCTGGGCACTGCTTTGCTTTTCAACAGGATGCTCAACAGAGAATTTCCCATTCTGCGCGTCGATGGAACTTATACGTGTACAGCATATCCATGTCTCGTGAGGATAACTTTCTTTACGCAAATCTATCTTATCCGTACAATGTCAATCGTTCCACCCAAAGCCGACTTGCTACTACCGCCGGATGTGATATTCCTGTGGGCGACAGGTGTGGGTACGATTCAAGGTATAAAGGCGTCGGCAGCTCCTCGTCAGTAAGTATCTTCATCGCTCACACTTCACTCACCAACAACTCAATTTCCCAAGAAATGGACGCCTTCATGATGATGTCTCCTTCCTACTACCCCATCCGCGCTCCATTGGTGTGGCTCATTACAGGTATGATGATCCCTATTTTGTCCTCTCAACATTCTGGTATTCATTTTATATTCTTCTAGGTACTTCCTCCGGCTTGGGAAAGCGTCTTGTCCTCTGCGCTCTAGCTCGAGGCGACAAGGTCATCGCCACAGCACGCAGCCTAAGCAAACTCGACTGCCTTCCTCTCCACTGCGACCGCCTACGCACCATAGAACTCGACGTGGACAGTGGTTTTGCCACCATCCAAGCCAAGATCGACGCCGCGGTTAAGCTCTTCGGGAGGATAGATGTCCTCGTCAACAACGCAGGCATCGGCGTGAAAGCCGTTATCGAAGAGGGAGGGTAAAAGCCTCTCGCGTGAATATCCTACACCAGAGGAACTCACCATCCACGTAGATCTGAGATGTTCAGACGTCAATTCCAGACGAACTTATTTGGCGTTGTCGATGTTACAACAGCTGTATTGCCTTATATGCGCGCTCGGGAGTCTGGGACTATCGTGCAGATTGGCAGCAGATCATCATGGACTGCTGAGCGAGTGGCTGTAAGCTCTTCATTTTTATGTACCTTGACAGATAACTAAACGGTCATCTCTAGACATGGGGCCAATATTCCGCTTCAAAAGCAGCCGTACGGGGTACGTCCTCCTATATCTTTCCAACTAACATGCAAAACTCACCTCTCTTTCTTTCTAGCATTCAGCGAAACCCTCTCAAACGAAGTCGCGTCGTTTGGTATCCGCGTCCTCATCGCCGAGCCTGCTGGTCTCGTTACCGAATCGATATTTTCGTTCCCGTTCCACACTACAAACCCAATCTCGTCGTACGACTCTATGCGATCGAACGCAATGGAGAGTCTTTCCGGGTCCGGGTTCTGCACGGGTGACGCCACAAAAGCTATGGAAGTCCTGGTTGACGTCATTCGTGGCGAGGGGAAGGCAAGGGGGAAGGAGTGGCCCCTCTACTTCGTCTTTGGGCCCGGTGGAAAAGAGGGAGTTCGTACCAAGTGTGAGAAAATCTTGAGGGTTATGGAGGAATGGGAGGATGTTACCGAGGAGTGTCTCTAAAGTTATGTGTATTCATTCATCCTTGGGGTCATATTAGAGGTCCTTTATAGAGGTCAGATAGCAGTATTTATGTGTAATGTAACGCGGTGTGAATAATTCATTGTATCCAACGCAGAGCCACGAACACGGGTAAGACCAATAATAGCACACATGCCACGCCACCAAGAACGAGCTCTTTCGTGCCGGCCTGTGGCTGGTCTCCAGACCATTCTGTTTCGTTGTGCGTTCCTCTTGATAGATCTTTAGGGGATTAGGATGCCTGGTTATGATAACAGAAGAGGAGCGAAGTACTTACTTATTTCTTTGAACAGTTGGTCGGCGCCTGGTGTAATGAGCTCGATGGTTTCTATCTCTGTCATGAGAGATGATTAGAAAATTCAACATTGCATCTCGACAGAGCGTAGGGGTGGTTTACCTTCACTCATCATTCGGATTGAATTGAGGCTATTGAATGTGATGGTGGTCTGTTAACAAGCAGTGATTGATGACGGGTGGGAACGCAGAGTAATTTTGACGCTGCGAAATTCGAGACTCGGAAGCAAGCGTCCGACACCGTACTCATGGAAGATGCTCAGCTTGTGATGGCCAGGGAATCCATGAGGAACGTAGATATAGCAAGTGATAGCATTTTATACATTTGTCATGACAGTTGGGACTATTCTTGAATTGCTAGTGGGTCGTGAACGCCTGAGGGCTAGTATCATCAAGAATCGTAGTATCGTAGTATACACTCCCTGAGAATTGTGTTGATGCGTTGTCGGACGTCAGGCTGGAGAAGCTCTGTAAATGCGCAATGAGCCATGTATCATTGAATAGATGCCAGTCTTACTGTGAGCCTTTGCAGACATAGCCTCAGATAGCTCATGTATGGGCAGCTGATTTGGCAGCGATGATAGAGCGTGGGACCTGCAGTTTTGTTGCATCTCGCCAGACCAACCGCTTTCATCCAGTACAGCGGTCAGTGTTCCTTTGAGGCTATAACAGGCGGAAAATGAGCGGTGAACAGAGGGGAGGCAACATGTAGCTCACCGCTCCCATTCTCCACTTTGGACTAGACGCCTCAGAATCCGTTGAAAAGCAACTTCGTTTTCGTCCATGAACGGAGGAAAGCAAGTTGCGCCTTCGGCAGGCATTTACTACGGGAGCTCGTTCCGAGATCCGTGCTCCCATTGTGCATTGCTCCTTACCTTTCTACCACCACTGCGTCGCAAGGGCGTCAGGCGCCTGAAACTCGTCCTTTGCTCATTAATAAAGGTGGCCCTCTGAATATTGAGACGGCTGCGACTGGTGGCGTCGCGTTGGCATCTAGTGCGTTACTCGAACACGCCACGGAAGCTACTGATACTTTTATGAAGATGAAGCTGCTCAAAACCTCGCACGACGAACGAGGACCAGAATCCCAGGCATTCAAGTCTACAAATATTCTGGATCTGCCCACCGAAATCCTCCATATCATTTTCTCCGACGTCGACGAGCAGGATATCATATCAGTTGGCTCTCTATGCAGGCGGTTGAACCAAGTAGCATACGGCTACCACTTTTTCAAACCACGGCCAAAATCCCTTTCGGCGCTGGATGACATACTGAACGATCCCTCGACATTTTACGTCGGCTCGTTCAAACACACAAAGTGGACTTTTCGCACCTTCCAGGCTCTCCGGCTTTCCTTCTTTGCTAAACCCAACATCCTCTCGGTCAATACACGGTTCTCCTGGTCTTTTCCAGACGAGGCCAGGCAGATTAGCGCGTTCTTCAAGAGCGGCCCATCGCTGCAGTCTGTGTTCATTGGATTCCCGTATGGTCCTGGCGCCCCGGGAATAGGACGACAGTGGATCAAGAAACAAGGAGAGCTCACCGTTGAGCAGCTGATTGACCACCGGAAAGCTATCTACGGCTTGCTAGAGAGCCTCGCATCTGTCCGACCCGATCCCAAATACAATAGCATCATGATGGATTTCAGCCAAGGCGTCCCTCTAGATAATGAGGCAACCTCCCCCGACTTTCCTTCATACGACGGACCCCTCCTTCGCGCCCCCACCGTATTCTCGTTTTCACATTGCTCCTTCCTTTTCCAGCGTCCTTTCCTAGACTGGACCATTCGTTCTTTGACAGCATGTCGCCTTCGTCGCCTGGTGCTAGAAGACGTGGATATCGGCCCGCATCTCGAACACCTAAAATTCGACACGCTGCGAGAAGTCGTTCTTCGCAGTATCACAGTTACCCAGGCGCAGTTCAACGCGTTCCTCTCTCGCCATCCCAACATCGTGGAACTCATAATCTTCCGGATCGCTCCTCTCCCCACTGACTCGTTCAAGTTCCCGTCTGAGGAAGAGACGTGGAAGGCTCAAGCAGCCATATCTCCAGGCGCGCTACCGAGGTTACGCGAAATCACAATACCAGGCGACTATCTCGCGTCTTGGCTCGCGGTCCCTTCGACGATAGCTTCGATTAGGAATTGTCGCATTGAAGGCCGGCCTTCCGACGCGAGCCTGCAGTTTATCTTCCGGGAGCTCGTAAACAAGGGCACGGTGACGGCGTTGCACTTCCCTCTTTGCCAGCTCAGTGAAACGTCGGATTGGCTGGATATCCCTCTTGCTGAACGGGCAGAGCCCAAGATGAAGGGGATGGTGCGGATTGATCTTAGCGTGCCGATTGTTAAGGAGTGGGAGATGACTGAGGAGAGGATGGATAGGATTACGAAGGCGATTGCGATGTTTCCTGATGTTGCGAGTGTGAGTATGTGGCCCTCGACTGGGCAGGCTGGGTGGGGCACTTGCTTCCGGAGGATGTTGAAGGAGAGGTGTCCCAAGCTCAAGTATACCATTTTCGATTTCGAGACGTACTCGTGGTGAGCCTCTTTAGTCTTAGATTGAGAAGGCGGATGCTCACTTTTGGTTGATAGCGAGAGACTAAGGTGTGATGATTGAAGCTAAGGTGTCGACGAAGCGTGTATCTTTAGGGCCCGTGTATATACTGTACTAAAGCGGCACAGATAGTCTGCGTCTACATCCTGTGATCGAATTAAATCGCGAGTAGCGTACATGCTGTATGTTTACTGTAATCGTCAAGGTGTAAAGCCCAATGTTGAATCCTGCTCCTCCTCCTGCTTCACAATCAGCCTGAGTTTGACCGACTTCACGGGTAACTGTATCCGTCCTTTCGACTTTCCCGTTCCCCTCCCGGTTGCCTTCTTTCTCTTCTTCTCGGTGGGGGATTTGGAGGGAACCACTACTCGTTTTTGTGGTGGTGGTGGGGGTGTGGGAGGTTGGGGAGGAGGGCTTAGGCGCATGGGAGCCTCTGGATCTGGAACCTCGACGATCCAATGTTTGTCGTCGGGTTCGTCATGGATGGAGGATGAGCGTAAATCGGAGGTGGGAGGCTGGTGGGGTGTGATGATGATCATGGCCGGGGATGGAGATGGGGAGAGGAGCAGAGTGAAGAAACCACCGAGAGGCTTAGTAACGGTGTGGGCCCGGGGAGTCCTTGTTATGTTTCGAGAAGTCGGTTGGGGGTCGTTGCTAGGAGACCTTCATGAGAACGTCGACTTGTTGGGCTTAGAGGATTGAGCGCCGAGCCAGCGCTTGACAAGTTAAGCGTTCAGAGTTACGATGATTTCGGCATGTGACTCGGGCGAGCTTTGTAGATCGCCTCAATCATCTTCCAGTAACGACTTGGAGGTAGAGGTCTGCCTCATGCAATGCATGAAGTTTTTTTTGTCGACGTCGGTGTACAAGCGCAAGGTGCCATTGATACACAGGCGCCCTGCGCCACATCAATTTGTTTTACCCACTCGAGCTCAAAATAAGTGCTACTAGGCTACCAAGTGACTACTACAATATTGCTTTTTTGCTTGTTACAATGCTGAGGGCTTCGGACAGGCTTCACTTGGGTCTGAATCTTTGCGGGCCGGAACGGCCCGTGGCAAATGCATGCCGTCTTGATCCTTTCTTTTCCTTCGCCACACAGACGTGGGCTCCCAGGAGGGTATGTAACGAATAAGGAGAACAATAGGTATATTTCACTCTGCGCCGGTTGATGCTGATCTTCTCTCGCATGATAATAGCATAATGACTTCTCAGTGGCAATATTCTCAGCGCATGATGCTCTTATACACACCGTGGACAAGGCAGTTTACCCTTTGCGGAAACTCCTTTACAAAGCTCTTCTATTCGAGATAAGGATACTTATTTCTATATGTAATTATTTAAGATGCGAATGTTCTGCACAGATAGTCCTTAAGTTAAGTGTTGGAAAATAAAAATAATTCCCGAACCAGATACGTGTTCAGAAATGTTTGGACAAAGGGATCAAGATATCATGGTATATAGGTAACCTATGCCTGGATTAGAAATACTATACATATGCAAGTCCTGTGTATCAACCTTCTTACAATGTTTTACGAGAGTGTACAAATGAGTAGATATATTTGATGTTCCTAGGTTGATTTCGCAAAAATGTAGATACAAATCATCTGTCGCGTCCAGATAACGCGCTCCCGGTCAGCGCCGGCCTTAGGGGAGACCAGCTGCCAACAAGCGCCTGGCTTCCATATCGTCGGATTACAAAATCACTGCTGTGGGGAGAATAAGAATGTCTTCATCATCGTGACTAAGGGAGCTTACTCGGCCAAGGTCGACGACAACCATGTGTCCGTCATACTCGAGCTGAGCAACGTGACAGACAATGTCAAGCGGCGATATGATATCCAAATCCGCGGCCATCTCCAACGAGTAGCTGGTGGCAGGAAACCACTGGAATAGAGAGAACGGATCATACGTATCAGAAGGGAGAGGAAGAAAGCGTGAAATGTGAAAGCAGGCTGAGGAGCCATCTGACGACGCTGTAATTCTTTGGATACTCCCAGTATACGTCGCTGTCGGTGATCCAGGAAGTGAATAACGGACTAAACTGTTACCAAGATGCGTCTGTTGACGGGTGTACATGACGCCATCATAGGCGTAGCGGGCGGTTTCTCCAGTTTGAGTGCCAGGCGCCAAGTCGTTGTTGGTTTCTGCCAGCCGTTGGTGCGGTGATAACGCTTTGTCCAATAATCGCTTGAATTCGCGAATTAACGGCGGGCAATCTTGATGCCTGAGGAGCTTGCGTAGGTTCGATCCTCGGGTAAACGACTTGACAATGGTGGTTTCTGCTTCGCCTTGGATACGATAAATCAATAAAACCACCTCCAAAAACAAGAAGAACCCACCACCGATATGGGTATTTGTGTTGATCTTTTGAACTGTGCCTATGAGGCGTTCAAAAGGGAAGGTCCACCACGAGTTCACCGGGCCAAAAAGCTTCAAAAAATCGTAGATGTGAAACGCAGCGTGCACGTTTGGTCTGTGTTTCTGCGTTCGAGTATGGGGATGTACCTTGTGCAGGCCGTCGACCCATTCCTTCAGGAGGGTACGATACGCTTCCATGCGCTCGACAGTCATACTATAACGGCAGAGGATGTTGACAGCCTGAAAAAGTGCCATGGTGTGCGAGAGGACCTCCCGCTCACGAGTCGAAGAATTCTGAGAGCCGAAAAAGGTGATGAGTGCAATAGGAAGGTAGAGGGTCGACAGGGTACGCCATTCGTCCGCCTTGATAGTCCCTTCGACCGCTTCACCGAATCGCTTTGGCACAGTGTTGATCCACGTAGGTACAGCACAATCTTTGATCACGGCCTGGATATGGTCAATGACGTCCACTGTAATACTGCGAGGAGGGTTCAAAGACGGGTGAGGCTGCGAATTGCGCTGAAATATTACTTAATAAGAGAGAATGAATTATCATTAGGTGCGCACCCATTTCATTAGAGCCTCCGTGTATTGCTCCTTGTTGTTGAGAGGTGAGTTGACATCCCTGCGTTCAGCTTCGCCATCCTCTGAACGAAAGACCAGCGTTCGTTTTAGTTCGTGGATTCCAAGCGACCAGGCTACGAATCTCAGAGCAGGCTTCGGTTGCTTGAAGAGACGAGTACGGAGTACCTTGAATGTTAAGGAATCGTCGCCGGATTCGAAAGGCTGCTGTAGAAGATCCTGGATTGTTTCAATGCCTTTGAGGCATTTCTTCATGTTGTCCTTTTCCAGATTGATTTGCGCGTTCGCTGGCACTTCCAGATGGACATACGGCTTCCACGAGTAGACGAAGGCGGGAGATGGTTTGGACTTCGTCTCGGCAGCTTTCTTGTCGATCTTGAGGACGTGACGGCAATGATAGTGAACCAAACCCTCCAGAATACAGTGCATGCTGTCAACAACCAGCATTCTGGTTGGATTCCAATACGGCAGCCTCCAGAATTCGGACCAACGTACACCATGGGCATCAAAGATAGCTTGTTGGTCAGCTGCAGTGTCGGCCGCTAAATAATCCTCAGCCGCTTCCCGGAGATGATTGGCGTCTCGCAAGTGCCATGGGAAGGTGAGGTTGTAGCTTTGGGCGGGTTGATCACATATTGTGCACCATGCTGAAAGAGGACCCGCTGCGCCTCCAACCTTTCGGGCGGCAGGAAGGTCATTGACAGAGACGACTACTGCAAAATCCATCGTCCGACCAGCAGGGCGCGAAGCAGTGCGGGAAAGACGAAAGCCAGTTTGCCAACCAACCACACAGACATCGATTACGGGTGCCATGTAGCATGATAATCCGTCGTAGTCAGGCTCCTTGGGTCCCGGAATGATGGAAGCTAGGAAAAGATTTTCTGGTTTGTAGCGTATATCGGCAGGGAGGTTGAGAATGGCGATGGAGACGATGCCCAGTGAATCGCTTGCTCCTCGAAGGGTGAGGCCGTTGGGGTTGAAGAAGTCGACCTGCATTGCGAGTGCTAGGCGTGCACGGTCTCCCCTGTCGATGAAGAGTTTGCGGGTGGTTGCTGACGAGGGAGGCGCCTCAAACGTACGCAGAAATTCCCCGTCAAAAGCATTCTGCATATTTAGAGGTTCACTGGAAGACGTGTGGGGAGTGGAGTCGTCGGCGGTGCTCTGTACGCTGGCGAACGCATCATCACAAGCCTTGTCGCAAAGTCGCTCGAGCTCTTCGTCAGCGAGGATGCGAGCAAGATGTTCCTCTAACGATGCGACAGGATAGGCCTTCTTCGGACGCAAATTTCCATGCCGAAGCGAAGTCAGGCCCTTTCCGCACATGCGACGAGAAGCCTGCGGGTTATCCTTGTCAATGACCATGCGTTTACATACGTCGGGATATTTAGCAATGACGGAAACATCGCTGGAGAATTCGGGACGGTGGCAGTGACTGCATGATGGGCATACAGCGAAGATTGTAAGCTTCCCGTCCAAATTGAGGGAGTTGAGGGAGGAGTAGAGGGAGGAGGGGAGCTGGTCCAGAACATCATCGTGGAAGGGTGTTTTTGGTTGACCTGAGCGACCAAGATCGATGGAAACTCCGGCTATGAGCCCAGCAATACTGAGGATGAAGTCGCAGGCAGCATGCGAGAGGCCGAGGATGAGGTTGCACGTCAATCCTAAGAATATGACGAGTTGAGTCGTTGCAGTTTTTCCCCAAAGGGGATCCTGGAAAAAGTGATCTGAGAGTCGTCAGTTTGAGACTGTCAAAAGCAACCAATAACTTCACGTACCTGTTTCAATCACGGGAGGCTCTGTTATCGTGCGTGGAGGTAAATTTGAACCTAGTAGATTGATGATGCCGTCCAGCTGTCGCAGACGCTCCCTGGCCATTGCAAGCTCCGCAACGTAGTCCTCCTTACGTCGACGTCGTACAGTGGAAAGGCTCCGACTCAAATCGACAATTGTATGGCTGGCAGTGTCCAGAATGACATATCGTTGCTCCACCGCTTGAGCATCAGTGTGGCTGACTTGGCTTAGTGTCCTAAGTTCTTTGAGGAGGGCCTCTGCTTTTTCGGAGATGCTTTTGATGAGGTCCTCAGCGCGTTCAGCCTTCGTAAGGTGGACTCGACCTGTAGGAGTGGAATTTCGATATCCACCACGCCACTCCCCTCGTTCCAACAAACCCGATTGGACAACGGTACGTACACCATGTTCCAGATCGCTGAAAGATGCGCCGGTGATGCGCGAAGGGAGAGTAGATGCAATGTTAGCCTGATGAGCGACTCTCGAAGTCCACAGCCGGTCTGGTGCTTCGGGCGCCTGAAGACCATCGCTGATTGCGGTGGCCGCTACCATGTCGGCCAGTTGATGAGATGTTGAGTCCCGCGTCCCGCGCAAAGACGGTGAACTATTCGCCAGATTGTCCGTTTCGTCGTGGCTGTAGACATCGCTAGAAGTCGTTTTCTGTGCGAGGCTGGTGAATACGGCTCCTTCCGACGCTGGGGCAGAACTATTCGCTAACTTTCGCTGCAATGAGATGAGCGACAATCACGATGAATGTAAAACACAACTCACTAATGACTGGAGATGCAAATGTTCTGATTGCTGGACAGATGTTACGCGGTGAGGAGGAAGCACGTCACATTTACAGTCCTTCAGGCGAGAACGACTCATAGATGGATACGGAAGTGGTGTACGAGGATGGATATGGGAGATATGGGTACGGATAGTCTGGGATGTGAAAATAAGGCTATAAGTAAGGATAAACGAAATGAGCACAAGGTCACCATGGCATTAGATGCCATCTATATTACTACAAAGCTCACCATATAGAGAGGCCATGCGTGGTGCACACCCCGCTCTCGAAGCTAAGGGATGGATAAGGACACCTTATAACGAAAACGGACAATGAGAAACGTACACGTCCTTAAGAACGCCTCGGTAGTGCAGCAATTTGACGCACATTCAGCATCGGCGGAACACGAAGGGCGCGAGATCCTTGAGCATGCCAGTTGTGCACGCTGGATGAGTGGCGTGGTTGGCCAGAGAGCCATTCGGCCAGAAACGACACGGGGCACATACAGATAGATGCCTATAGGATATGCCCCGTGCCGTCATTCTGAGGAATGAATGAGGACGCTTTGTAGCGAAAAGAGAACAAAGGGACGTACTATGCAGACGAATGTCCCTGGCCTTGACACGATACCCAAACGATTTGACGCAAAGTCAAATCGTACAGCAGAACACAAAGTTCTGCGTCACTCGTATACCCAAAGACCCAAAGTCTTTGAGAGCATACTAGTGGTGGGTAGTGGAGAAGCTGAAGCAGGCGCTTGTTGCTGACTTAACGCCGTCGCCTGATCCGGCGCCCTGGATTTTGATCTAGCACATCTCTACATACATATTCACCTTCATCTATAGTGATATCACTGCTACGATGTTCGATGACAGTAAGTATCCAACGACTTCGTGTCGCTGGATCTCTCTCTTCAATGCTCACTCAAGCTGAACTGTGACTTCAGACTTCTCAACCTTATTTCGCGGGCCGACCATAACTTCTCCGACGATTCTTACCCAGGCCAGTCGTTCCTTTCTACCAGACTACGATGTCGCTGTTCGATGATGCTATCTCAAGGCGCGTTATTCTGCCTTGACCACTCGGAAGAACTTTGTGTTCTTGTTGAAGACTTTGCGTCTTCATCGGTAAGGACTGTGTGTCCTCACCTTTCTTTTGTCGATTCCTGTAGCTGACGAGTACTAGAATTCAAGTCAATACTCAAGCCACTGTCCTTTTCTCTCTGTGTGTATATTTCTTGTTGTCTAATCCATAAAATCTGATTTCCATAGATTAACCGGCTGTATGTCCCAAGCTTTGTCTGGGATTCAGTTGATCATCCCATATGTACAGTCGCGCTCGCGTACTACTATATTCTTCTCTTCTTCCCTCGTGGGGTGGATGGAATAAAAGTTCGCGTTGTAGTGCGTTGTTCTATCTTTTCTGTTGACAACCTTCTGACAGCCTTCAGACGTCTGTAGTCGCCACATTCCTTTTAGCCCACCTCGGGATCCTTGACGTGATGTTGACAGGAGGATTGGAGAATAAAGTCAACAATTATCTATCCGCTACTACCCTAGTCCTCATGGGGTGCACTACGGCTACTACAGAGGGATACTTCCTATCATCCTTTTTCATCATCTCGAAGACCGCTGCCTACGGCTTAGAGCGCCGTGTACGACACCTACTCTTTCTGGTCGCATTCATCCTTTTGGCCAATACGGTCTCCAGTATAGTGTCTTCCGTAGCTATCGTGGAGGATCACGCATCTTGGGTCAAAATATCCTTGATCACGACTCATTCAACTTCGTTGGTCGTGGATGGTTTCTGTATGTTTATGGGGTGCCATGTCATCTGTCAACTCCAAAACTCGGCCATGGAGGAAGTACAGCACCATCTCAAACGGCAGGTGAGTATTGTCTGGACAGATTGCTTTCCAAGCCTCATCATATCCGCAGAAGTCTTCGATTATCATCACCCGTGTTCTCACAATATGTCTATCGTGCAGTGTCATAGCTACTGTATGTGATTTTCCAACTCTCAGCTCGATGACGAGGCTGATTCACCTTTAGACAGCTTTTCCAGAAACCGAACGGATTGGGAGGATTCTACAGATGTTCATGGTCCCCAGTAAGTTAAACTCAATTGTCCTTTGATGTTGCTGAAAATGTTGACAGCTCGCGCCGTTGGAATGTTTGGGATTCTTAGTCGCCGCAAGTGGAATAATGACGGTCCCGGTAGCGACGTTTTCTTCGCCTCGTCCGCGTCCAGCCGTCTCGGAAACGGAAGTTTCAGACTGGATGATGACAGAGAATTCAACGTTGAAAAAGCTACAGACGTCGACATAGAGATATAAAGCTGGAAGCATATTTTTTTGACCGCATGATATCTTGTAAACACTACCTATTGTAAAATAAATCACTCGCTTGTAAAGTCAGGAGGGAACCATAGTATGGATTCATTAGCAGTGAACGCTGGCCAACTCGGCATCGCCGAGTAGCATGGCGCAGCCTATGCGTTGGCCACGTTCGAAGAGTAATTTAATAATAGAACTCTTTTTACACTAGGGAACTATAGTATGGATAAATTAACAATGAACGCTGGCCAACGCATAGGCTGCGCCATGCTACTCGGCGATGCCGAGTTGGCCACGTTCGAAGAGTAGTTGGGGAATAGAAGATGAACTTAAATGCGAGAAATGTTACATATTTTACACTAATACAAGCTACAACGATGGTCTACGAGGTGCGCCAGATGCGCTGCATAAGAACGACACATTCCACATTCATCACATTTAATCTCCATCGTAGATACGAGTGCCCAGACGTCCTGTGAAACACCAATTCGCGAGTTCCATTCTATCAGAGCGGCACGGCTGGGGGCGGATATATCTGACCAGTCAGGAGCTCCCTCTGGAAGAGAGGGAGCATGTTCCAGAGTGACATGGCGTTGATGGGTTTCGGGAAACACTGTGGGAGCTATTAGCTTGCATGAATCTTCGGATGAGCAAAACAGTTACCTTTGACACCTCGATACCAATTGTGGCAGTAACCACCTGGAACGATGTGATCGAAGTAGCCAGCATTGGAGAAAACACAGGAACAGACGCGACAGACGACAGCATCATCTCTGATGATACGCCAAGTCAAGGAGGGGATACCACTCGTAGAATGGAGCTCTCGAATAGCATGGCCGATATCTGTTCCGAGGAGTTGTGTAAAATGATTGGTATTACGCTGCGCCGAAGGATCCAAGGAGAGATCCCACGGACGGAGGACCTGGGGAAGAGTGTTATCGTGTGTTGGGTGATTGACGGCACCTGGTATCGTTAGAAGTAGTTCGTAGCATCAGAAAGGGCTTACCTGACGAGAAGTCCCCCCTTTGGTACGCAGTTTCGATACGAGAGCAAAACTCGATGTCTAGAAGATGGCGTCAGGATGGTTCGGAGAATAGCCAGTAAATAATAACCGTGAGTAGCGCGTGTGATTGCTCTCCTGCGATTGAAGTACGCCTGGAAGGGAGTGGGAATGGCCTGACCTTCCGGCGAGGGAGTATAGTAGCGATCTTGTTCCCAAGGGAATTCGTCACTCAGAGGGTCATTGAGGACTGGGATGGTAACTACACGCTGATTAATCCCGTTCTGAAATGATTTTGAGACCACTTACCACGAAGAGAGCACTGATGTAAGTCGTTTTTGGCCTGGAAGTAGTCGACGCCATCCGCGGTGCGAAATAACGACATGGTGCACTCCTCCAGGCAGCGATAGGGGTTGAGAGAGTGCGGACAGCGCACTGTTGGTAACGCAGAGCCAAACTGGTATCCGTGTAGGCTTGTCATCGTTCCATCTTTCAGCTGGATATACGGGCTACGACATAGGTAAGAAAGACAGAAGAAGTATTGGGTTTAACGTACCGATCTACCTCTTCCCATTGAACGGTATTAGGGTTGAAAGTAACGATGAGGCCGTCATCGTACGCGGCGGCCAATTTCTTCAGGCAGAACACCATGTAACTCTCTGGCGGCTCGTTCGCCGTAAATAGCTTTTCGAAGAGTCTTGTAGACTTCCGAGTACGGCGTGCTTGCTCAGACGGATGAGTTGAGTTGCTCTTGGGACGAGGAGAGCGATTCGGACGGATGAGGGAGGGCGTGGGGCTTTTGCTAGTGGATTTCTTGTGGTTGCTAGTGGCTTTCTTGGGGCTTTTGCTGGTGGCTTTCTTGGGAGACGCTTTCTTGGAGCACGTAGTAGAGCGAGGCATGGTGATGAGAGGGCGAAATGATCATAGGAGGCTTAAATATACAAGTCAGTAATTGTTTCCCGAAAGTATCTAGGAATAGAATAGCTCACAATTGGGTATCCAAGCACGTACCGTTTCATCAAGTGCTATTGTGTGTGTACCCGACGTCCGCAGGATTCCTTGGATACGTTGACCGACATGGACGCACAGTCCATTCCGGAATCCAACCAATAACTCAAAGTCATTGGCACTCTCAGCAATGACCCAAAGTCGTTGCTGGCAGTGGGCGTCTGAGAACAAGAAGTGATCGGCGACGGATGCAATAACGGGATGATGATGATCAAGGTTGCGCAAGACCATCACCTGAAGACTCTGCGTCTTCAGGTGATAGAGTGAAGACTTTGGGTTTTCACCAGTTCGCTCAAGACTTTGCGTCTTCAGTGGCACGTCTGACTCGACCTTGCGTTAATTGCTTGATCGTAGTGAAGGCAACTGCACCGCCAGGATGGATATCGGTACGAGAACAATTAGACCAATTGTTTTCACGAATGACAATTACAGGCTCAGTATATCCGTTTTCCAATGATTCGATAATCTCCAAACTCCATCCCCATGTCTGATAGTCCAAATGTAAGGTCATCGCCGTAGTCTATCATCATCGTCTCAACTCTTTTGCAGATTCCCAACAAGCGACCCAATCTAGGCGATGGGAATACTACACCCCACGGTACCCCAGCCAAGACGACGATGCATAAAGCCCTTGGAGAAAGACGCAAGGCCCTCGCTGATCTGAGAGCAAAACTCGAATACGCCAATACACGCGAGAAAGAGCTCAGACAGGAGCTGTCTGGACGAGAACAAGACGTGGAACGACTTTTGGAGACCGTACGACTCCGGGACCTCGATATCCTCAAGTTTGAACTTCGACTTGCTGGTGACACCAATGAGGACATCGAAATGAATAGGCTTGACGAATTCGAGGAACTTTCAGAACATTGCGAAGCGCTGAAAGACGCTTTGTTGACATCAGTTCGTTTTTCTCTTCAATTCCCTATCTATTCTTCCTGAATGATGCCTGTCAGAATCGCCAAATCGAAATACTCACATTCGAGAAGGACGAGTCCGTCAAACTGGCAGCTCTGCTGAAGGAGAATGAAATAGCACAGGCTAGAAAGCACGCTGAAGACATCGCAGATGCTGCCACGAAGGCCAACGCTCTCCTAGTTCGCTTTCTGACTACATCTAGCCTGTCTAGTACTAATCTACTGTAGGAGGCTCAGAGAGAATCATTTGAGGCTCAGGTCGAGTCTAACCGTCGGGAGCAACACAAGATCTTAGTACGTGTTCAAAATCCCGTTATTAGCAAGACCTAACTAACATCAATCAGGAGCAGAGAAATATACAAATCGTTAAGCTACAGTCACAGTTGGCTCAGGTTAGGGCATTAGTTTCATTTGCGAACAAATCTCACTCCTTTCAAGGCCTTCAGAGCTCCTCGAAATTCGTCACCATCTCCAGAGCGAACCACGAACTTTCGACGGCCTGGGCGTGGGCGAGCACGTCGCAAGTTTGGCTCTACTCAAGCGGCAGGCTCGCTGCAACCTCTTCCTGTTCGTCTGGAGGTGCCTCCAAATTCCGCTGGTGCAACGGCGGCTGGGACATCTGGCTCAGCGCCGACAGCTGATGGCGCTACTGGGAGTTCTACCTCTTTTCCAACTCCCTCTTCAGGACGGCGCGTTCCACGAGCTGGAGAACCTTGTCCCCCCGCTATCCATGTCAACCTTGGTGTTGATCCTGCTCGAGGCCCCGAAATGCGTTTGATCTTCAAGAGTCACTATACTTGGACAAGAATGGTGAACGAGGAGAAGGCCGCATGGTGCGATTACCTCGACAAGCTCGCAGTCTACAACAAATGCGACAGCTCAGACTACGCGAATGAGTATCATGTGAGTTGATTTTACATGACATTGTTCTCTTTTGATTGACGTCTCTACCAGGCCATGAACCGCGACTTGTGGAGAGACACATACGGGCTATCCACTTACAGCGAATTTGCCGGCTATATCCCCGCAACCAACGATGAAGCTGACGCATTCGAAAAAGGAACTGCAGGAGGCCCTGACCAAACATGCCGACTTTTCTTCGGACACAATTTCAGTAGCCATCCATGGAATAGACGAGTAATTGAAGCACTTACCGGTCGCTTCAAGGAATTGGTGGCGAAGGAGCATGACTGGCTACCTGAGGTCTCTGATGGCTACCTTGCAGGATTGCTTCATAGCTCTCTCACGCAGTCTCAAAAACATTGGAAGGAGTTCCAGCCGAGGAGAGATGACGCAAAGGGCAGGCTAGAGACGCCTGAAGAGGCGATACTTCGCGCAAATTCTGGAAGGGAACAGACTCTACGGCAATGCAGTCTCACAACTCTTCGCACGACAGTGAGTGATTAGTACCATCAACGCGATAAGTAAGCTAACTACCGGCTCAGAAGCTGAAAAACCGCAAGTACTGGGTCAATGTCCTCCTTTCGATGAAGGAAGCTATGCAGCCCCCTCCTCCAGACCTCAATGTCTGGCGACAATGGGCTACAGGGGTAGCCAAATGTCGTCCTGACGTTATGACGGACGAAGAGTTTACTATCGAAACGAACAGCGACAATATTCCACACAATGTTTACCTGATTCGACAACCTCCGTGGAGAGACGCAACACTTTCGCTCGCACTTAGGACCATAGACAAAGAAGCGAAAACTGTCGGTTTAAAGGGGGTACCAACGGTAATGGCGACTGAACGCAGGTACGTTAATGAAGTCAGCACGCAGCATGCGCCTGAGGGGCTTTATAAGCCGTTCTACGACGATGCATGGTTGGCGGAGCACTTGAAGACCTCGGATATGTATGTTGAAGATGCTGACTTTGAGTGGCACGAAGTTACTATCACCAGCTTGTAGTATACGTTTATAAGCCATGTATTTTGTATTTTACCGAGTATTTATTGTACGATGAACGAAATCAACTGCTTTAGCAAGTGTGCTATTTTAGGACGCTGTAACCCAACCGTAACCCTACTTGCTACCATTACCATCGCTTCACCCAAAAACTTTGCGTTTTTGGCTCTTCACGCTTCAGAACTTTGTGTTCTCGAGCGCCGTAGAATTGACTTTGTGTCAATTCGCCTTTCTTTCAATTTCCGCTTGTATTTCCGCGTGCTGCGTCAGTCAGTGTGTACTTTCGGTGCGCATACCACTTCATTGACTTACTGCTATTATTATTCACACCCTTCACTAGACCCAGATGGCTTCTACCAGCAAATTTCTACGTCTTCATGATCTCACCGTGAATTCACCCAAGGACGACGAGCCCTGTGAGTTGATACTTGCCTCGATTCATGCGGTCAGTTGGAAAAGCTTTGAGCTTCACACTGAGGCATTGAAAGACTTTGAGTCTTTTCTTGTTTCTTATGGCTTTGTGCCATGAGCTGAATACTGACTATCCTACAGATACTCTAAAAGCTAACGATGGTTTGGTCGGTACAATCTTCGAGACGTCTTTCATCACCTGTCATCGACCTGTCAAATCTATACCCCCGCCCCCTCCGGAGTCTGAGGTTCAGGTGTATCGGGATGGGTCGTTCGGGCCTCACGACTTCGTTTGCACCCCGCAATGGTACCACGAATCTGCACCGCAGCTAGCAGTCGTGCCCGTATGCCCGGAATGGGACGATATACGACATCCCCTCCATGAACACAGATGCATGTGGGACCTCCTGCAGCCTAAGGATATCAACTTCGGCCAAGGCGTCGTATCGGGGGTTGGTCGAGTTAGCCACTCGTTCTTGAAGCCTCTCATTCGATCCGTTAATGTACTTAGAGTCGAGACAGAGGTCTATCTCAAGGAGCTTCCCGAGAGTGGCACTGGCAACCTTCGCAATCTTCTCCCCCTCTTATTGCGACGCACGGAGCTATACATGGACCGCCTATCTTCTTTGAGCAAGGATATCACATCTTTGCGCGTTTTGACACGCGGTCTCCAGCGGACGTGGCTTCTCCTCCTAGCAACCATTCGCTACATGAAAATCTACAGGCCAGTCATGAACGGATTACCTCCCGCCAACGAGGACGAGTTACGGGTCAAGGTCGTCGGGGTTTATACTGCAGGCCTTCACGTCGTCGAAATGTTCCTTCCTGCCAAAGTCCCGACATATTTTATGCGCCCGTGGTCTGCATTTATCGACGTTACAATCATGGGTACATGCAATATCTCTCCACGCGGTGTGTACATTCTGCCGGACAAGCCCCTCCCCATCGTTTTCGCCCAAGGGGCTGTGACAATGGAGGCACTTCATGCCATGTCTGGATATGTGGCGCGTTTTGTCACCTATCGCGACCCATACAGCTTCAAAGACCCCAAAAGCTCCTCTACTTCGACACAGGAGAATACCGCGGCGTCTTCGTCTTCTTCTGCGAGACCCGCCCCAGGCCCCGTTCGCCAAACTCAACAAAATGTTCAGGGGCGGAGAGACGCATACCGCGCTGGTCCTGCTGCCACAAGCAACAGAAAAAGCGCCAAGCTCAGTACGTTTTGCAATATCTTGATGTATATTCCATATTCATGTTCACTTCGATAGACATTCAGCCCGATCTCTTCAAAGATGTCGTTGGAGGAGACTGTCCTGCTATCGCCTCTAGTTGGACAAGCCTTATCACTGAGATAGATACTCAGTCT
The DNA here is from genome assembly GCA_011800155.1 of Flammulina velutipes. NCBI lineage: Eukaryota > Fungi > Basidiomycota > Agaricomycetes > Agaricales > Physalacriaceae > Flammulina > Flammulina velutipes. Next base: position 2,016,837 of record JAALGH010000011.1, read on the forward strand.
ACCCGCTTCCTCAATACGCGCCCCACCAAACATCTGTATCCCATTCCCCCGCCCAGCATGTTCGTCAATACTCAAAAGGCGGTAGACTATTTCGCACAATATCGTCATCTTCGGAATGCTCTCCTGTATCGAGGAGAATCATCTGCTCCCATGCTCCGAACTCAACAATGGCGCTCAATTCTCGGTTTGCGTCAGAGCATGGGATCTACCAAGTCGAACTCGGCCTCTACCGCAGCATTCAACGAGGTCAAGACGTTGCTGGGCAAATGTTTCGAGCTCCAAGGTGTCGAATTCACGGAGTCCCTCGTCGCCCCCCCTGGAGTGGTAGATGATCATCAGCGACGTCGAATTCTTTGGGAAGTATCCCAGGTCGGCTTCCGTATTGACCTGAGCGCCGTCGATAGCCATCTATACGTGGGATCTACCACAAACGAGCACGACGATGGATTGGATGGCAGTCTGGAACACTCCGACAAGCTGTTATCGTTGTTCCCCGAGAAATCTCTGACGGTCATAGATAGTTCCAGTGATGCTGGGTTGCTTGCTCAGGAGTGGACCTCCCGTCGTCCATATCTTCAAAAGTGGAGGGATATCATGGCTGAGTGGAAGGTCGCATTGCCGGATATTTTCAAGGGAGATTTACCTACGACGCATGAGGAACATTGGGAGCGCGGACTCATCAAACATTACTTACAGCTAGCATACGATGTCCTCGGTCGACCACCATTTATTCCGTTTGTATTATATTGAACTTCATCGTTTCAGTTTTACGTCTTTCAATCACTGTACTTTGTATTAAATTTGCCGCAAATTCATTTGAGTTTGAGAAAGTGAAATTATCTCCCGCCAGCGGATGAATTAGCGACAACGTCGAAAATATGCGCCACATTCAGGCCATGTGGCCCGACGTCAGTGGCATCAAACAATGTTTCTTCCTCCTACCATCATCATGCGGGAATACAATGACTTTGTGTCATCGTGTCTTGCTATCCTGCACTTTGCGTGCAGGATGAATGACTTTGTGTTATTCTCTTCGATGAGTGGCAACCATATCTCGTTCGCTGTACTCCCTCACGCATATTTTCCCTGGACGTCAAACCCGAATATGTTTCTTGCAACCTCAACCTTTCGGTACGTCCGACTTATCATTATTGTGTACCCAAAAAATGCCTCGTTTCCCAGGAATACGATGACTTTGTGTCATCGTGGCTTGCTATCCTGCACTTTGCGTGCAGGATGAATGACTTTGTGTTATTCACTTCGTGGAGTGGCGACGCCGGCTGATGTATCGGGACCGTATCTGCTGTAGTTCGCACTCTGAATTCACCAACAACAATGAAGATTTAATGGATAGCAAATGTCTGAACCCGCAGAAGGTAAGCTTCCACGACAACCTGTGTATATTCTACCTAACTAATGTCCCATTCGTCAGGAATACATTATTTCGGCCATCCTCTTCAGAAGATTCCATGAACATATCGCTGGCGACGGTGCTAGTAACGGTATGGGTGGTAGTGACGAGCGAGATACTGGCGACGGGAAGAAATTCGGTAGCGGGAGGGATGTCGGTGACCAGAGGGATGACGGTGAACTCAACGGGTGGTTCACCTCCTGAGGTATCGTGGGCTTGCACTTCCGCCGGGCCTGTAGTATTAACAATATTCCCAGATACCTTTGCTATATACGGGCTACAGGTCATCCACGCGTCCTGCATATATTGTCCGATTTCCTGTGGAACAGGTGAGCAACGAAAACAGACAATGGACCACACTAACCTCTGATTCTCTGTAGGCCCATTCACAACCGAAGACCGCGAGCACAGATACGAAGACGATAAGCAACAATCGCAAGAGACGATGGACCCAAGTCTTCCTGAAGACGAAGATATCACACCGTCCGTTGTTAGACATTGCATGGCCCGCGATAATTGCCGGTACTCCATTTATAGTGGTTGTCTTGGTACGTGAGCTCACGAAAATTTGGCAAGAACTATTAACTCACAGTAACAGCTTGCACCCAGGCATCCTTCTTCGTCCGGAGCTTCTGCATGATATCTCCCGTCTTCCGATCGAAAACGTACACTGTGCCGTGGTCGCTACCACTAACAATGACGGTGCAATCCTCTGCAAGTGCCACCTGTTTGGGTGCCGCTAAATCCTTCTTGCGAGGTACATCGAGCTCTTTGAGCCGGGACGCGTCGTCCATCTTATAGAGCGCGACACCGCCCAATATTGTGTCGACGGCGAAAACGTTTTTCGCGGCATTGCAGGCTGCAGATCCACTACAGGTGCGTCAGATTCATTTTCCACCCGAAGTCGTCATACTCACATCTTAATACCATGTAGCATAGACCGGGCGTTGTCTACCTGCCCAGTACCTGCATTCAAAATCATACTTCTTATAATCAGTATCAGCTTTTTGCAGGTAAGAGATTACTCACATGGCATCATGGAGACCGAAAATCATGACGTTCTTCGCAATAGTGAATGTCACCGATTTTGGAATGCAGTTATCAATACGAATGGCCCACAAGTCGACTGCGGTGCGCATCGTTGACGGATCTATACCGAAAAGGGCAACCGAGCCTTCTCTGTTGGCGGCGACTAGCCTGCTAGTTGCGGAGTCGAATGCAATGGATGTGATTTCGCTTGGAAACGCGAGTCGGATGACGTGAGTTTCCTCAACGCCGTTCTCCAAGAAAGTAAGTATTTGTGCGGTGGATCAATGGCGAAGAACTGACCTCAGCTTTGTACCTACAGAAGGTGATATAACCTTCGAGGGTACCATAAACGAAGCCCTCTTCTGGGCTGTCGTCACGTCGAATCCATGTGACAGCCGTGGTAGCGCCTCGTACGTTGAAGGTCGAAATTCGATGCAATTGAGCCATATCTTCCAGGCTCCAAATGATGATCCCATCCCCACCTCCGAACAGGTCAGTATAACACTGGGATAGAGATAAAGTATACTCACCACCACTCGCGAGAAGCTTTCCGCTGTCAGCGACGGCTAAGCACAACACATGGGTATCGTGCCCGCGAAGGACAGTCTTCTGGTTGTAAGTGTTGACGGCGCGGTACCAGTTTCTGATATTCATTGTTGACGATTTCCTAGCTTGCCCGTTTGCGCCTACTTATACAATTTTCCGCACAATAGGTATGCCTTTCTTGTCCTTTTGAATACTCAGCCATTCCCAGCCTTGGATCGTACATGAATAATCCTATCCATTTATTGCACCACGGTTGCGATGTGCATAGCCTTGCCAACAATTGGTATACCCCGCTTGTAATTTCAGCTAATTGTTCTCTAACGGACCTTCCAGGTGCAAGCTTTCCGTATGGGTATACTCTACAATTGCTAATTGTTAGAGACAACCCGTGAGACATTTTTCGCCATCGTCGTGTTGGTTGTCGGGAGTCGCTACAGACGAACAATTGGTATGCTCTCATTGTCTTTTTATCTAATTGTCTTCTTACTTCGTACTTGCTTGCTCTAGGCATCTCGTCAAACTGTTCGCTTTCCGATGTATGGGTGATGATCATCATCTGTCCAGGTTATTGTTGTTCCATACTCAGCCCTTGTATTGTTCTCGGGCGCTATGAATACGGCGAGCAGACGGTAAGTGTAGCATCACTCACCATGCCCAAGATACCATCTGTCACCGTTTTGCCAGCTGCCCATGCTAGTCGCCCATACCCGAAGCCTCCCACCGTTCTCGCCCTCGCACAGACCGAGTTCTCAGAGGAAACATTCTCTGTGCTTCCTCTTGCTCTTCAGGACGCACGGAGCACTGTTGCTGATCTTTCCCGCCCTCACCCGTATCAAAAGGCAATGCAGCGTCGAGCAATGTTTGCGTCTCAAACGGCCCAAGCTCGCGCAGAGTAAGTAACACCTTTACATTGTCGACCAGGTGATCAAATACTTTCGCTAGAGCACCTTCGAGTTCGGACGGCACGCAAAGTAACGAAGGGTAAGCTTACTTCCAACGTACAACTCCAGTTCTCACGTCATTCTTGTAGGTCGATAATGACCGGAGGCGGCGACAGTGCCAATGCCCCTTCGGCACTGCCTTCTGTTCCTCCCGCACCTCGACTCGTTGTTGCGCCTTCTGAAATCACGACCATCAAGATATCTTATCCGGGGAAAAGCTCCGGTCGGGATCACCTCAAAGCCCAATTACATCTTGGGGAAAAGACAGACGAGATTTGTGTAAGTCTTTGCTCTTCCACCACTGTCAACCTTGCGGGCTGATATGACTTTCCAGCAATATATTCAGAAACTTGCCAAAGACCACCTTGACTTGTCCGTGAGCTATGATCTACAGACTCAAGAAGCGCTTGATAGGGTCAAAGACGAGGTCAGTCTACACTTCGAAACTTTGTCACATTCCTAACCGTCTTATTACAATAGGCCACCGCCAAATATCCCCAGCTCTTCAACTACGTTGATCTGTGGCCTATCAAAGACTTACTTATCCTTGACTGCAAGGCAGGTGTTCAGAGGGCCAAGACGAGGGAGACCCGGGCAAAAGCGAACCAGCGGGGCGCGAGTGAGAGGCCCGTGGGACGACCAGCGTCCAGACGGCAGGCGCCTGTAGGGTGACGCATATCCCGGTTGGCGCAATGGTAGATATGCAGGCCCATATCTCCAAAGTTTAGATATATTCACAATGTCATCGCTTATCTCTGACGTCTATAACTGTATCAACAATATGTATTACGCGCACTTGTAAACTATCTCTTTCTCTCCATGTAGATAACTCGATTATCAATATGTGTTGCCAGGTACTGGGCAGGTGCGCTATCTAGTTAGCAATATATGTTTAGGTGTATGCATCTTTACTCGAGATATTTCAGTGTGCTAGAAATCTAAATCGATAATTTTATTAGTCTAAGTATTTTCTGGGTGGGTATCTACGTTCTTGGTATAAATATTATATAAAGGAGTTTCCGCAAAGGGTAAACTGCCTTGTCCACGGTGTGATAGGTGCTTATCGATTTCATCTTCAATTCAGTCGCGATAATTGCCGGCGGTTAGGGACAGGTGCATACAAACTGACGGAGTTATGCCCTGGATGCTCTTCGCGGGGGGACAGCAAACAATGCTTCCACCAGGACCGTAGGTCGTCAACAAACGTGGATCTAGGGCACTGGAAGACCGACAGTCCATGAATGGTTTCGGAGTACGTCTAGATAGATGATTTATGTCAGCTTCTATCTGGCGAAAACACACAACACCTCACGTTTGTCGAAGGGTTGTCACACAGCGTATGACCTGGAGCCTTCTTGAGCGTCCACGACGCCGAGCTCGAGGAGAATTCACCCGTCTGAATGAATCCAAATCGAGTAAACTCGTCCTGATACTTGGGAGAGAACGATATGGGGTTGTTGCCGTTGTCGATGAGGTCGATGGTTTCCGTGAAATCAATCTTGTCTGCAAAACTTCATTCAGTATTCGCCCGGTACAACGACCAGAGGATCTCCGTACAGCTATAATACGAGCTCGATGCCTCGTGATGCTCGTCCAAAGCGCGCGGCAAATGCTTCTCAAAGCCGCCGCTCCCGGTTTTGTTAATGAGCTGGTGCTTTACATCGACACTGTTCACGAAAGTCTCGGTGGTGTCAAATTCGCGCTTCTGCCTAGCGGGCGGGAGAATTTATTCAATGGAGAAGTCCAGGTAGACGTCGTCATTCCACTAACACGCGTTTGCTGCGTGCATTGGTTCCACATGTTATCAATGTCTAGGAGCCCCCACAACGCGCTAGGATGTAGACGCTCGTGTCCGAGGAATTTCTTTTTGGTAACCTAGCTTCCTGAACGGTCTTTCCCTTTGTTCCCGAAAAAGGAAAAAAGCACTGTCTCTGGTGAGTGGCTCTTGCGCCTCATGTTTGAGGGCGTCTAGGTATCTTCCGGCCTGGACATATTCAATTCTGACCTTCTACGATGGCCGAAATTAACGACCTCACACAATGTTCGTGGTGTCAATTCCAAGGTAAGCAAACGGACAGCTACTAGGAACAAGATGCAGAAGGCCTATTTCCATTTGGACACAAAGTGACACTGCATTTTTCCTTGGTGGCTCATACTGGGAGAGTATAAAGCGCCCAGGATGTTATTATCCGAACTCCCACCATCATCGCCCCCAACATGTCTCGTCGCACGCCTGCTTCGCCTACTACTGGAACCCCCCGCCCACCGCGTCCGGCCGCTGGGAATAATCCCTCATCCTCGCGTAGGTCCGTACCGTCGACCGGGAGTATCTACAACTACAACATTCGCGTGTGTTTTCAATTGACCACGTTCGAAAGTAGTGTTGAATATACGGCTTCCCCTCGGAAGACTATATCTCTCTTGGGAGACTACATTCTGAGCGACACGAGTCGCTCCCTCAAAGTGTGAGTGTGTTTCGAGTTCTCCCGCTTGAGTGGCACCAAGTACCGTGGGGATTTATCCCCACCGCTCATTGTCATTCCCTTCCTCGTCTGCGTCTCGTCGATCCCCGTTGATGCGTTCTTAGTCTCCATTATGGCCATGAGATCGAAAACCCTTCTCGTGGATTTCTCGCCATCGGTTCGTTATTCCCTCTCACTCCCTCTTCCACCTCGAGACTAACGGACGTCAGTCTGGGCTGATCCTGAACATCACATCGTCTCCGACCAATACAATCATCTCCTCTCCCGAGCCCTTGCTCGTCGCTCTCCCCCATCCTTGGATGAAATTTGGCTGGACGCCGAATCTTATCTTTGGGGAGTGTTTTCCGCTCCCGCAGTCTCCGTTCAAATCTTTCGGCTGAAGAGGCTCAACGACGTTGAGCGGGTTATACCTATGATAGCGGATTGGACCAGTCGATCGCGTACATGCGAAGGATACCGCGACCACTGGTTTAACACGACTATTAATGTGAACGATGATGAGTTTATCGTCGTGACTGGATGGGATAGCATCGAGGTAGGCTAATTATTATGCTACTTTGAGAACTTGACGTGCTTAATTGTGTGTAGGCTCAATGGAACGCGCGTTCTGGGGGCGACTATGCCTCTGGACTCCAGAGGATCCAGCAGTACGCCACGGTTGATACGAGGACGGTCAAGATGACAAGGTACTCCCGATTCACCTGAACTGGGATGGGGAAAGGATCTTCCATTTTCTATAGGATATGGTAAACTGTATAATGTACTTGTTGTTTCTTATGTTTTTATGACAAAGTATCGAGATTTCGCGCGTGGCTCTAATAGTATCGGCCCTGATGCCTTTGACCTGTTCTCGTTGTTTCCCCCATGTTCAACGTGCTGGCGAAGAGGCCACGGGCTTCTGATAGCGGATGTGTCCGGGATAGGAGAGATGAGCACAAAAAATGGAGGTCGTTTCTGTGGCAGAAAAACTATGCCAATTTCTGACAGTATTTCCTCTCGTTTTTTGAACAGATGCTGAGGACTATAAAATAGATAGCTGACTACCCCAGCCTGAAGGGCTCCCTTGCGACCGGAAGCTAGAATAAAACAGATATTAGTGAATATGAAACCAAACCACTTTACTTTACGGCAAGAGAGTGACAGCATATCGAGTGGCACTTGTGTGGCGCACGCCAGGGACACGGGACCGTGAGAATGTATTTCCTTGTTGTGTTGCGTGGACTTTCATCGCGACTTGAACTTGTACTTTGACCACTATCTGCAACAGCCACTTTCCGACTTGAACTGCGACCGAACGAGCACATTTTCCGCTCGAAATTACTGACAAGGTATGCCCCCGTGTATGCCGTATTCCCTGATCTAACAAATTCGAAAGGTTGTCCGAAAACTCAAACGAGACACCCTAAACGACCAAGAACGACGAAGCACGCTGAATATTCTCTGCATAGCCCTTTTAACGCATTAAATCGTGCGTATGCTGCGTGCCACTCGAGTCGTGCGCTAACAAGCGACCATGCGGTTTGCAGGCGTCGTCATTATCGAATTCTTTCATCCGCCGACCAGCAACTACCATCCAATATGAATCCTGCTTCATCGTATGTGGCCAGCCAGCGAGCCGAGACTTGTGATTAACATTTTCGCAGGTCATCCACGCCCGCACCCGCCTCTCGACCACCCTCTTCCCATCCGCCGCCCGCCGGCAACGCTTCCAACAACAAACAACCGGAATGGAAGTCCCAACTCCGTCCTCCCCCCAAAGATCTACGGCCACAAACCGAAGACGTCACCGCGACCAAGGGCACCGAATTCGAGGACATGTTCCTCCGCCGCGAACTCCTAATGGGCATCTACGAAGCCGGCTTTGAACGCCCATCTCCCATCCAAGAAGAAGCGATACCCGTCGCACTCACAGGCCGTGACGTTCTTGCACGCGCAAAAAACGGCACCGGAAAGACAGCAGCTTTCGTTATCCCATCCCTCCAGAAACTCGATGTTTCCAAACCAAAGATACAGGCTTTACTCCTCGTTCCCACCCGCGAGCTAGCGCTACAGACCAGTCAGGTCTGCAAGAACCTCTCTAAACATATGGGCGGCGTGAACGTCATGGTCACCACTGGCGGTACCACCCTCAAGGACGACATCATGCGTCTCAGCGAAGCAGTGCACGTTCTAGTCGGGACGCCCGGTCGTATCCTCGATCTCACAGGCAAAGGAGTCGCAGATCTCAGCCAATGCGCCGTATTCGTTATGGACGAGGCCGACAAACTTCTCAGCCCCGAATTTTCGCCTGTCATGGAACAGCTGTTGGGCTACCTGCCCGAAGCTAGACAAGTTATGTTGTTTAGCGCTACTTTCCCCATGATAGTCAAGGACTTCAAGGCAAGTTTCACTATTGTCAACACTGCTGTTTTCTTACGTTTTCCTCTAGGATAAACACATGAACAGTCCCCACGAAATCAACCTCATGGACGAACTCACTCTGCGCGGTGTTACACAATACTACGCCTACGTTGAGGAGCGCCAAAAGGTGCATTGCCTCAACACCCTTTTCTCCAAGGTATGCTCTCTCTCCATGTATTCGGTTCGAACCTCATCATCTGTAGTTGCAAATCAACCAATCCATAATCTTCTGCAACTCCACCAACCGCGTCGAGCTCCTCGCGAAAAAAATCACAGAGCTAGGTTACTCCTGCTTCTACTCGCATGCCAAGATGCTCCAATCGCACCGTAACCGCGTCTTCCACGACTTCCGCCAGGGATCCTGCCGCAACCTCGTCTGCTCTGATCTCCTCACACGCGGTATCGACATCCAAGCCGTCAACGTCGTGATCAACTTTGATTTCCCCAAGAACAGCGAAACGTACCTTCACCGGATCGGTCGTTCAGGTCGCTTTGGACACTTGGGTATCGCCATTAATTTGGTGACCTACGAGGATCGGTTCAACCTCTATAGGATCGAGCAGGAGCTAGGCACGGAGATTCAGCCAATCCCGGGCGCGATTGATAGGAGCCTGTATGTTGCTCCCGTTGGTGGTGACGAGCAAGCACAGCAGCCACATAAGCAGCAGAATGGGAATGGACGGAGATGAGCGTGGTGCGAAGGGATGTGGGCGTGTAGGACAACGACGATGACAACGACAAACAACAAGCGGGTGACGAAGGAGGCTTCCTTTCATTTCCCCCACTCACCCTTTTCTTTCTGAACCACCGATTCTCTGTATATATCTTGACCGACTACTTCCCCTTACTCATTTGTCGGTGGTTCCCTATATATTTTACAGTCCACTCTTTACTGTAGTTACGCTTGCGATGAGTTGTCGTGCTTAGTTACTCGCTTACCTTTGTCGTTTGTTATTCAATGTCCTGCACGTTCTCAAATGTCTCCGAAGTGATGATTCATAGCGTCGATTGGGTACAGCTGGTTATGTACTGCGACTCGGACTTCAATTGGATAGAGGTAAGAAGTCACTAACTGTCAGCTTTGTCTTCTGTGTTCAGCGTCACTGGGAGTTGAACGACGTTGAGTAAGTGGTTAGAAGCTATGTACAAATGACATTCACCACACATAAACCGGCGATTCGACAACAGACTGAACGCTAAAGACGTCCCATGATATGATTTGTGGCTTCCAGCCTTCATACAACGTTCATATCCGAAGATATATTTGAGCGAAGACGACCGTAATGCATAATGCATTGGACAGCGAGATCCCAAGGCTAGATAGGCACGAAGGATCGTTGCTGTGTCTTCAAAACAACCATAAATCACGAGCGAAACACGTCTTCGGTCACTAATGGGAAAAAATGTCGATCTCATTGGCCACGTATTACACATAGTAGAGGTGACATTTATGAATCTGCGTCGTCTGGGACGTCTTCTATACGCGTGCGAGTACCATTGGGTGGCGTTGTAGGCCTGGAGGTGTCGGTCAAAGGTGGACTGAGAGTGGCCCCATCTGTCTCCTTGCCCTTGCCCTTCTCCGCCCGCCTCTTCTTGGTCTTCTTCTTGGGGACATCCCACTCCCACAAGGGAATAAAGGACTCGATCTATAAAGACGTTAGCACGTAGTTTCCAAAGTCGAGGATATAAACGCACAAAGCCAACGTCGGCGAATAATTTAGGGAATACCCAGATACCAGGACTGGCGACGATGACCGTGATGATGTAGAATATGAGCCGTATGATTGCAATAACGAAGAAGAGGCCAATTAGTCCCAGCATGCCGATGCTCAAGTACCACACGCCTAAGCGCATGATAGGTGGCCAGAGAGGGAACATCACACCGCCGAGCATGATGGCGACCATAAGCACCCCGCCCGCGTACGTCGTCCACTGCGAGCCTTCGTAGAACCACGCGTAGTACTCCTCCTGCGCCCACTTCTGCTCGGGTACGATTTGAAGAACTTTGGGAGAAGCTGCGGACGTCCCAGAGGGCCCGCCACGCTTGACGCGTATGTAAAAGGCAAAGGTATGCACGGCGTGTAAGACGGTCATGGCTTCCGCTTCGTTCGTTATGGATGGCATGCCCTTTTTCTTCTGGTATGCTTCAGACAGGAGGGCTTTCACAGCAGATTTCCCTTAAATAGTCGTTAGTATACATATACGAGTACAGACGCCAGACGCACCTTTGAAATAGTCCACTCTTTTCCCATTCAACGCTCCTACGCGCACTTTCATTCCTGCATTTCCGCTGCGAAGAAACTGGGCGACTTTTTTGAGATCTGGCGGGGCTTTTGCTTGTTGCTCCATTATGAAGAGAAATAGGTAGTGGTGGTGGTAGTGGTGGTATGAAGGAGAGCAACGACGAACGACGACGTGGGCGATACACGTCGAGACCAACACGTGGCAGACCGAAAGGTAATGTGGCTGTGCCATCAATTCTAAATGTGGCGTATACAACTTTCTAGCTAACTTCTCTCCCCTCCGCGTTCCATCCAGGGTTTTCCGTCTTAATATTATCAAGCCCTCCTTGCCACACATTATCTATCTCCAATTGAAAGTCTGGTTTGATACCCTCGCCGCCCTCCATGGCCCACAGGGCTACCACAATAGTGCTATAGAAGATATGAGGATATCGCCTTTTCAGGTTTGGAGAGTCACGTACTTTGTGCCATGATAGTCAAGGATTCCTTCATGTACGGGGAACTTCCACTGCGGACCCAAATTCGCCACTCGCTTCCCCATCATCCAACCGTTAACCCAAAAGTAAGCTCGGTAATTCTGCCCTTCTCCTTCCTTAAAATTGAAGGACAACGGAACGTCATATCCTTTGGGCATGTCCAAGTCGAACGTGGTAACGAAGAATCCAACGCCGGCGCTGTCTCCAGGAAGACCTTCCCCAATGTCCCGCACAGTCCATCCGGATGTGTCAAACCCAGGGAGATGCCATCCAGCGCGCTCTCCAAACAAGCCACCTTCGTTGACCACTCCACGGTGTCTGTCCAGGAAACCGTTGTAGCCGCCCACTTTGCCCTGGACCTTCCAATCGCCAAATTCACCCGTGTCAAGCTTGAAACCACGCACTCCACGAGGATTCTTTGACACGTCCCCGTTAACGTTGACGAGGTCGCCCGTCTCGTTGAGTCCCATGTTATCCTGTACGATGGTGATGACATTGTCGCCTGTCCTGAGCGCTCCATCCGGAAAGAGGAACGTGTCGTCAGTCTCTTCGATCTTGTTCTGACTGTTGCTAGAGCTGAGAGGAGGACAGGATTTAGAAAAAGGACCACGAATACAGAAACGGAGTTACTCACTTTCCGTAGGACGTATTCAGAAAGACGTCGTTCAACCATACACTTGCTGCGAAGGCTGTAAAACGATCAGAGATAAGTAAATGTACATCCTCGGAAAAACTCACCTTGACCTCCATTAATCGACAAATTGACGCTCTTCTGCTCTCCAATCGATTCGAAATGGCCTCGCCAAAGAACGATGTTCTCGCAGCTTAACCAATACAACCGTCAAAAGTGAGCTAGAAAAACCAGAGATCCACTCACAAACCATAATCACACCCATACAAAATCCTTCCATCCCCATAAAACGGTTTTTGCGGGATATTCGTCGTGGTGCGATTCGCGATCGTCCACTCGCGATCATCGTACTCTACAGACAGCTCTGGGATGCTATCCCTGTATCTCCATCCCTCCAATTTGGGAAGAGCGATCTTTGGGTCGACGAACGATACACTGGCCGTCCATCCACCAAACTCCGAGACGCCCGCATGCAAATCGAGAGGAGACCCGTTCCAAATGATGCTCGTTACAGCGGAAGGCGCCACGACGTATAGTAGGGTATCCTTGCTGGTGTCTCCCGTCAACATGAGGGTATCACCGGAGATCGCACCAGTGCGAACAAGGTAAGGACCCCCGACAAGGACGCTCTGGTTGGTGCCAAGTTGCCAGAAGTTTCGGAATGGGTTGCTAGGATCACCGGCAATGGTAGGGGAGTAAAACGATGTTGCCGTCGCCGTGTCCGCAAAAAGGACCAGCTGCGAGGATGAATCATGTACAGTTAACAATCCTGTTGATCCTTCGGCGATTGACACGATGGTATGGCCATCCAAGAAGTTGGTGTAGTTGACAAAGGAGGAGCCCAGGAAAGTTGACTGCCCTTCACCCGCAAGCTTCAATGCGAATTCGTGCTCTTGCACGGAGTCCCCGTAGAGAAGAATGACATCCCGTCCATCGATGCGTCCAGCGTAATACAGTTCGGCAGTCGAGTATAACAGTTTGGAAGTGGTGCCAAATGGATAATCGGCCAGAATGACTTTTGACTGCCGTCCTCCCATTGTGAGCGTCGAGGCTACGATCGGGACTTCGAACGCGCCCAGCGCGGTTGATACGTTCATCTTGAAGTCATTGATATCCCTAAAACATTATGAGATATGAGTTCCAGATATTGATAGGTGGCATACGTTGTAGTCGAGTCGTTCTGTCTGGTAATGTAGAACCGAGCGTTTGTATCAGGATTTTTCAGCAGCGTGACAAATAATTTGGGATTTGAAAGAATATCGCCGATGTAGGGTGAATGTGTGGCATTGCTATCGCCCATCCATTCAGTCTTGTAAAAGTCGGGAGAAGATCGGATAAAGTAGCCTTCGCGCTTCATTTCTTCGTATTTCGGCGAGAGCGTACGGTTCTCCGAAATCTGGAAACTTGGCTCAGTCTTTCCCATGAGCTATCGAGATGATGCGGCTTACAGCGGCACCCCAGTCATACGAAGTATAGATCTGTTTATGATATCAGCATAACAAGAAGAACCCCAGGGTGGGAAATTGTACTCCGCTGTAAGTCTGTATCAGTTTATATTCAACACAAGAAGACTAGAGACATACTGGAAAGGAATTGCGCCCCACGAAGTGCCTCCATATACCATGTAGTAACTGAGCAGCTTCGAATTCATCGCCCACAGGTTCTTGTACACTACGTTCATCCAATCCGGGCCAGTCAAAATTTGGCATCCCTCGAAATCTGTGGGATAATTAGGATGCGACGGCTGACATTGTATGGAGGTGTAGTCACCAGCCGAGCCAGGACCCCAAGCATTGGGAGATCCTGCTTGAAACTCTATGTACAAGTGAGCAATTGCATTCTTACAACAACGAGAAAGAGCGGACCAGGGAAGAAGAAAGGTTGCGATGGGTTCACTTCGAGATGAAATTCGCGATAAACCTGCTTGACCTCCTTCCATGCATAAGGATTCCCGCAGTCATAACGTTGAGGATAGTCATCAACACTGCAAACGTGGGTAAGACAATTGACGAGATGCCGTTGACAATCTAGACTCACCCGTAAAGATCGACGGCACCCTGTGAAAGAGAACCAGAAGTTGTCAGTACAAGCCTATTGCAAAGGGATAACGGAGGGCGTACAGTTCCATTGATGAAGTTCCCAACCATCCCGGCGTTGTTATATGTCCATGGCACGACGATGTCAGAGTCACGGTAGATATCCTCGATGTCGTCGTAATACTCGCCGCCTACCCCACCTTCGAATGTCTGATTGTATTCGTTATCTGCGAGCGATGCCGTTAGCTTCTAACCGCACTGTTATTGGGCTCGTTAGCAGGCTTACCAATTTGAACGGCTATGAATACGGGTTAGTTAGCATTACAAGGCATGCATGGACAACGGATGCTCACCGATGACTGGTCCGCCATGTGTGATTTGGTACGGGACAGTCTCATCGATAACTCCGCGGATATACTGCTGGTACGACTCTCGCCAGTCAGTCGCGTTGGTTCTTAGCTTCCCTGCGACTTCCGTAGTCACCTAATGTGCTATCCCACCTGCACTCGTCTCGGCGTTGATGTACTAGATGCGGGTCAGAATCTTGTGTTGGGGAAGGTGATGATACGGTACTTACAGGACCTAGGTGAAGATGTAAGTTTGGTGCTGACACTAGAAGATAGGCAACGTACCAGGTCGAATGATAACCCAGATACCCGCTTCAAGACAAGCTTCGTATAGAGGTTTCAACGCGCGGTACCCGTCGAAGTCGATGACACCTGGTGCAGGATTGATTGCATACCAATGTGTGTAAATGCTGATTGTGTTGAACCCGGACGCTTTGATTTTCTGGAGGATGTCTGGCCATAATGAAGGAACGGGAAGGCGATATGTATGAAACTCTCCAGCGCTATGAGGAGTGATGTAAGTGATGCGTTCCGAGAACAGGCCGTTAGACTCACTGTATGAAAACACGCTGGCCATAAAGGCTTAAGCTGTAGTTGTCGAAAGAGACCGCTCCATTACCAAAGGTCTCGTCACGAGTCAACAGATTGTTTTTGGTGAGGTCCATATATGGGCCGCGCCCGAAAGCGAATATCGAGGATGCAAGCCATAGAAAGCAGGAAACATGGAGCCAAGGACGATTAAGCGTCATCGGTCGTAAAGCGTTTCGCGAATACATAGACCCCCTTTTAAAGCCTTCCACAGATCTCACGCTACCGCGTTCTTGTTATCCATCCGGGCCGCAACGTCAAGTGCAGCGGAAAAGAGCTTCCGAAACGAGGAAAAACTGTTTGTCGAGTCATCCCGTGGTTGAACGCGCCTGATAGAAGCAACTTGAACATTGGAGTCGGACCGAGAGCAGGAGAGTATACGATGGCCTTATACGGCTCTTGCGTATTCGCTTTGATATCCAGAAGAATAAAGACGGCAGTTAATTGGACTGCAAGTGGACGTTGAAGTTCAAGGGCAACATGTAATGATTATGTAATGTAACGTGATGATATAAAATAGCGCCACACTTTACACCAGATTTCATTTCAATTTGTAGCCTTGAAAATTTCGGGAGCCCTAAGAATAAATACTAAGTCCGCGACACGAGCTAAAGGCAAATACCTACATCACAGCGGCTACGAACAAGTATAAATTCCGTTCGTAACTCTCTGAGGAAGAATGAATTCTGTACTTGGGTGCATCCCGGTCAAAGTGACGGTGTGCAGCTTGGGAGCAAACTGAAACGCTTTGATCCTCTTCTCTATGTCGCCCGCATCTCTTTTCTGACCATGCATCGAGATAGAAAGGCTGCGCAGCTCTGCCACATTGCTTCTCAACCCCCTCAGACACCTCGCGAGACAGACTTCGACGGGGATATACATGCGCAGAGCCTTCCACCTCCCGGAGCACGGTCTGAGCAGACTGAAGATCTGCTTGACGGCTCTTTCTTTGTCGAAACCTCTCTCCGTAATGGCGGGACATAGCACATAGATGGATAACAAGACGTTTCCAGAGTAGGAAAGTGCGCGTCTGAGAGTGTCTGCCATCTTGAAAGTAAGGGAGCGGGGTGGCTTGCAACATATGTCTGACCAAATGCGTGGTGAAGACGAACATATGTCGAACCAGAAGCGTGATACAGAACGAAATGCCCATGGTCCTGTATTCGTAGAAAACACAGAGTAGCATGTAGATGCGAGAAACATGATTTCTTCCATGACCTCGTAGGGGAGATGTTCGATGTAGCAAGGTGGCGGCGTCGGTGGAAGAGGCCTGTCAAGGTCTGGAGGCTTCCGGCGTGATACGAAAGCGCGCAAGATGAGGCGGACACGTCGAAGGAGAGGGATACGAACGTTGCCGCGAAAAAGTGAATCCCTGTATCCCTCGGGTCGAATGGGCATAGATCGGTTGGGGCTCTAGCCGAACGTGAAGCTGCGTAAAGTGTAAGTGTAACTGGTATCCCACGCCCAACTTTGTCCGCGTTCCGGGCCGAATACCGGTCGATCAGGCGCGTCCGCCACAGTGCGCTGAATTTCCTAATCGCAACGTTGCCATCACATAAAATCAGGATAGATAGTAAAAATACTGTTTGAATCCTCTCCTTGATTGTTATTGAGCTATGTACTCTATGGACCATTAGGATAGGTAACGAAGTGTGTGACCAGACATGGAGACTCGACATATGAGCATCATTCACTGACGTTCAAAGTCTCTCCATACAAAGCCACCATCCCGAAAGGCTATGCACACGAGGTAGATGATTTTGCCCCGTGTTGAGGCTTCTCGAGCCAATTAGTGATTATCTTTTACAGCAAATGTTTCTTCGCTGTTTCTTCAAGCCTGCATGCAAGAAACATCGTGGTATATACTGTTCATTCTCTCATAGCTTGAGATCTGGCCTCGTCTGGTGAAGTTCTCTGCAGAAATTTACTCCAAGCTCATAACACGCGCTACTAGTAAGATTTTAGCTCCAATACGCCACTGCAACTCGTACATAATCTTCGTGATTCTGAGCCTGTTCGGTCATTTGCCGATGTAATGATATAAGTAATCTCTACGTGATTATCTCTATCGTGACGGATCCCCCACACTCCCCTCCACTCGATCTCAAGTTATGGGGAAATATCTTGAGCTCATCCTCCTGTGTCTCAATATCTGTGGATATGCAATCCCAGATGCCTCTCTTGTATTCCAAGGGGCTTCAGTTACGATCTACGTAGCAACCCTTGCTATTCCCTGGCTTGTAAAGCATTACAGCCCCATGACAAACGCCGGCGTCGACGTCATCGTTTCGGTTCTTGAAGAATGCGACACCGCTCTGGCTGAAGAAGGAGAGCAGATTTTTTTGAAGCCGCAGGAACGAGAAGATTCTTGGGAAGAGTTAAGAATGTGAGCCATAGTCTACAGCTCCAAGGAACGTATGGCTCATCTGTTCATAATGATAGGTTGCAAGACCTTGTTCTCGAAAATGAGACTATTCAAGTCGACCGGGAGTCTGCTTATTGGCGGAAAATCTGGAATTTCCGCATTCGCAGGCCGCTGCGAAATCGGGAGTACCTCGCTCGAGCCCAGGCTTTGAAGCATAACTTGGTGAGTTATGACCATTTTTCAACCTGATTTATCTTACTCACGCGCCGGTACAAACAGCTGCTTCGCATGAAAGTCCGTCGCACTGGAACCTTGTGATGATGGTGGTCGTGTCATATCCCATATTCCCATTTCCAATCTCTTCCTCCTCTCTGTCTCATTTCATGCGGGATCTTTCTCGGTCGAGTATATAAGGCATTAGAGAGCAAGTCTTTTACATGAGCCCTAGATCGTCTTCCGCGTTTCCTGTCTGCCTGTCTACTTTCCGGTAGCTTTCCATTCTAAAATTGCTATGTGTTTTCGCTGATTATATCCTTTAGCAACTCTGCATTCTCTTAATTATCCGTATTATCGACCACATTTTCGACTATAGACGTGGATTGTGGACGGCGTCCCGCTGCCGGCGTCAAGGTGATGAGCATTTGCTCTCGCATCACCTTTACTACGATGCGGGGCGGCGGCCACACGATGTACACTTTTATTACCCCCTCCAGTTTTACTCTGAATGAAATTTGTATTCTGGGCAGTTCGATCACGCGTCCATTTATGGGCATGTTCGAATTTGAATTTGATGCAGGGCCGCCCTTTGTTCGTTGGGAAACAATGGGAGTGCACCGTTGCTTTGCAGTATATAAGCCATGATCGGGTGGCCAATGTGTTTAGGTTATCATTGCCCATTACACGACTCCCGATCTCTAAAGCAAACATGCCTACTGTTATTGTCTCCGTCAACGATCGCGTTGACATCACATCGATCGAGTTCAGATTCAGGACTAACACGGACGAGAATTATTGGATCGACATTCTGACTCCGACTATGTGCGTGTTCTACGTTCGGAGTTCAATGCTATGCTTATGCTAGATCACAGTATTCCAGTTATTGTTTCGGCATCCCATCTCACTGCTTCCTCTACCAGCCATCAGCTTAGCGATGTCCAAGGCGGAAGCCTTTCATTCTTCGTGGTTGCACTGCATACAGTTCGCCCTGTTTTCTTCGTCAACAAGGATTTCTTCATCATGCCCGAGAGCACGACCCCGGCGCAGAAGATTACCGAATTCCTGGCGGTCGAAGAGTGGCTGGATCTCAAGTCCGGCAAATGTCTTGGGTGCAATGAGCACATTGTCCATCTGGAGGGGAAGCACGATGTCGCAGATATTACCCACTGGGATACATGGGAGCACCATAGAGAACAGTGCGATGAAATTGAGCGTAAGATTGCAATGGGGATTTTGAGGGAATTCGACGAAATTCATGAAGAGAGGGACGAAAAAGGAGAGGCCTTTGGATACAGACAGTTGAAGAAATGTGCCGATCCATTGGAGGTGGGAAAAAAGAGAGGGCCTCGCGCGATCGCTCTCAAGAAGTTTGTGACGGCGGGGATCAAGAGAAAGTCTCTGACAGCGAAGAAATTCTTGGGAGGAAGTTAAGTAGGGAAATCAGTATATGTAATGGGAAACAGTAAATGAAATGTATATTACTGCGGAATCTATGCATATGTGTCTATTTTCATCGTCGTGAAGTGTTCAGCACGTCTCAAAAGGCACAATTCAATGCGACCGCAACGCGTCAAATTGTCACCTTACACTGGGGGAAATACAGGATATTCTGACCACAAAATTTGGTAAAAGTATGTAAAGTATTTTGACGATATTTTCAATGCCAAAAATGACCTCAAAGGACCAATAAAATCAAGAAGATATGTTGAATTTCGAATATTTAATTCATATTTTTACACTTTAAGCATATCTCTACTAGTTTTGAACCTCTTTCTGGCACTAAAACTATGGTAAAGAAATTTTACATACTTTCAGCACTTTTTGATGTCAAAATATTGTGCTCTTTTCCCAGTGTTAAGCACGTGCGCGGCACTTTCCGTTTTCCGCCCTGCGCCATTCAAACTTCATCATAACGATGACCCACACTGGCCACAGTGACAACGGGTGGTTCAACGCGACGTGCTCCCTATTCATTACTCATCGCTCTGTTTTTATATCTTCCTCCATGTGGTTGGAACCGCGAGACGACCTGTGACCGGACAGCTTGCTCTTAATTCCCTCTGACTCGATTACACAACTGGACGGTTCGTCTTAATCCTGGAGAGCTTGTGTTATATTATGCAGGAATGTCATCAGAGCGCACGAGGTCCTGCCTTTTCTCAATCTGAATCTTGAGCTCGGCGTTCCCAGCAATAGTATACTTTCGCAGCACGTTGGTGCATGATTTGCTTCGGTTATCCTATACCGAGGGTGCGTTCAATTCCCTTCAATGGTCTTACTCAGACGTTCACTCACTCTCTCCCGCTTAGTTATGTGCGCTTGGGGCTACCATGACATTGGTTGGATTTGTCGCTTTGCTGGAAGTTAACGCCGCGGCTGTGTTCTACCTGGACGTTCTGGAGAACGTACCGGAGCTTTTGAACTGGCGGATGGGGTGCTAATAATTTGAATGCTATAGAAGGCAACGCAAGATCCCCCTCATTCTGGTGGGCGTGGACTGAAAGCAAGTGTCCTGAGATGCGGCCTCGATCTTGATCTGCTTCAACTAAATCGAGGTCGTGGTCGGGCTTGCGATTGATGCGACCGCGAGGATGCTGGACATGGAACACTGTCTTGCATAATGTGCTAGAGGGAGAGGTCTTTCCGTTCTCCGCCGTCTATGTGAAGACACTCATTCGTTTGTTTGAAGATCTTGGTGATGTTGCCGTTCGTTCTCTCACCTAGTTGCAGATGGAGGAACGTCGGAGGTCAACTCACCGTCCAGCTGCCGTGAACAGCAGCGTACTTGCCTTTTGGTGCGATACTTGGTGGCGTACCACCCGTACGACATGGTTCGGCAGCGCTGACACAAATATAGTCAGGGTACAGACCGCTCTCAGAGATGGTATTCGCCTGACCGAACAAACCTCCAGATTCCATTCCTTTCCCCGTGCAAAGATTTCAATTTTGGCATTCATAGGGATTCGAAATCGCGGGCAAACACAATCATTCGTCCACCACTAACGGGAGTCACGCATTTCTAGCATGGGTGGCTATACAAGCTTATTCTGGCGCTCAAGGCTCCTCGTTTTCAGCAGTTGGTGTCCGGGAGAGGCGCGCGCAGACCACCAACTCTGATAAGGTCAGTCTATTTTGGTTAACTTATTGATATCAGGTTCACTAGATATGCGGGATGGCGCGTGGAAAGGTGTGGGGGAGCCCGATGAATTGATTAATAGCCTGTCAGTCTTGACATAGATTCAGCGCTCATCATTCATCATTCAGCGCTCAGTACAGTACTGAATACTTTGTATTGATAGATTGTGCCGGCATGTTTGCTTTGTCATCTTTCTTGCGGGCCGGGATCGTGTGGCCCCCTCTTCAGACCATTCACTGATTCAGGCTACTAACGTACATCTAGATAGGCCAGGGCACGATAAACGTTGTAATCGCTCAGGTACGAGTTCTCCTTCCTGTTTTACCGAGGTAAACGACATCCTAGAATTGAAGATATGGCTCGAGACATTCACCGGAGTGCTATCTATACTGAGTCGTAATGCGGGCACCATCACACAGGTTTTCGACTACTGACTCGGTGAAATGAACGTAGATAGTCTGGCCATGTTGCGAACTCGGAGAAGGAGCTACTACTGGTAACGAGCATACATCTGACGGGCTTTAAACGGTCCAATAGTTCGCCCAACCTTGTACACCGGCGGTAACGCTAAACTGAACATTCAAATTCTTGATGCATGTGATGTACGTCTTTGACTTGTTCGCCAATTCTATATTGTTCGCTGAGATGTTCTGATAAGTATTCCAACAGATCGTTGTCCCTCATTTGACTCGAATCCATTAGTACCTTCATTGAGCCTCGAGCTTGATAAGTCATTTCTCAGCGGTCACGGGCATCCAAGGCGCCGCAAAAGCGACACGTACTACTCGAAGTGGTAAGAACACTGAATTGGGCTGGATCGTGAAGGGTCAATACACTGACGTTCATTCCAGGAATCCCAGGATGTACGAAATAGGAAGTCAAGCACTGGCAAGTGTGTCAAAGCGGAGTCAATCTCAGCGGATGGTATATAAAGGGTTCAATGCGGTAGAGATCGTTCGTTCAACTGACCATGGCTCTCTCAACGTTTACGATTGTGTCTTTCTTATCGCTAGTCATTCTCATCGTCGTCGCCACCAGACTTGTCTTCAAGAAGTCTCCTGTTTCTCATATCCAAGGACCCCCGGCACCATCGTGGATAGTAGGTTCGTCAAGCTGTCAAGCTACTATCTCCTGGCCCACCCGCATCTAACACCTCAATCGTGAAGGTCATGAAGACGTTCTCAGACACCAAGAGCAATTAGGCGACCTTGAATTTTCTTGGTTTCGCGCATATGGGTCTGTCTTCCGAAGGAAGGGTGTGCTGTGTGTGAGTTACAGCACTAATAACCATTTCTCTTTCGTTCATATTTCGCAGGAGGATATTCTGATGCTCGCCGACGCAAAGGCCATTCATCACGTCCTTCATGCCTCTGGGTATGGGTTCCCCAAGTCTCCGTTCATGGACCTAGTGAATCAGAATGTCTTCGGGAATGGAGTAGTCACGGTCAAAGGTAAACAGCTCTACGACCGATTACTTGTCATATCTGACGCGAGGCATTATTGTAGGAATGGATCATCACCGTCATCGCAAGGTTCTGCTGCCGGCATTCTCATTGAGTCACTTGAGGACGTTCGCGACCATCTTTCAACGCTACGCTAAGAATGTGTGCATCCGTTTTGGTTGAACTGTGTGACTTCAACTGACTGGGCGAGTAGACTACTCAGCGGATGAACCATCTCATTGAACGCGGGAACAAAACGATCAACATCTACGGCTTACTAGGACAAGCGACACTTGATATTCTGGGAGAAAGTGAGTAGATTGATTTATCACTGTATTATTCCCATGATGAGCTCGAACACGGATTAGGTGCTTTCCGTTATAAATTTAACGCGTTAGAGGAGCGTGAGGATGACGAGCTGTCCTATACGCTCAAGCATCTTTTGTACGCAAGTCTCTCTTCATTCGTCACGACCTCGGCTCACAATGCTCAAGCGATGATGTATTGGCGGAGACCAAACTCACTCAACTCCTAGGCTGGCTTTGGTTGCGGATTCCACCTGTGCTTCAATCTTTGGCGGACATCAGTCCGTCTAAACAGACCCTCAGATTCAGAAATTTCCAGCAGGTCACCAAGAAGAAAGCTCGTGAGATTCTTGCAGAGAATGGGGATGGCGCGGGAAAGGACATCTTGAGCATCCTTGGTACGCCGAACTATACACATTCTTTTCATAACTGCGACATCTTATAATAGTTCGGGCCAACGAGACGGAGGATTCTAGACGGCGACTTGACGAAGATGAGATTTTGTCCCAGGCCTCGTACATCGCCGTTGTTCTCCTTGTTTCGTGAGCTTGCTGATGTGTAGCTGTAGGTCGATCATACTTGCCGGGCACGAAACCTCCGCGTCGACAATGACTTGGATGCTTTATGAACTCAGCCGAAGACCGGACCAACAGGCCAAAATTAGGAGCGAGATTGCTGAAGCGCGCTCGAAGAACGGGGTGTTGAGTCCACAGGATTATGATGATATGGTGTACTTGAACGCCGTTATCAAGGTCATCCACCATCATTGCCAAGTTGACCGGTAATCTAATTCCATCTAGGAAACTCTCCGTCTGCATCCCGTCGTTGCTGTTGTCCTCCGAGCCTCTGCTGAAGACGATGTCATCCCTCTATCTGAACCTATCACGACCACCACTGGCACAAAGATTAACGAGATCCCGGTGGGGAAGGGGCAATTGATAACTGTTGCGATTCACTATTATAATCGGTTCGTGGATTAGTCTTTCGTGGTTGAGCGCCATAGCTGACATAGTCTGACTATAGTAATCCGTCGGTTTGGGGAGACGATGCAGAAGAATGGAAACCCGAACGTTTCCTGACGCCGCGTCGTAATAGAGAGAAAGACGTCACTGTTGGGCTCCTTGATAACCTGTCAGTATCCTATAGGTTCATACTAGTACAGCGCTTACTGATACCCGATCTACAGACTGTCATTCAGTAACTAACATCTCTTGATTGTTGGCTGCGATTGCTAACAGTTATTCAGGTGCAGGCGTACGAAGTTGCATCGGTTGGCGCTTCTCGTAAGTTAGTTATCTACTTTCACGCTCATTCTCAAATTTCGTCAGCATTATCGAGGTTCAGATGTTCATCGTGGAATTGTTGGAGAATTTCGCATTCTCGTTCCCGGAGGATGGCACGGAGGTTCTTCGTCAGCCTGCGGGCCCGTTGATGATGCTACCCGCCGTGAAAGGCAAGACAGGCGATGGTCCCCAGCTACCACTTTGTGTCACGGCGTTGCCGTGAATATAGAGCGCGGTGGAATTATGGAGAAAGGAAGAAATAGAATCGAACTCAGCGGAATCTGACTGTACAGATAGAGGAGCCTTCTACAAATTGAAAGATTCATGATTACAGACGCCACACAAAGCAGATCTCAGTCCTATGGACTTTCTCCACCCAAATCACGCCTCTAGTAACGCCAGTGGCATACTCCATCGCGGAATGGACTAACTATATTGGTATACACACTACGGCGCCGTAGTTCTACCCATAAACAAACATCAGAATAAATACAAAACTATACACAGCCTAAACAACATCTCAGTCAAACCAAATCCAACAATCCCCAACACTCTCCCCTGAAATGAGACTCGCAGGCACCCAACAACATGTCCTTCAAGCAAAACGGGCACTTGACGCTCGAGTCAAAATGGCTCTCCACGAAATGCCGCGCGAGATCAATCGGATATTCCCCACAGTCACATCGTGATAGAACATGCCCCATCGCACGATGACAGTCAAAATGCGACTGGAAGTTCTCCTCGTTGTAATCGGGCTGGAAGAGAAATCGACATCCCCGAAACGGACAGCTGATGGGGTACGTCGTGAAGGTCTTCACGGATTTGTAGCATCGGAAGCTGAAAGCAATGTCCTCGATGAGTAGGCCACTGCGCTCAGCGAGGGCTTGTTGCGCCCCTGGCGATAATGGTACCCAGGTGTGGTCCGGCGGGCTAAAAACAATGAAGATGTTGTTCATCATGACAAGGGATGGACCATACCAAGGAAGTGCTCGCTCGTGGATACGCTTTGTGGGGTTATCGACGAGCGCTTCGAGGCGTCTGGGGTGAGCATTAGTGTCTGGATCACCAGTGAACGAAATAGCCTTACCCTAGAAGAGTCCGCTCTTCATGCAGAACTGCTTTGGGCCGTATGATATCAATGCTCACACGATCATGGACCATTCGCAGGCGACCATGATCGACGGATTGTTGAGCGAATGCCTGGGAGCTGTAATAGAATGTCAGCAAGATGGAGTGATGAGGCCCGAACACATACCCCGCTGCAACTGGTGGGTTTGTTGCCAAGTCGGGCGTGGCAAATAGGTAGGCAGCGTTTGTCGCGGGCCGTACGAGAGGGAAGGTCGCCGAAGTCGAGGTGAAAGGAACAGCTGTTACCGAGAAAGTGTCCTCCAAGATGATTTGTTGAACCACTGTGTCCAGAAGAACGAGTCTATCGTACGGTCGTGGAGCGTCTTCGCCACTTGCAGGATTGATACCACCGCCTGGGCCTGAAAGTCTAGAGCAAAGTCAGAGATGGAAGAGCAGAACACGACCTTGACGAACGGTACGGTAATGTCGTGTACTCTTCTGGAGGTCATCGTTAGCTATAGTAGAGGAGAAAGAATCATCGAGCACTTTTATAGCCATCCACGAGGATCGAATGAACAATGGACAGTCGCTTTGGCCGAAAAAAGACCAGGATATCCTCCCATCTTGAGGGCAAACGGGGAAGACGAATTCCAAATGAGTGGCGAGGCATTGTTCATTCTCAAGTTCAAGTTGTGATGGTGAAAGACAAAGATCAACGATGCACGTGGTCATACCATTTTCAGTGATGGCTACGCCACACTTTCCCGAGGCGTCAGAAGAGTCCACTCGAGTCGGTATAAAAGTACATTTCGCTTTTGAAACAGTGGATACATATACACGTTCGTTTCTACCAGGCGGTTTTTGCGTGAATGATACATTATCGTACAGTCCTCGAAAACGTCATGACAGAAAAAACACACGCCCCCCATCGGACCCATCACGAGTCAAGCCTTATCATGCATCTCCGCCAAAACCTTACATTTCGACACAAAGTGGTCCACCACCTTGCACGGTTGCTGCAGCTTTGTGTCTCCACAGTGAGGGCAAACATAGTTGTCCAACTTCCAATGCTCCTTTCGTATGTGGCGTTCCATAGCTTCGGCAGAGAACTTCCTTCCTTCCGTCCCACGATGTTTGAAGCATACCGGCTCGGTGCCGTGGCATTTCAAAATGTGCTCGAGGAGTCCATTGCATGAAACTTGCGCCAAACAGTCCAAGTTGTTTTGCGTAAGCGGGCACGGATATGCTGCATTGCCAGTCAGGGTTTGTCTTTTGAGGAAGAACATTTCGTGGAATCTCTCCCCCGCGAACTTGGGGAATTTCTGTTTGAGGCTGTCGACCTGGCGTGGGAAGGTGATGGCGCTGAGGTCAGGACCATCTCTACTGTCATAGACATCAGAAGAGCTCCCGCCACGAAGGATGTGGAAACTCACGAGTGACCTGGGATAGCCGCTGGATTCGAAAACGAAGGCTGCCACGCCGATGTGCTACCAGATGCTCTGCAACACGATACTTAGAAAAATGACAGAGATAGCGTCGGAAGACACTTACTGTGGGGCTGGAGGAGGCACCGGCATCGGTGCGTTGAATTGATTCACATTCTGGTAGTGGTTGGGTTGACTGGACATGATTTGCGCATTGACGGCCATTGGCGGTGGGTAAAAGGTAGGTTGTGCTTGATGCATGCCCGGCCTAGCATGAAAGGTGAG
This sequence comes from Flammulina velutipes, assembly GCA_011800155.1. Lineage (NCBI taxonomy): Eukaryota > Fungi > Basidiomycota > Agaricomycetes > Agaricales > Physalacriaceae > Flammulina > Flammulina velutipes. Next base: position 2,043,492 of record JAALGH010000011.1, read on the forward strand.
CCAAAAGCGCTCACAGGGCCCCAAATGAACTTACATAGATGGGTTTCCTTGCAACGGAGGGGGAAAGGCGTCCCACGGGTTTTCCATGACTGGGAGGTAGCCTGCTGGGATAAATGGCTGATTCGCGTTGCGATCGGGGTGGAGAGGCAGCTGGTTGTTGACGACTTGTGCGCCGACGGGTGCCCACATCGGCTGGTGAAAGGCAGGTTGTCCTTGATATCTATCATAACAGGTCAGGCAAGGCACTGAGGTAGGCTGAAATCAACTGACACTGAGGGATTTTCAAGTGGAACGGGAGCCATGGTGTTCACCGGTTGCTGCACGACATTCCTATAACCAGTGGGGATACGTGGTGGTGGCATGAGAGCGCTACGTTGCATCGGTGGGATGCGAGGCTCAACGGTATGCGCAGGAATCTGTCTTCGGTTCCAGTCAGAGGAACCGGAAATTGCATCGTTCGCAGGTACTTGAATAGGATACGTGGGGTTCACTGGCGTGGGTCGAGTGTTCTGTGGCATCACGGACTCAAGCAACATGACCTGTTCTTGATGACTAGGAAAGAACAAGTCAGCAAGAGGACGAGAATCCGTATTCGACACTTACACGATCCTATTCACGATCCAGCTGTCGGGGTCTTGCAACTGCCTTGCAAGGTGTTGAGGCTCGGTATAATTCATAAAACCTTGGTTCATTTCTGGCTGCGCATAAGCAACCGCCTGGCCTTGAGGCAAAACAGGTGCATGGAGAGGTTGTGGATGTCCATAGTTGAACGTCGGTTGTGCAGGTTGAGCTTCCTGAGGGAAGGTATGTTGGGCTGACGGAAGGAAGCTCTGAGTCCATAGAACGTCATGTCGAACACCATCACCAGGATTGAGGGGGACAGGAAACTGAACATGAACAGGCTGATGTTGCGGAGCGACGGGGAGATAGTCTTGTTCTGGAGGAGCGTACTCCTGTAGCCGAATGTCTTGTCCGAGGGTATTATCGGAAGCGTTGACGACTTGGGGCTCAGAGGGAGCACGAATGGCTTGCGCCGCAGCCAACCGTTGTGAGCTGCCATTAGAGAGGACGCGAGCTCGTTTGCCTTCGGGCTCAACAGGCGCTGTGGAGGACCCATCCAACGAGCTACAAGGCAACGTTAGATGTTGGGAGATATCGCCAATCGAATGAACGCACCGTCTCCGCTTTTTTTCCGTCGAGTCATCATCGCCCTCACCGGCAGATGATTTACTGGGGAACACAATTAGATTTGGTTGGAGTTGGCGAAGAGAGTGGACGTACTGTTCATTCTCCTGTCCCTCCGATTTCCGACCGCGTTTCTTCCTTGGGGGGCTTGTGGTGTTGCTAAGGTCTAGCAGCCTAAGACGGAGGTTAGGAACCATACTGCGAGCATACAAGCGGACAACATACGGCTCGGCGGGCACCTGACCCTGGACGTCTGTGTCATTGAACCCTCCAAACAGAGACTCCAAATCATCGTCTTCCTCAACTGCTGCATGGTTCATCGGTTGGCTCTGGACGTTATTGGCCACTGTGGGATTCGCGATTGCGTTGCTGAGGTCCAACAGCCTGAAATGAAGGTTAGGAATCATAATGCGAGTATACAAGCAGACAACATACGGCTCGGCAGGCTCCTGATCCACGACGTCTTCGTCATCCAACCCTCCAAACAGAGACTCCAAATCATCGTCTTCCTCAGCTTCTGCATCGTTCATAGGCTGGTTCTGGATGACGTTGGCCACAGTGGGATTCACGATAGGCTCGGCTTGATAACCTTGTGCATGGGCGACTTCGTGACTGACATTCTCACTCGCGTTGTCCTCGACAACTTCTCTCTGTATGTCTTGTTGAATCTGGGTCGAGGAATAGGACGAGGGGAGATTCAGCGTCTGGAGCTCGTCAAAGTCATTGAAAAAGGAAGATCCGTTGAAGGCGTCGAAGTTGTATATGTCGTTAAAGCTGTCTGGGTTTCGGACTCCTTCGCGTTCGAAATCCTGAGTGCTAAAACATACAATTAGCACGGCGAGGAAATACACAATATGAGGCAGACGCACAGATAGTCCATGTTCGTGGAGGAGCAATGAGAGTAGATAGTGGTGGGAGTGTAAGACTGAAGGACAATCGAGTGCTCAATTTATCATATACAAAGCGCGCCGCGCGTGGGGTGTCACGATTTGAATTGCGGGGAACAATAGCGCAATGTAGACATCGGAAAATCTGTTGTAGCCGAGGTCATCGACGCGAACAATGAGCTGGGCTCTGTACACGATCCGTCATGGTCGTCCCCAGTGGCGCAGCCTACCCCGCCTGGCCCTAAAGCATACGTAGCATCCCAAGACAGTACTAGGCCTTCCCTTTGCGAACTAGATCTGTTAGTCGTACCCTAGACGCCAGACAACGCCGCTAGTACTCACTTTCGTAGATTCTGACCACGGACATTCAAGATAGCCGCCCCTGGTGCATCTGGCTACCTACATGTCGCACAAGAGGTTGATCCAGACTATCCTTAAATCATTTCAAGGCCAGGCTGATATCGAATAAGCATGGAACAGAAATATGTAGTCAGACTTACTTGTAGCGCAACCAGGTGTTCTCTGACTGTGCGTGTCATGAGCACACCTTTTATGGTACCTCATGCCGTACCGACTCATCTGAAGCCCTGTGTATGTGTATCCGAATCGAAGTAGAAGATCCAAATCAGGACTACCGACACCGAATATTGGATACTTGTCGTCCATTTGGCTACATAGCCTTCGCCTAGATAATCATCCCGAGTGATATCTGAAGTATGACTGAGTGCTGTCTACAAGATGTAAGTCAGGAGAAGCAATGCAAAGCCTCCCCTTACATGTGGCGCACATTAGTACATGTTCTCCGTCAACTTTGTGACATGGCCCCATCAGTCACATTTCTGGTGTACTTTGTTGCGAAAATCCACCAAACTAGGAAGCTTGATGTATGCCTATCAATCGAGTCGAAGATACAGGTCCGAATCAGGACTGTTGACACCAGATTCTGAAAGTCTGTCCTTTTGCGAAGGCTGAACCAACCGAAGCAGAACCAGCGGAGAACATAGATAATGGAAGCTTGTCGATTGATGAATAATTCTTCAGAATGAACCCTGTTGGCATGGTAAGCACTGGAAGCAGTTTCGAAAGCTCAACGTACGTGAACATATACGGCATTAACGTAGACCGTTTGATATCCATTGTAGGGCGTGCGAGTACCTTGCAGATTATGCAGCGGGGCTACACATGCCCGACTGATGCAAAATGTCGACCTCGTCTCGCTGTCCGTTGCCTGGAGAGTGCTATTCTCTGCCAGCTTGCGGGACCAGTATGGATAATCACACTAGAGGTGGTACTGAGTCATCTGGATGTGCCGGTTATGCTGTGTCACGTTTGCGTTCATTCAAGATGAACACAGGATGGAAAGCAGTTCCGTCCTTCCAGGCTTCGTCTTGGGATTGCTCATCCACACATTGTTGTATCGTCCTAGGGCTGATAGTAGAGGAAGAATGGTTCCCAGTGTAGAAAGATGTGACGTTGATGTGATCTCGGTGGTTGGACGTGGAAGGAAACAAGAGTTTCGCCCACGTGGCTAAACATTGGCGTGCAACCTCAAAAGTTATTCAGAACACTTAATGCAGCGCGAACGATACAGTATGGTATGATGCGTTAGTAAACGCGTAATACGTGTTCGACGGGTGTAGTACTGATTTCTACAAATAAGACGTGCAACGTGCATCTGAGCATTCATTTACAGGAACCAGTCTTCAACGCCGCCATCGTATCAGACCATAGCGAGTCGTCGCCCCCCTATCGACATCGCGACATAAGGACATCCGTCTCCGTCACCACACAATCCCGCTACCCGATCTTCGTTCAACGTCATTTCATTTTCCTTGAACTCGATGCCTGATGTGCCGGTAGCGAACTAGGTAATAACCTGGCGAAGGTGTTGCAAACTTACACAGCCGTTGTATGTTGACGCCCGTCGGAGATGACCAACTAGCGGTCTTTGCGTAATGGAATTTATCGGGTGGCGGGGGTGATCAACTGTAGTCAGTAACATTAGCTACCAATGTAAGTGTAACAACCATCACTTACATTTGGCCGTCCGTAGGCATGCTTCCAAGGAATGGAAGTTCGTATTGTGCAGGAAAATTGGGATGAAGCATCACCCTGCTCGCGATTCTCGTTTTGCGATCCTCACACCCGACACCATTGAAAACGGGAGCCGTTCATCCTTGAGTGATCAAGTCATGACGTTGGCGTCAACTCAGATTCGGGTCAGGACTGTGGTGGGGTTAATCGATGTAGTATGATAGGGTTCATCGAGGGGCATTGCTGGGCGCCGGCAAGTCCGTTGGCACTTGAACAGTCTAATGGCATGCATAGTACGATATCAAACGGATTGCAAAGAACGAACGTACCAGAACCAAAAGCGAAATAGCTTTGTACTTTCCCGAAGTGAGGAGACGGCTGAGACGTGACATATAAAGATCGGCATCTAGTGTATTTAGTTCACTCTAGACGAAGCGCTATAGAGCAGTATTTCAGGCCATTTCCAAAGTAAAGAGTTCCGTTGTCAATGCATAGACATTGCGAAGATGAACACTGAGGGCTGAGCATTCAAAGTTGAACATGCGGGAATCGGGGTGAGAGACAGGCGCAGGGCAAAACACGACCACATGATACTGTAGCATAGCCGTGGCGCCGGCGAGCCGGCGGGTTGATTAAATAAAATAAATTGAATTCTGGACAGAAAATCAAAGCACAAGTACAAGCATATTCCAATATATTTTCCTTCAAGTTCTAGCCCATTTCTTCACAGCGCTGCAATCCAGCCAGTGCTTCACCATCGCGTCCTGTTTCATCGACTGTCCGTCCTTTCCGCATTGGATGCAGACTGCCTTGTCCCACTCAAGATGCCAATGCTCCTTCGCGATATGGTTAGCCATGGCAGTCACACCAGCACAGTCAAACATCCCCGTGTTCTTCTTGGGATGAGCCATGCATGCAGGCCTGCCCGTAGTCGGGTGGCAATGCTCTTTCTGTACGTGCGCCTCAAGCTCGTTGAAAGAGAGACTCAATCCGCAACGACCGGGACCTCCAGCTGGGCAGTCAAATTCTTTCGCCTTCATGGCGGGAGTGAAATTGGCTATCTTCATGAAGAACGCGTCGGTGAGCTCCTCGGCTGTGAAGGATGGGTATGCAGCCAGTAACTTTGCTCGGTTCGCGTCTGAGAGAGCTTCGTAACGGTACGCCCCGCTGGTGCTGATGAGATGTTAGCCTGAAAGTCCTTGGTGAGAGAATTGAGAACACTCACAAGTGATCCGCAATGGAGGGAGGAATGTTGACCGCGGGGGCAGCTGCCTTTGGTGCAGCCCGTTTGCGAGGGGCGGGTGCTTTCTTGGTTACCGCTTCTTTCTTAACCGAAACAGCAATTTGTGCCGTGGCTTGAGGTGCCTTTTGAGTCGACGTCGTAGCTACACGCTGAGCTGAAGGAACAATACGTGACGAGGCTTGTTTGGCTTGAGGGCGAGAAGATGAGGGAGTTGGGCGCGGCGGGCTACGTTGGGCAGGAGCGACAGGTGCATTCAACTGGGGAGGTCGTCGGGTCTGTTCAACTGGAACCTCTCGCGCCAGATTCTCGACGTTGTCCAAGCGAGCGCGCTTTCCTGGCGGAGGTTGGTCCTGAGGAAGGCGGATTGGGGATGAGGATAAGAGCGATCTGCACGTATTGTGAGATAGAGCTTCGCAAGTTATTAACAATTCGTGTTACCGTTTTCGCTTGGACTTCATGTCAGACACATCGTTAGTGTCCACTGGCTCAGCACTAAAATCTCCCGTCAGACACAGTGTCGTAGTCATAATCAAGACGTACGGGTTGTTGTCCTTGATAGAGATCCTGCGTCCTCTTTGGGGTTTGACCTCTGGCCTGATAAACGCGTCAGTGCGTACACCGGAGCAGACTACGAAGGAATACATACAAAACAGGTTCTTCAATTTCTGGTTGGTTCACGACGGTAATAGGTTCGGGTTGCCTGTTCACTGGGTGAGAAACAGCACAAGAAAAATTGGAGGAGACATACGGTGGGTCACTTGCATAGAATGAGTCTGAATCGGCCACTCCATCCATGTGCTCTGTGAGGAAATCGGTGATATCACTCGGAGCCTCCGAGCCTGCGTCATCTTCACTGTCGTCGTCCGCAGCTTCGAGTGTAGCGCCAGCAGGCAGGACATTGACCTCAACCGGGTTGGCGGCATCGTCTCCAGACAGAGAGGACGAGTCAGACCATTCGGACAACTCGGAAGACTCTTCATCTGAATCCTTCTCATAAGTCACTGGCTTTGGAGCAATAATTTGGGTTGGGGTAGGGACTAAAGGCTTCGCAAGAGCCGTGGTGCTGGGAACAGTGGCCGTGACGGCGGGTGCCTCAGGCTCAATTGTAACACACGAGACGTCTTGGGTGTCATCATCACTTTCATCGTCGCTGCTGCCCTCGTCGTCGCTGCTGTCGCCACCGCTGCTTTCGTCGTCGTCGCTGCTATCATCTTCGCTATCGCTGCTGCCGTCGGAGCCTGAGGAGGTATTGTCGATATGGTCAGCATGAATATGGGCTTGTGTTGCTAATGTGCGTGGCACTTGAGCTCTCCAAAAGTTGCTAGACCTGCAATTAGCACGATAAAACAGAGTGCAATGTATTACAAACGCACATATTGGCCATGTTCGTCGAGTTGCAATGTGAGTGGATGGTAGTGGTGCGAGTGTATGATTGAAGGACGACCTAGAGTTGTTATCTTATACAACGCGCCACAACGCGCGAGTTGAAGTACGCTGTACAATGGCGCGCAGCGTCTAAATTAGGAATATAATTTTCTTTTGTCTTGCTCGAGACGAGCAATGGGCTGGTCATTAGCGCGATCCCGATCTACTCGTCCATGGTGGCGCAATGTTCCCGGTTTTCCCAGGAAGCATGTGTAGCATTCCAAGACAATAATCGGCCATCGTCTACTACATCCGTTAGTCACACTTTGAATGCCAGACAAAGACGCTGCTCACTTCACTGCGACATCTCACCACGGACGTTCAAGAGAATCGCCCATGGTGTATCTGGTTGTCTACTTTCGTACGGAAGATATATCCGTGTAATCCTTGACTCATTATAAATCCCAACTGATATTCAATAAGCATAGAGGTGTTATGCTTACTTGTGGCGCACATCGGTGCCAATAGCAGATGTAATTTCAACACGAGTAACCCGACAATGGAGGAGGTCGTTCGAGGGCGAAAACAATATGGCGCAAATGATTCTTACTTTGAGGTTAGGTATCGCAAAGCAGAGTCGACAAGCCCACATACTTTCTTAGCGTTCGCTAGACCACGTCATGTTCGTTGGCTCGGTGGAAATGCTAGGTATGCACACACTTCATTCTTAGCCTATTGGATGTCCCAATCTGGAACAGCACGCCTTTAATTTTGGGCGAGAAGAGTCGTCCGTTGACAGTCTATGACCGAGCGTGAAGCGGCTGATCTAGAAAATGTATTCAGATGACTATTCAATCCTTTGCAGCAGGGGCTCAACTTGTTGCTCGGCATACGGCGAGATGGCTTGAAACCATTTGTCGTCCAAGTGGACTCTCATGATGATTGAGAGAGTGAGAAAATGGTCAAAACACACAGGCGGGTGATATGTCTGGCGAGGAAGTCTGCAACCATTGAGTATGGACTGAATGAGTACCTGTAAGAGATGCGAATGTGATGTGGCGGGAGCTATTCGCCGACGGCAAAGGGCAGCAAGGCCGCCATGCCGTCATCGGAGGCTCTGTCCATTTTACCACCATCTCGCACTACGACCGAGCGTCTCTGCTCGTCGTCTTCTACGTTCTTCTCGTCTTTTTTTACGGATAAGTCTCAATCCCAGTCGCTGTATACTGTCTTTCTCCCAGCCGACGACGACTTACTGACGCCTAGCAGCATTGCTTTTCTCTCTCTGCAACTACCATCATGTCGTCGAACAACCATCCCGAAGAGAAGGAACTTCAGCAGATGTCCTCGTCCTCTTCCAATAACGACGAACGCAACGACACCGCCAAGGATGCCCAGGAAGACTCTGAAACTCTTCTGCCTAGCCCCGCCGTCGCGAATGCGGCCAAATCAAAGCCAAAGCTGTCGGTGGCCATCATAATACCTGTCTGGATCGTTCTCAGCTCGGCGGTCATCATATACAACAATTATCTTTACAACTCGCTCGAATTCAGATATCCGGTCTTTCTTGTAACATGGCATCTTACTTTCGCGGTGCGCCTCCCTTTTTATGTCTCATAAATCATGTCCTGATAAACAGCGCTGTGCAGGCCATTGGAACGCGCGTCCTTCAGCGGACAACCCCTCTCCTAGACGGCGTCAAAGACGTCAACATGAACAAGGACATGTTCGTCAAGTCCATCCTCCCCATTGGCCTGTTATTCTCCGGCAGCTTGATCATGAGCAACACCGCATATCTGTACCTCAGCGTCTCGTACATCCAGATGCTCAAAGTGCGTACCCTCCATCCTCCTCTTTTTCTCTTTTTTTTTTTGGCCGAGCAGGATAGTGCCTTTGCGCAGTGATAAGCATCACCTTCCGGACACCTTCCGCCTGCCACTTCAACTTTTAGCTCTACTTGTGCTGACGTGTTTCTTCCCTTAGGCTTTCAACCCCGTTGCTATCCTCCTCATATCATGGACATTCCGCATCGCAGAACCGAACAGAAAACTGGCACTAATCGTGTTTATGATTTCATCCGGTGTTGCTCTGGCATCAAGTGGCGAACTCAAATTCAACCTGTTCGGATTCCTTATCCAAGCGGCTGCTGTTGCTGTATGTCGTCCCTACCCTCGCTCGGTCCGCTTTCTCATGACAAAACTGCAGTTTGAAGCATCGCGTCTCGTTATGATACAGATACTCCTACATGGCCTCAAAATGGATCCTCTGGTATCGCTGCACTACTATGCCCCCGTCTGTGCAGTGATCAACCTGTTCGCACTACCCTTCACGGAGGGTCTTGCACCCTTCTACGAATTGGCGAGGGTTGGTCCTCTGATCCTTCTAAGCAACGCGTTTGTTGCGTTCTTCTTGAACGTCGCAGCCGTGTTCCTTGTCGGTGTCGGTAGTGGCTTAGTTCTGACGCTTGCTGGTGTCTTCAAAGTGAGCTTCTTATCTTGACCGCCGCGGACCCTTGTTGATTTATTCTTCTAGGATATTCTCCTCATCACCGGATCCGTTCTCATCTTTGGGTCCCTCGTTACGCCCTTGCAGGTCCTGGGGTATGGAATCGCTCTTGGAGGTCTTGTCCTCTTCAAGACTTCTGGTGGAAAATAGATGGGTCGTTAGAGTCCCTACAGACAGAGCCCTCGCTTTCTTTCTCTTTACATCATTCATAGATTCGGGGTGTATACATAGTTGATGCGTATATGACCATTTACGTTGTACCAGAGTCGCACTTCGCTAGCGAGCACAACATGGCCATTGGTGAGGCTCATTGAACTTCATCGATGATTGTTGACAAAGGGTATAGTAGGTTATGCTTTGTTGCGAGCAAATACCTGGTCAAAAGTGTGGTCTTTTCCTCCCCTCTGACCCCTTTGAACGTGGGTATTGTAAATGCAATCAATTTGGTTGTTCGAGCCAAATGATTGTTCAGCGAGCAATGCATGCGCCTGGTTGGTATATAAGGATGGCGTTCAGACGCCCACTCCGAGCCACAGCCCGATTCATCAACATGTCTCTTGCACGCCAGGAGACTCTCCAGATCCTCTTTCCTCGCTCAACGTCCCCTACAGTTGAGGAGATGCTCGCGAAGATGCAGGAGCCTCCCAACCCGTGCAGTCCCCCGTATCAGCCTCCCAAAGAACTTTCGGTGATCGAAGAGGCGGCTTTCGTGCCGTTGCCTAATGTCCATCCTTGGGCCATCGAACTTCCCGAGGACGACAAACAGCATCTCAAAAAGACATCGAAGGAAGAGGCCTCTGCATCCCAGGGTTTTATGTGGCTAGCGAAGCGAGTTGCGGAGGACGGTGGCGTGAAGAAGGCTCGACCTGTGCCACGCAAAGATAGCTCGTTGCTCAAGTTGAAGAAGAGTAGTTCTAACAAGTCAATAGTGGCACGTGCAATGCGTGCCAATCGCGAACGTTGACTCATTAATTAATAATTTCTGCGTCTTTCCCATCTTTATGTAGTCTCTTCAGCATGTTTTCTTTATTCTGTTATGATTATGCGTATGCCTGCCAATATAGCCAACTTGGAAAGCTGGAGTTGACGACATGCCTGCGCCACACTTGGTACATACTGACGTCAATAATGCGTCAGAGTATGTAAATCGTATATAAGAAACCCAAGCTCCACCATTCAGTCTCATACAACCATGTCTAACGCTGGAACCGAATCACCGCCTCTTGAAGCCACTGGCGAGAACGTCCCAATGGGCGCATCATCCGTTGAAGGAGGGCCAGTGAGCGCCGTTCCCGACACTGAGCAGCGAAAAGGTATGCTTGCTTTCCATCGTCCAAGGGTATCTTGCTGATGTAACCCTTTCGATAAGACTACGTGCAAGATAAATCCGTATGCAATACCACTGTCATCCGTTGACTGCCTGACCTAACCGTTTTCCTTCAGTCCAAAGGATCGTCGAGCGAGAGCGGAAGTGGAAATAAGGGAGAAGCCAAACCGCAGAAATTAGGACAAAGCCTCCAAGATACTCTCGAGAGCAGGACATGAATCGCTGGTAGATCGTAAACAGAATCGCATTTCAATTATGTTGTACAATTAGAACACTGTTGGACCTTGTTGGACCTCGTTTGGAACAGGAACTGAACAACCTGCGCAGGAACAGCAAACTGTCATTGTAACCTGTCGTCCGTAGTTACCGCGCAATTTCAACGTTTGAGATAGTCGGTCCACCACTCCTCGAATAGAGACAAGCCTAACCCTCCTTCGATGCCCAGGTTTTCGGTTTCCTGCGTGTATAACTGAGTGTTCTTTGGCCGATTGGTAGCGCCGACAGGTTCAGTATCGTCAGGGATGATGTGCTCGTGAGGTAGACCCAAAATCTTGGAGAATACCAAACACATTTCATATTTCGTGTACGGTTCGGCGGCCGAGTAATGCAGGATGCTCGGGATCGGTTTCTTGAAAGCTGGTGAAACAAGGATGAGAACAAGGGAAGGTGACCGAAATCTTGGACTCACTCGTTAGACGGGCAAGGAAGTTGCCAATGTCAACGACGTTCGTCGGGAAGCGCGTGGCAAAGTGATCCATCTTGTACGTCTTTCCGCTCTGATCTTGGACGACATCGAGAAGGATGTTGACAGCAGAGTCTGAATTCTTAGGAGCTGGTCCGTAGCTTCTTCCATGAGATGCAGATCGCAAGATGAAGAGCATGAGGACCTACAGTACAGGTACGCGCAGCACGATCGCCTTTGCATCGGTGACACCTAGAACAGCCACCTCCCCGTCTCGCTTGGTTTTGCCATACAGATTGAGGGGGTTCGGCTGGGCAGTTGGAGTATACGGCGGAGAGAGCCCGTCAAACACATAGTCGGTGGAGATGTATACCAGGGTAAAATTCAGAGACTTTGCTAGAGCAGCGAGGTGCGCCGGGACTTGTACGTTCAGCTTTTGTATGTGGCGGATCAGTTATGGCTTCGACGTCGATCTGGTATTGGGTCCGACTGACCTCGCGCGTGCCCTCGGGATCCTGATGGAAATGTCAGAAATATGTCAGCGCGACGGCGAAGATAACGTGAGCTTTACCAACCTTTTCAGCAACGTCGGGTCTGCGTTCGGCGGCACAGTGAATGACCCCTGAATCCAGCAATCAGCAATCGGGCGCATTGTTTCGTTCTCCTACTCACAATGAGGTCTGAACTCTTGGAATATCTGCTCAACCTCGTCCTTTTTGAGTAGATTTAGTGGCTTGAGGCCTGGTCCGGTTTGTGTATATGATAGCCCGAGGACGTCGAAGTTGTCTGAGCTTTTGAAGGCATTCCGAACAGCGGTACCCAGTACGCCAGATGCGCCTAGTATTATTTGTTATGAGACCTCTATACGTATCCTCTGTCGTAGGCTTGCCTGTGATGATGATTTTCAACTTTGAATCCGTCATGGTGGCAGGACGTGGGATTTGATCTTATCAGGAGTGATCGGCATGACGAGTTATCGCCTTATTTGGACAGCTCCTCCTGCCGCGCTCGTAGCACGATGAGCATTCAGAATCCTTCACATATACGTATCCACTGACAATATGTGGGATTGCTGGTGTTGTAGTTTTAATTTGACAAATTAACTATTAGCTCATCTGCAATCTAACTCCAGCGGACGTCCTCCGCGCGGTATTGCGGGCTCCAGTTCATCAAGGATGAGTTCGAGGAAGCTAGGGTGTCAGTGACGCAAGGTCTAGGGTTGAAAGAACACCATGGGGCAGCGCTGCTTGAGCGCTGTTTACTTCTCGTTCAGTAGCTGTTCAGTCTTGCTCTAGTGTTGAGATCATACTGCTTACGGAAGTGGTGATATTCTTCGCCTCGACATCATCACTCAGTAGTTACATGTATATCTCTCGAGCTTTGAGGTGAATTCTTCCGACAAGTAATGAAGCGAATGGCCATAAATGTCTGCTAGCTATACCTGCCATCTTTGCACAGACTCTCCGGGACCTCTACTGACCTTCTACTTGCTGTACATCATCCGAGGACTAGGAATGCGGTGATTTACCAGCGTAAGTTCTATATATGGCGGTCACGATGATTTTCTGGCATCAACTTCGTCGACACGCTACCTAAAGCGCTATCATATGCAGTTAATCTGGCGTAGAAGATTTAGAGATCTCCCGCACAATTAAAGCTTCCATGACCGATAAATTAAGACCTTTCAACGCCACCAGCGAACGTGACTTTTTCGATGTTTCTCAATCCGCCGGCTGCGACCCGTTTAAATTCAAGTTCAAACAGCTGATCTTGCCCATAATGTCACGGTCCTCAGTCTTCTACAGATTGTACAGAATGCCTGCAGAAGGCTCGGAGTTCCGGAAAAGATCCCCAAATCCCTGGAAGAGAGAAGCGTGATATCCTATCCCGTCCAAAGCTGGTCACTTCCGCCTGCTTGCTAGGTTGCTGGTAACTACTAACGTAGATTTAGAGAAGAACCCCATTTACGTTACGGAGTCCTAAAAAGAGTGCTGGTAAAGGATTCGCCTGGGTGGGAACTTTGATATTGAATCTTCAATAGTGACCGGTCGACCTATCACAAGACGAGCTAGGATTGTCAAAGACAAGATCATCGCGCGCCTAAGGGCGGGTTTCCATGGAAAAACCGTCGGGTTGGACCGCCCATGGGTTCCCGGCATCCAAGCGGCACTGCAGCCTACTGCAGCCTACCACGGTGTGCCACCAGGGTCCAGTCCGAGACGGGGACGTTCCTTAGCAGAACCCGTACCTCTGGGGCGATCTTGGCCTGAGCTTGCTGGGGCCCTCTCAACGGGTGCAATCTTGATTCCTGGTTCCGAAATCCTGTCGATGTATTTTACTATTGTACTGCAGAGGTCGAAGGACTCTGTCGTATTCCCTCGACGCCTCTCACGCCAATACCCGCTCCACCCAATGTCTGATGGTCAACCACTGCTTTGGTTCGTCCGTAAGGGGTTCTGGGCATATGGTGATCTTCGATCACGGTGGCAGATAGATCTCCTTCTGTTCTGAATTCGTGCATCAAATACGAAGCAAAAAAAAACAAATTTACGAATATTTCTGACCGATAGTTTGTGTCCCTGATGTTGTGTGCACGCTTAAAAGTGGTACAGGAGATATATATCTACCTTTCTCTTTCGTCAGTGTACGCGTTTGGTCATTCTCCTTTCGTTCTCCCTCTCCACTTTCCTTTTTATCGAGCATGATGCGCCGTCGTGGTCAGAGCGAGAGCCAGTCTGTGAACGAGAGACTACCGCCTTCGAGTTTCACGGCGGTCCCGCAGGTCTACCCTCATACTACAACGTATCGGTGCGTGGTTGGCGCGACTTGGCGTCGCGAATTGGGCTCATCTTTGTCTTTCACTTCCGCAGGTCTCTGCAAGCTGTTCTTAGGCTGCATAGTCCCTCACTCAAGGCACAAGGAGGGGCGGGGAGACAACAGCTAGAGCCGGTCTTTGGGGACGGAGACATTGTGAATGGCACTGTGACACTGGACCGTAGTTGTTCGAGTTCAGGACGCTTGACAGTGACGGTATGTATGCTCGAGCGCCCTTCACCAGTATGACATCTCAATGCTTTTTCTCGAACAGCTCGAAGGCGCGCTCACTTGCTTTCCTGCTAGCGAAGGCAATAGCGGACCGAACTTTGATATCCGGAAACATATCTTCTTCACGACTTCACACGCCATCAATGTAGCGACTGCGCCCACCTCCGACCTGTCCTCCGCCCGCTCTGCGTTTCGTGGAATGGCGAAAACGATTAGACGCCGACCAAGCGCGGCGAGCTTAGAAGTACTCAGCCCAACGACCTCCATGACTCCTGAGAAGGAGCGATCATTTCCTTTCTCCTTCACCTTGCCTCGTAGTCTGCGGTCTGGAGAGGAACTACCTCCGACCTATCCTTTATCGAAGGACGTCCCGTCGCCATCTTCCCCCTCTTCTTCCCCTCGCGTCGGTTCCTTCACTGTCGCGTACAAGGTCTTAGTGTCATGGGACCCTGTGGCTGCTTACGAAAATCCCTCCTTGTATGTTGGCTCTCTTGTTGTTGGTGGCGTATGTCTGAAACATTCATGACAGCTTAGAGGCTCCGTTTCTGTACCAACCAGATCATGACTTCCATTCGTTAGATGAGAAGGCCCCTGGGTCATGGCTGGAGATGCCTCTGCGCACTGACCGTCCCATTCCTTTTCGATGCGCTGTGAGTTCTTCCGCGGTATTCCTCCATAGTCGCTTGCTAATGCACATACTAGATTACGCTTCCAACTAGCGTGACATTTCCTCGTTCTTCATCCATTCCTTACTTCGTTGTTTTCACAACCACAACAAGGTCTCCTACTCTCGTCAAGGAGATCGCGTCGGATGCGACAATATCGGTATCCCTCCTACGACAAGTGACGGTGACCGAGTCGGTGGTGTTTCCTCCCACGCCTCCTCTGACGCCCAACTCTTCCGAGGACGACATTGGGACACGTCAAAAAATTATGAGGCTTATGACACCAAGCAGGACTAGCCGTTCAATTGACGACAGCTTCGACGTGCGTAATAAGAAACCGTTACCGCGCCTTCCCGCACAAACGGTGTTCTCGGAGACGTATTCACTACGGACGAGTATCTGCATCGGCTTCCCAAAACGCCCTCGTCGCCATGGTGGCAACGCGGACCGTCATCCATCTCTAGAAGAGCATGTTGCGTTACCTGATGGTCTTCATAAGGCCAAGTTCCTTCTGGACAAGGACATGCTACCGTCAATTGACTGGGCTGGAATTTCTGTCAAGGTATGTGGCTCAGGAATCGATTCTATTGGTAGCTAATTTACTTGAGCAGTATTATTTGGATGCGTCTGTTCTTGTCGGTCAAGACGAAGTTCGGGCTCGGGTACCGATACGCATTATCTGAGGTTGGAGATCTCGATACCCTACATACAATTCAATTCATCACCTACTAGGAGCACACACACACTGCATTATATTTGTACCCATTATTGCTATCCTTATTCCACTGTACAGAGTAGTTACTTAGTCATTTTGCGGAGCCTTTGCTATCGATTATTATTCTTCTGCTTTCATGCAATTCCTGTGTGGCGTGAGTGCAATCCGGCCCGGACTGCCGCAAAGCTTTCTACTTGCGACTACCACCACCGACTAAGGCGACGACGACGACGACAACGGCGGCGGCGGTGAAGGAGAAATACGTTTTGAACAATGCCTGACCATCCGACGGCATCATGGCAGGCGATGCAGGACGGCACCGTGTTCTATCGACGTCAACAGTTGTATTCTGTGCCAGGCAAATTTCCCGACTTTGGCGACCATATATCGGCGGGATGTCGATACGGAGGCCCGATAGGTAGTTATATGCCTTTGGAAATCTGTGCAGCATGGTAGTCTGACGATTTATACAGCCATGATGCGTGATACTACGAAACTCGTCGCGTTAGGACGTTCAACACCAGCCGTTTCACGCGCTCAGATACAAATATGGTCGCCGTCTGCAGTTGGCCTGCTCGTCTTCAGTGTGGATAACATTCTTCCTCATCGCCGAAGCCTTGCTGACGGGCATACACGCAGTGGGACCAAGGCAAGATCGTTCGCTTTGGATGGACAGGAGACGAACGTCTTGTCGTCCTCAACGAGGAGGGCACCTATCGTCTCTACAACCTGCAAGGCGATTATCAGCAATACTCTCTTGGAAACGACGCTTCAGACATGGGGGTAGTGGACGCGCGTATACACGAC
The DNA here is from genome assembly GCA_011800155.1 of Flammulina velutipes. Classification (NCBI taxonomy): domain Eukaryota; kingdom Fungi; phylum Basidiomycota; class Agaricomycetes; order Agaricales; family Physalacriaceae; genus Flammulina; species Flammulina velutipes. The sequence continues at coordinate 2,059,952 of JAALGH010000011.1, forward strand.
ACGGGACTCGTCGCCCTCACTGGCTCACTGTCGTTTTTGGAGGTCAAGGGATGGGAGGGCGCACGACCACTTACTCTAGCGAGTGCTAGTAAGTCTATCCCCTTCGTAATGCGTCTTGACTAACGATCAGCAGATTTAACACAACCACCGCATTCTTGGGCCATTATACCTCCCGATCTCAATATATCTCGACACGTCGAAATCTTACTATCCGTGGACTCTACAATTCTCATGGTCGACACTCTCGAATGCATAGACCAACGTCTTTCCCAAGGCCCATTCACTCATATTTCTCCCTCGCCAAACGGCAAAACGCTCGCACTGTTGACCTTCTCTGGTTCTTTAATCGTGATATCGACAGACTTCCAGCGTCATATCACGGAATTTGATACGAGTACTATTCACTCCGAGGCACCTGTCAAGCAAGTCGAATGGTGTGGGAACGATGCTATCTTCTTGACCTGGGATTCAGTTGCGGTCCTGGTCGGCCCGTTTGCGGACACCTTACAGTGAGTTGTACCAGTCACCTGTATGGATGTCAATGATCCCTATAGAGCTTCCCAGATACTTTTATGGCGGGCCTGTCTTTGCGGTGACTGAGCCAGATGGTGTGCGTATCATGGGTCCGGACACATGCGACCTCATCCAAAAAGTACCTGGTACGTTCAATCCTAATGGATTTTCTTCAATTTAATTGAACGTTGGAATAGTTTCCGTGCTATCGATCTTCCGACCGGGCTCTACTGCGCCTGCGGCAATACTGTACGATGCATGGCAAAATTTCACCGACCGGTCTCCGAAGGCAGATGAAAGTATTCGTAGTATTCGACCCGATCTGGCAGCAGCTGTCGACCAGTGCATAGACGCCGCAGGGCGGGAATGGGAACCATACTGGCAGCGGAGCCTTCTCAATGTGAGTTGATGATAGGTCCACCTGTGTGAAGCATTCTCAACTTTCCTCCTTGAGGCTGCCAAATTCGGGCGTGGATTTCTCGATTTTTACAACCCTACCGATTTTGTGAATATGGGACAAACTCTAAAGGTTTTGAATGCAGTTCGGTTCTACGAGATTGGCATTCCTCTGACGCATGACCAGTGAGGTCTTCTTTTTTGTCGATTTTCATCACACTGATTAGAATATCAGATATCAATATGCCTATCCATCATCGCTCGTTGAACGTCTGACTTCGAGAAACATGCATTTACTTGCTTGGCGCATCTCTGCATTTCTGGGGATGAAGCCTGATCATGTGCTGAAGCATTGGGCAAGTGCGAAGATCTTGAAGTCGAAGCCTTCCGCCACCGCGTTATCATCTGACGGGGAACTTAGTGCCGACGATGATGTCTGCAAAATGATTGTTGATAAATTCAACCAACTCGGCGGTACCGATGTCAGTTATGCCGACATAGCCAAGCGAGCATGGGAGGTGGGGCGAGCAGGACTTGCGACGAAGGTGTGCCGTTTTTTCTCATGTGGGGTTATATTTCTCTATAGCGATCTTAACAGTTACTCGATCATGAACCCAACGCGTCGGACCAAGTACCGCTCTTGTTAACCATGAAGGAAGATCGCCTTGCATTGGAGAAAGCCGTCGATAGTGGCGATACAGATTTAGGTAAAGTTTCTTCACACTTGGTTAACTCCAACTAACGTTACCTCGATAGTCTACACTGTTCTTCTACATTTGCATCAGCACCTTGCGCTTGGGAATTTCTTTCGTCTTATCGAAGACGGAGGATCAAGGTTGGCGTCAGCGAGCCACCTCCTCCAGGTTTATGCCAGGGAGCAAAACCGTGACATGTTGCGGGACTTCTACTATTCTGATGACCGCCGTGTGGAAAGTGCCGTACTTGCCTTAGACGAATCAGCGCGAATGTCGGTACGTTCTAGACCTATGAAGTCAATACATATGCTCAACGCTCCCTTCCGTAGGACCCTGCGTCCAAGATAGCGTCTGTTAAGTCTGCTCAAAAGTTCTTTTCGGAAGATAAGGATCGTGGTTTTGAGGCCAAGGTAATTCAGTGGATGTGAGGGACTATCAAAACTAACAAGGTTTCAGATAACCGACGAATATGTCAGACTACTAGCGTTCCAGCAACAATTAGAGAAAGAAACCGATGGGAACACACTTTTTTTCGGAATGAGCGTCACTGAGACCATTCGGACGTGTTTACTAAATGGTTTGTCAAAGCGAGCGGATAAGATCAAAGCAGACTTCAAGGTTCCAGATAAACGGTAAGCTACGCATCATCTTTGGCGGACAAGGCTAACGGACAAAAAGGTTTTGGCATCTCAAGCTCAAGGCCCTGGTGGATCTGCGAGATTTCGAGGGGCTTGATACTTTCTCGAAATCGAAGAGAAGTCCCATTGGGTACGAACCGTTTGTTCGCCGCCTGTTGCAGGAGGGCCACCCGCGGGAAGCCACTAGTTATGTCGCCCGGTGTGATTCCCCGAAACGGGCAGATCTATACGCGGAATGCGGAGAATGGCGTATCGCTGCAAAAGAATGCAAGGAGCGCGGGGACAAGGCGAAATTGGAGTACGTCTCGCTTTTGTTAAATTTGAAAGCTGGAGCACTGACTTGGCGCCACACAGTGAGCTGAGGAAGAAATGTCCTGATTCGCTCGCAGCGAGGGAGATGGATCAGATAGCGTCGACGATGAAGTAGGACAGTAGCGATGAGGCTCTCGAGGAAGCAGGATCAGAAGCGATTGCATCTATGCAGGGCGTTGATAATATTGCATCAGCGGGGAGAAGCCTGTAGTTTTTGTCTCTCCGTAATTTTTCTGATATATAATCGCATTCTCGTGCATTTTCTTTGCAATAGATCCTGATCTACTTAAGATCGGTGGCGTCGGATGTCATTGTAAAACTCGAAAACAAGGTCCAGGCCGGCGGATAACCCGAAACAAGCCAAAAATGTTCGCAAAAGCCAACGGCGCGGCGTTTCGCTTGGTCAGGAGCCTATGTGGCGTATATGTATTATCCTTGCGTTGACAGGCGGGGAGTGGAAATGTCAAACCTAGGGGTGTTGCTACAAAGGCTTCCTGCTCACATTTTCAGGGAAAAGAGAATGGAACCTAGCATAAACCTAATATCTATATTGCGCCGTCACCGGTGTCCACTAGTTGGGAGAGGCGTGGGGATAATCTACGAGTGTATAACAGTTACGAGATGATGGGTGGGAATGAGTGCTCTATGTATGGTACTTGATCCTGAACGGTTATGGGGTCCGCCCAGCCTCTTCGTCATCGTCGTCCTCGTCATCTATTTCTCGCCCGATATCGTCTAGAGAGTAAGGCAGTGGAACCTCCCGCGTCACCCGATACTGGTCGACGTTACCGAGGTGCTCATTTTCCAAGCGGTCTGGACATCCCGGATCAGCATAAGCAAGGGACGGAGGGTACGAGGACCTACAAAAGTTCCACAGGGCGCGTCGGCAAACCTCGAGCAAGCCACCGATGAAAGCGCGGATGTAAAAGTCGGGGCCAGCACTGGGGATGTAGATGACCCAGATAAAGCGGATGAGAACGTTCGTTACCTGGCGCGGTGAGCGATGAGCGGACATTATAATACTATTATTATACGACGTACAATGGCGCAGTAATACATCTAAATGGAAATTGGTGAGTCAGGCTAGTCGAGTGAATGAAAACCGACGTACGGAAACTTGATGTGTGTACAAGAGTTCCTTGCGCAGTAGGAAATGTTGAGCTTGAGGAGAGAGCAGAGACCAATCCATTAGGAGGTCCTATTTAGTGTTCAGGTTACATACACGAAAATGGGACGCGATGGAGATCCTGACCCATGACGACGCGTAGATCGAGTATATCGTGTTGAATATACACCACAGAGTGAAAATGGAACCATGTCCACCTAAAAGTGTCACATCAGTCTCAGGACAGTAACTGGCAAAAGTGGGTAGGATACGTACCATGATGTCGCCACAGGAAGTAGAATAGATAACTAACGATTCCAGATCCGTACTTCCCGCCCTACGGTATTTCGTCAATTGGCGAAATATTTCCCACATCAGTGAGCAGCTCACGTTAATCAAATGCGTCGCAAGACCCGAGTCAACGTAACGACGTATACTTTGTATTAAACGGATTAGTAAAGGTAGCTGGGCAAGCACGAACGTCAGAGGCCAGAGTTTGGATCCCGCGCCACATCGTTTCCGCCAATCTGCCTCGAACCCGGTTGAATATGTGCACGCAAGGAGCGATAGGCTTGAGAGCGTGAAGACGAGGCTACAGAATTGATCACTAGATCAAAAAGTATGAGCAAAAAAGTAGTTGGAAAGGCAGAAGTAAACATACCCCAGCCAGAAGTCAGTGAACTAAAAGCAAAACAACATAATGTCAGTACTCGCTAGAATAAGACCTTCGATCAATTACCTCGACATGGTGGAACCCCGGTAAGAGCAGTCGACTAACACGACGGAGGAGCCAGTACCGAGAGTGTTTGAAGAATACGGGAAAGGGGTCGATTATGATTACGGCCATTAACGCTAGCCATACAAGGGGCCAGTAAGTTGGGTCCATCGTGGGTGCACCAGCGCGCATGAATGACAGCCAGAAACAATACGAAAGAGCACAGAGCAGGAAACTTGGTAGCTGGATTAGATTTCAGAAGGGTCACACGTTTGGAGATAGATTGATTATCCACCTCGAAGTATTCACGGTGATCAAGCCGTGTACGGTATTCGAGCTCTAGATGCTCATTAGATCGAGTGGGTGTGACGAGATGGGTTGACGAACCGAATATGAAGACATAGTTTACACGTGCACGTGCCCATACTAAGAGATTCGTGCCGACGAGCAAAGCGAATACGACTGGTACCAGCAGGATAGCGTACACAAGAAGTAAGCCATCCCACGCAGGGATGTCTTCTCGCACTTCGTTGCGAAAACCTGGAGAAACCGTGATGATGAGTTTTGGAACTCTGGGTTAAGTGATAAAAGTGTACTTTGATAGATACCCGCCGCAATAGCTGGAACTGACAGTCCTAGAAAGAGACCAGAGCGAAAAGTGCTAAAATGATGACTCTTGTGGAGGAGACCTGCGCGTAGACGCAATAAGGCTCGTTTCTTGTCTCCTCGAACTAGGAGATCATTGATCAGCAGGATTGGAGGAGTTCTGGACTTTCTTACCGAACTGGTTTGCGAATATACGCTCCGTATCCTCCATCATGTTTCGTATGGTACTATCCGATGCAAATGCGCTGACTTCTATCTTATCGGTCGTATAGACGTTCATAAGCGGAATCTGGTATTGCATGTCAATTCTGTCATATTTGAAAGGCAGATGCCATCTACCTTGGTGACCTTTTCGAATTTCTTGAGGGCTTTCCGAAAGCCAGTAAGGTTTAAGACCTGGGGGAATCTTCAGTCTACGGTCAAGAAACTTGATTGGTGAAACCGACTCGATAATTATGCAGCATCTCCAGCCCTCTGTCAGAATCAGCCCACTAGTTTGTACTGCGCGCAAACATGGCGTACCTGTAGTGTTCGACAACGGCGCGTTTCAATTTCTTCTTGGCATTCTGGTACTCTTCGGGGTCGAGGTTGCCGAAACGAGCGGCGTTGTCCTTCCGCTGCTTGCTCTTAACGCGCGGTTGAGCCTTGGGTAATTTAGATGTCCTGGGTATCCCGAATAGCTTTTCGATACGCCCAGACTTATTTTGGGCTTCCTGTCGATGTTCCGAATGTCAACGCCACGAGGAGTAGTTAAGTGATAGACTGACATGGAAGAGTTCGCGGTGGTACATCAGCTCTTGGAGTTGTTCGTTGAGTAGATGGGAGCGGGCGATCATCTCTTTTTCTCTGTCGAGGTAAAATGATTCAATTTTGTCCAACTGCTCATCCAGGACGTCCAGGAAGGATCTTTCTTGCGGGGATAAAAGGGATCTCAGCTCCTGGAGTGTTGGGGGAGGTGAGAACGGATGTTGGTGTGTGACGCTTCCTGCGAAGAATATGAGCTGGCGGAGAGGAGAACTTGGAGAGGAGAACGAACCGCGAAAAAAGGTTGGCCGTCTGCTAGGCTTTCCAAATCGACTCCGAACAGAGGTAACCTGGCTCTTTGAAGAGTCGATTGCAGTCATTTGAGTAGGTTCGGGTTGCGGTGACTCTACTCGCGGAAGAGGATCAGAGGTAACGTCGTTGCTGCTTTCATCCAGAGATGATCGTGGGGATTCGTGTAAGTCGTGTTTAGAGTCATCTGGAGAAGCGGAGGCTGCCAGACCCTCTTGCCATCGTCGAACTGCTGTAATGCGTTTTTTCAAGCCACGGTAATCACTAGGGAAGAGATATCAGGAGCTCGCTCACTCGTGCAATAAGTGGAAGACCAAACATGTAGGCTTTCTTCCATTCGGGAGTCTAGTAGACATCGGCTTCCTTCAGCTGTAGTACTGGTAGACGCGGAAACATATGTATCGTTTACCTGAGTTTCTTTAAGGTAGCTGGGAATATGTGAGAGGTTGATAGCAAGAAAGTAGCGCAGCAATTACCGTGCAAATTTCATGGCATCAAAGTCGTTGAATCGTCAAAGCAAGTCTATGTTGATGGTGGAAGGAGTGAAACACATTTGCAGGATCGTCGCCAAGGCAGAGATCGGTGGCTGTGCCATCATTTGGTTTCGCTTTGGTACTTTGCCCTGAACGTGCGCCTCCCTGCACCGTCACTTTCGATTCATTTGACATTTGCACCCAATGCAAGGCTGTACAACAATAGCGCGCAATGTCCCATCTATCCTTGTCGATGATGACCAGTCTTGTGATTATGGGGTACACTTCTAGGCTTACTATGGTATAGCGAAAGCTTTAGCCCAAAGAATATTGACAACGACCAGTAGGGAAACATCGGAGCTGAATTCTCGTCGAAACGGCAATGCTCTCTCGAAGTTGCACTGCTTACGTTGGGAGGGTCGCTATTCTCACACTCACTGGAATCGGAAGGGCGCGAACACGAGGTTCTTGATTAGGTGTGATTCGTGCTGTTCTTCCAGACCAATTGCAATCCCCACGGTTCTGGTTGCGGGCCATAATTATGGATGATGTAGTAATCTCATGTGTGAGAAGTCGTCGTTGCCAGCGGAGGTTTAAACTCTCAGCCTTCGCGACCACTCGAGGATCCAGAAAACCGCTGTTCTTGCCAATCGAATCGCTGCACGCTCGCTGTAGTGGGATTGCCATACAGCTTTCTCATGGACACAATTACTCGGTATATCAGACGTGGAGCTCAAGGGACATGAATAACGTTCAAGAAAGATCGGAAAGCGGGCTCTCAGCAATGATGGAGACGGGAGATGCTGTTGTGTTGCGATGTTCGTATGCGGGGAAGTGATGTTTAGTCGGGGGAATGGCGGAATACTGGAAATTATGGTCATCAGAACTTCTGGTCAAGTATGCTCAGTGCTCATAGGTCAAACATTTCACCATTACTTACTAGCTACTCAAAGTGTCTCAACAACAACGTTACCATACATATATCTTTGTGTATAGACGGGCTACTATATTTTTCAGATTGTACGACTGTGTCTGAATACTTGTGTAAAGGTGTGACGCCACATCAGTGACCACGTGGCGGGATCCCTTCTTTCCTTCTGCGCTGACTGCCAGATCAAGTTACTTCAACGAATTTTGATATAATTCTGCTTGTATACCTTCAAAGCTTCAGGTACGAGATAGTACGAAGTAGGATTGAAAACTGAACAAACAATTCAGGAAGGAAGGAAGACTCGGGAACTTGATCTGTCAGTCGGATGCGATAGGTGGGATGAGTAATTGGCATACAAATTCTCTGAGATCTGTCCTGGGGACATACTGAAATCTACGTTGGCTGACTGTCACAGTCCCGGCGAGATGGGGAGTAAACACGTCTTACATGGGGCACACCGTCGATGTACTCCGCCCCAACAAAGTTCCGCCCTTCTCCAAGTATTTTCGCTACCGATTGGAGTATAACGTTATACTGATTCATGTAGTACAGGATAGACGTGCGCGCGATATCAAACGATGCCGTATTGTATTCGAAGCTAGGTGACACCAATTCGGAGAAAAGCCGTCCCTCTTCCCATACGTGAAATGTTTGAATTGCTTTCCAATGTTTCCCATGCCAACAGGGTTCACCTTGCCAACACCTCATCAACGTATCGGATTCTTCATTCTGCACCTCTCCTTCCGGAGGATCTGAATCAAAGTAGCACTCGATGGATGGTTGGTCTTACCTCATGGTTGTTACGCAAGTCGAACGTTAAGAAAGGTCAGTGATCATGTCAATCTCCTGTTTCTCAAATTGAATGTTCCCTCGAGTCTTCCCGCCGACGTGCCGATAAGCTCCAGTATAACCCCAGATCTAAGAGACGGTGGGGCCTAAGCTCAAAAACAGCCAGATGCACCATGTTGAACGTCCGTGGTCAAACTTCGCGGTGAAGTGAGCAGCGTCGTTGTCTGCCATTCAGAATATGGATTATGTGAAGACATAATGATGTCTTGCAATGCTGCGCATGCTTCCTGGAAAAATAGGCAAGGTGCGCCACACTGGACGACCAGATCGGGATCACACTAACAACGACCAGCTCATTGTTCGTCTCGAGCAAGACAAAAGAAAATTAAATTCCTAATTTAGACACTATACGCCATTGTACAGCGTACTTCAACTCGCGCGTTGTGGCGCGTTGTATAAGATAACAACTCTAGGTCGTCCTTCAATCATACACTCACACCACTACCATCCACTCACATTGCAACTCGACGAACATGGCCAATATGTGCGTTTGTAATACATTGCACTCTGTTTTATCGTGCTAATTGCAGGTCTAGCAACTTTTGGAGAGCTCAAGTGCCACGCACATTGCCAACGCAAGCCCCCGGTTATGTCGACAATAAGGACAATACCTCCTCAGGCTCCGACGACGATAGCGATAGCGAAGATGATAGCAGCGACGACGACGAAAGCAGCAGCGGCGACAGCAGCGACGACGAAAGCAGCAGCGACGATGAAAGTGATGATGACACCCAAGACGTCTCGTGTGTTACAATTGAGCCTGAGGCACCCGCCGTCACGGCCACTGTTCCCAGCACCACGGCTCTTGCGAAGCCTTTAGTCCCTACCCCAACCCAAATTATTGCTCCAAAGCCAGTGACTTATGAGAAGGATTCAGATGAAGAGTCTTCCGAGTTGTCCGAATGGTCTGACTCGTCCTCTCTGTTTGGAGACGATGCCGCCAACCCGGTTGAGGTTAATGCTCCTCCTGCTGGGGCTACAATCGAAACTGCAGACGACGACAGTGAAGATGACGCAGGCTCGGAGGCTCCGAGTGATATCACCGATTTCCTCACAGAGCACATGGATGGAGTGGACGATTCAGACTCGCTCTATGCAAGTGACCGACCGTATGTCTCCTCCAATTTTTCTTTGTGCTGTTTTCTCACCCAGTGAACAGCCAACCCGAACCTATTACCGTCGTGAACCAACCAGAAATCGAAGAACCTGTTTTGTATGTATTCCTTCGTAGTCTGCTCCGGTGTACGCACTGACGCGTTTATCAGGCCAGAGGTGAAGCTTGAAAGAGGACGCAGGCTCTCCATCAAAGACAACAACCCGTACGTCTTCATTATTGGTGACTGCGACGCTGTGTCTGACGGGAGATTTTAGTACTGAGCCAGTGGACACTAACGATGGGTCTGACATGAAGTCCAAGCGAAAACGGTAACACGAATCGTTAATAACTTGCGAAGCTCTATCTGACAATACCTGCAGATCGCTCTTATCCTCATCCCCAATCCGTCCTTCTCAGGACCAACCTCCGCCAGGAAAGCGCGCTCGCTTGGACAACGTCGAGAATCTGGCGCGAGAGGTTCCAGTTGAACAGTCCCGACGACCTCCCCAGTTGAACGCACCTGTCGCTCCTGCCCAACGTAGCCCGCCGCGCCCAACTCCCTCATCTTCTCGCCCGCAAGCCAAACAAGCCTCGTCACGTATTGTTCCTTCAGCTCAGCGTGTAGCTACGACGTCGACTCAAAAGGCACCTCAAGCCACGGCACAAATTGCTGTTTCGGTTAAGAAAGAAGTGGTAACCAAGAAAGCACCCGCCCCTCGCAAACGGGCTGCACCAAAGGGAGTTGCCCCTGCAGTCAACATTCCTCCCTCCATTGCGGATCACTTGTGAGTTTTCTCAATCCTCTCTCCAGGGACTTCCAGGCTAACATATTATCAGCACCAGCGGGGCGTACCGTTACGAAGCTCTCTCTGACGTGAACCGAGCCAAGTTACTGGCCGCATACCCATCCTTCACAGCCGAGGAGCTCACCGACGCATTCTTCATGAAGATAGCCAATTTCACTCCCGCCATGAAGGCGAAAGAATTTGACTGCCCAGCTGGAGGTCCCGGTCGTTGCGGATTGAGTCTCTCTTTCAACGAGCTTGAGGCGCACGTACAGAAAGAGCATTGCCACCCGACTACGGGGAGGCCAGCAGCATGCATGGCTCATCCCAAGAAGAACACGGGGATGTTTGACTGTGCTGGTGTGACTGCCATGGCTAACCATATCGCGAAGGAGCATTGGCATCTTGAGTGGGACAAGGCAGTCTGCATCCAATGCGGAAAGGACGGACAGTCGATGAAACAGGACGCGATGGTGAAGCACTGGCTGGATTGCAACGCTGTGAAGAAATGGGCTAGAACTTGAAGGGGAAACCTATTAGGCTTGGAACACTCCTCTACTTGTGCTTTGATTTTGTGTACGAAATTCATTTTATTTTATTTACTGGTAATCGATCCCGCCGGGTCGTCGTTAATAACGAAGGACGCCTTACTTTCCTCCGGCGGACGTCGCTGTTCTCAGTCGCCTTCGAAGACACTGGAAGACCGCTTCCCCGGCCACTCGGCACTTTAAACATGGCGCTCGACCGTAGACTTTATCATATGTATGCATTGTGTGACTTCAACGTTTCAACGTTCAATGCTAGCTAAGTCAAAGCCAAGTACTCGAAAATATATATTTCATGGCCCGCCACGTGGCGGCCATTTCGTCTTCTTCCTTCCCGCGCTCATCATAACGACCTCAGCGCGACTCCTTTTCACGTCTTGATTCTTTCATTTTTTCTTCCATCGGTTCCTGGGAGATAGAAGATTCTGAACACGCAACTATGCGACTGAGCAATGACTCATCTGAAAGGAAACCGAATCATTACGAAAACAAGATCTATCGCACTCGGGAACATCAGTATCACATCTAGTAAAGCACATTCATCCAAATCGAAGACACCTCACTGGTTAAATCCTCCAATTTTGCAGGCGACGCACGTAGGGCCACTCAGTCGCTCTTCGTAGTAGGACTTTGAATGGTCGTCGAAGTTGGTCGCGTACATTCGACTTCGGTTCTGTTGCTAACGCTTACCACGTCAACAGTGCCCATTCTTCACACAGTAACATAGATATCAGCCCCTTCTCGCTGGAATATGCATCAACATATGAAAGGCAAAGGCCGCCTAGTAGCATTTCCAATTTTCGTTGTCGGCAGTCTTGATTGGAACCTACCACTTTGATTCCCAGAAACTAGACACCTGAGCTGGCATAGCTTTAGGGATTATAAACAGTTCGTACAAGACCGGAACTGTCAAGGAACACCTTTCTGCGCCACAAGTAAGTGTGACTTCAAATTTCTGTTCCATCCTTATTTGATATCAGCTTGGCTATGTAACGATTCGAGGATACTTTTGATCGTTTATCACGCAGGTAGGCAGCCAGATGCAGCATGAGCGGCTATTCTAACTGTCCGTGTTCAGATTGTACGAAGGTGAGTACTAGCGGCGTTGTCTGGCGTTTAGGGTACGACTAATGGATACAGTGTGCAAAGTGAAGGCCTAGTACAGTCTTTGGATGATGCTTACGCTTCATGGCCAGGCGGGGTAGGTTGCGCCACTACGGACGACCATGACGGATCGTGTACAAAGCCCAGCTCATTGTTCGCGTCGATGTGCTCGGCTACAGCAGCTTTTCCGATGTCTACATTGCGCTATTGTTCCCCGCAATTCAAATCGTGACACCCCACGCGCGGCGCGCTTTGTATAAGATAAATTGAGCACTCGATTGTTCTTCACTCTTACACTCCCACCTCTATCTACTCTCATTGCTCCTCCACTGACATGGACTATCTGTGCGTCTGCCTCATATTGTGTATTTCCTCGCCATGCTAATTGTATGTTTTAGCACTCAGGATTTCGAACGCGAAGGAGTCCGAAACCCAGACAGCTTTAACGACATATACAACTTCGACGCCTTCAACGGATCTTCCTTTTTCAATGACTTTGACGAGCTCCAGACGCTGAATCTCCCGTCGTCCTATTCCTCGACCCAGATTCAACAAGACATACAGAGAGAAGTTGTCGAGGACAACGCGAGTGAGAATGTCAGCCACGAAGTCGCCCATGCACAAGGTTATCAAGCCGAGCCTATCGTGAATCCCACTGTGGCCAACGTCATCCAGAACCAGCCTATGAACGATGCAGAAGCTGAGGAAGACGATGATTTGGAGTCTCTGTTTGGAGGGTTGGATGACGAAGACGTCGTGGATCAGGAGCCTGCCGAGCCGTATGTTGTCTGCTTGTATACTCGCATTATGATTCCTAACCTTCATTTCAGGCTGTTGGACCTCAGCAACGCAATCGCGAATCCCACAGTGGCCAATAACGTCCAGAGCCAACCGATGAGCCATGCAGCAGTTGAGGAAGACGATGATTTGGAGTCTCTGTTTGGAGGGTTCAATGACACAGACGTCCAGGGTCAGGCGCCCGCCGAGCCGTATGTTGTCCGCTTGTATGCTCGCAGTATGGTTCCTAACCTCCGTCTTAGGCTGCTCGACCTTAGCAACACCACAAGCCCCCCAAGGAAGAAACGCGGTCGGAAATCGGAGGGACAGGAGAATGAATCGTACCTCTACTCTCTTCGTGCAACTCCACACAAATCTAACTGTGTTTCCTAGTAAATCATTTGTTTGTGAGAGCGATGATGATTCGACAGAAAAAAAGCGGAGACGGTGCGTTCATTCGATTGGCGATACCTCCCAACATCTAACGTTGCCTTGTAGCTCGTCGGATGGGACCTCCACAGCGCCTGTTGAGCCCGAAGGCAAACGAGCCCGCGTCCTCTCTAATGGCAGTTCACAGCGGTTGGCTGCGGCGCAAGCCGTTCGTCCTCCCGCTGAGCACCCAGCTGTCGACAACGCTCCCGATAATACCCTCGGACAAGGCATTGGGCTACCGCAGGAGTACACTCCTCCAGAACAAGACTATCTCCCCGTCGCTCCGCAACATCAGCCTGTTCATGTTCAGTTTCCCGTGCCCCTCAATCCTGATGGTGTTCGACCTGACGTTCTGTGGACTCAGAGCTTCCTTCCGTCAGCCCAACATACCTTCCCTCAGCAAGCTCAACCTGCACAACCGACGTTCAACTATGGACATCCACAACCTCTCCATGCACCTGTTTTGCCTCAAGGCCAGGTGGTTGCTTATGCACAGCCGGAAATGAACCAAGGTTTTATGAATTATACCGAGCCTCAACACCTTGCAAGGCAGTTGCAAGACCCCGACAGCTGGATCGTGAAGAGGATCGTGTAAGTGTTGAATGCGGATTCTCGTCCTCTTGCTGAATCGTTCTTTCGTAGTCATCAAGAACAGGTCATGGAACTTGAGTCCGTGATGGCACAGAACTCTCGACCCACGCCAGTGAACCCCACGTATCCCATTCAAGTACCTGCGAACGATGCAATTTCAGGTGCCTCTGACTGGAGCCGAAGACAGATGCCTGCGCATACCGTTGAGCCTCGCATCCCACCGATCCAACGTAGCGCCCTCATGCCACCACCACCTATCCCCACTGGTTATAGGAATGTCGTGCAGCAACCGGTGAACACCATGGCTCCCGTTCCACTTGAAGATCCCTCAGTGTCAGTTGATTTCAGCCTACCTCAGTGCCTTGCCTGACCTGTTATGATAGATATCAAGGACAACCTGCCTTTCACCAGCCGATGTGGGCACCCGTCGTCGCACAAGTCGTCAACAACCAGCTGCCTCACCACCCCGATCGAAACGCGAATCAGCCATTTATCCCAGCAGGCTACCTCCCTCTCATGCAAAGCCCGTGGGACGCCTTTCCCCCTCCGTTGCATGGAAACCCATCTATGTAAGTTCATTTGTGCTTCTGTGAGCGCTTCTGGCTCACCTTTTCTGCTAGGCCGGGCATGCATCAAGCACAACCTACCTTTTACCCACCGCCAATGGCCGTCAATGCGCAAATCATGTCCAGTCAACCCAACCACTACCAGAATGTGGATCAATTCAACGCACCGATGCCAGTGCAACCCCCAGCCCCACAGTACGTGTCTTCTAAAGCTATTTCTGTCATTTTGCTAAGTATCGTGTTGCAGAGCATCTGGTAGCTCCTCGGCGTGGCAGTCTTCGTTTTCGAATCCAGCGGCTATCCCAGGTCACTCGTGAGTTTCCACATCCTTCGTGGCGGGAGCTCTTCTGATGTCTATGACAGTAGAGATGGTCCTGACCTCAGCGCCATCACCTTCCCACGCCAGGTCGACAGCCTCAAACAGAAATTCCCCAAGTTCGCGGGGGAGAGATTCCACGAAATGTTCTTCCTCAAGAGACAAATCCTGACTGGCAATGCAGCATATCCGTGCCCGCTTACGCAAAACAACTTGGACTGTTTGGCGCAAGTTTCATGCAATGGACTCCTCGAGCACATTTTGAAATGCCACGGCACCGAGCCGGTATGCTTCAAGCATCGTGGGACGGAAGGAAGGAAGTTCTCTGCCGAAGCTATGGAACGCCACATACGAAAGGAGCATTGGAAGTTGGACAACTATGTTTGCCCTCACTGTGGAGACACAAAGCTGCAGCAACCGTGCAAGGTGGTGGACCACTTTGTGTCGAAATGTAAGGTTTTGGCGGAGATGCATGATAAGGCTTGACTCGTGATGGGTCCGATGGGGGGCGTGTGTTTTTTCTGTCATGACGTTTCCGAGGACTGTACGATAATGTATTATTCACGCAAAGACCGCCTAGTAGAAACGAACGTGTATATGTATCCACTGTTTCAAAAGCGAAATGTACTTTTATACCGACTCGAGTGGACTCTTCTGACGCCTCGGGAAAGTGTGGCGTAGCCATCACTGAAAATGGTATGACCACGTGCATCGTTGATCTTTGCCTTTCACCATCACAACATGAACTTCAGAACGAACAATGCCTCGCCACTCATTTGGAATTCGTCTTCCCCATTTGCCCTCAAGATGGGAGGATATCCTGGTCTTTTTTCGCCCAAAACGACTGTCCATTGTTCATTCGATCCTCGTGGATGGCTATAAAAGTGCTCGATGATTCTTTCTCCTCCACTATAGCTAACGATGACCTCCAGAAGAGAACACGATATCACTGTACCGTCCGTCAAGTTCGTGTTCTGCTCTTCCATCTCTGACTTTGCTCTAGAACTTCAGGCGCAGGCGGTGGTATCAATCCTGCAAGTGGCGAAGACGCTCCACGACCGTACGATAGACTCGTTCTTCTGGACACAGTGGTACAACAAATCATCTTGGAGGACACTTTCTCGGTAACAGCTGTTCCTTCCACCTCGACTTCGGCGACCCTCCCTCCCGTATGGCCCGCAACCAACGCTGCCCACCTATTTGCCACGCCCGACTTGGCAACAAACCCACCAGTTGCAGCGGGGTACGTTTTTGTGCCTCGTACACTACATCTTGCTGACATTCTATTACAGCTCCCAGACATTCGCCCAACAATCCGTCGATCATGGTCGCCTGCGAATGGTCCATGATCATGTGAGCGGCGATATCGTACGGCCCAAAGCAGTTCTGCATGAAGAGCGGACTCTTCTAGGGTAACACCATTTCGTTCACTGGTGATCCAGACACTAATGTTCACCCCAGACGCCTCGAAGCGCTCGTCGACAACTCCGCAAAGCGCATCCGCGAGCGAGTACTTCCTTGGTATGGTCCATCCATTGTCATGATAAACTACATCTTCATTGTTTTTAGCCCGCCGGACCACACCTGGGTACCATTATCGCCAGGGGCGCAACAAGCCCTCGCTGAGCGCAGTGACCTACCCATCGAGGACATTGCTTTCAGCTTCCGATGCTACAAATCCGTGAAGACCTTCACGACGTACCCCATCAGCTGTCCGTTTCGGGGATGTCGATTTCTCTTCCAGCCCTATCTCAACAAGGAGAATTTTCACTCGCATTTCCAGTATCATCGTGCGATGGGGCAGGTTCTATCACGGTGTGACTGCGGGGAATATCCGATTGATCTTGCGCAGCATTTCGTGGAGAGCCATTTTGACTCGAGGGTCAAGTGCCCGTTTTGCTTGAAGGACATGTTGTTGGGTGCCTGTGAGGCTCATATCAGGGGAGAGTGTTGGGGATTGGTCGATTTGGTTTGACTGAGAATTTGTTCAGCTGTGCATAGCTTTGTATTTATTCTGGTGTTTATTTGACTATTTGAGTAGAGATCCCTGTACTACTTACATAGTTGGTAATGTATCCTCTACTTGTCAGATTTGGTACTCTCGTCGCACAATGGGATGGGCCTGTCAGTGGCTTGCCAGTAGAAGAGTCATTGTCATCTTGGTGAATGAGTGATGCGAGATACAGATCGAGCACCGTAAGTCGCGTGAGAGAGGAGATGGAATCAAGGATTCTTTGCCCGTGCTGCCTGACAAGTTCGTTGGGGGACAAGTCGCCGATTCGAATTCTGGAGAGATTTGTCGTCAAAGAGAGAAGGCGGGGGAATCCGGGGTGTTGGTAGACATCACAAAATGAATCGACTATATCCTTGTGATAATGGTCAATGTCTTCGAAAGTAAGGCTATGGATGAAGCTGGCGATTGAGGGTGCGAAACGGATGAGGTGGAGAATCATGTAGTGTTTGGCGTTCTACGACAGCCGAGCCCTGTGATTCGAATATCTTCCAAATGATAGCGGCGGATCGTATACGACGCATCCTTCCAAACCAGTGCGATGGATGAGAGGACATCTATATCGCCAGGGCGCTTGAAGCTCGTCTATGATAAGGCCTTTGGAGGCAGATGAGGATGAGGGCACGGTTTGCGGGTCATTTGGAAGCTTATGATACGTCTGTAGTACGATGCCAGCTCCTTTTATACCTTTAGAGCCAGCGTTGTTGTGCAGTAAGTATTATCTACAATATTGTCGTTCAATCGAGAATCGACTCGTTTTTTCCTTCAATGATATATTCTAGTTCAATTTTTCGTTGCGATCTGAATTGACCACATTGCAACGTGAGTGTGGCGCCACAATCGCCCAAAAAGGTACGACCACGTGCAGATTGTCATTTCCCTTTGACCAACTTTGACCGTCATTCGAACTATGGAACTTGAAAAACAATCTCTTTCTGGCCTCTTCTGCATGGCCGCCTGGTCTTTGAACGTGTCGCCATTATTACGCTGATCCTCCACTGCCCCGCCTCGCCAAACAATGGACATCGGTGCGCACATATATGAGCGAGGCGTAACGGTTTGTACATTTACATTCCTTATCAACCTGAGATCACTATGAACGACAGAACGCGAGAACAAGAACCAAAAAATATGAAGAAAGCAGCCGAGTAAGTTCTCTATCCATCCTGACAACGGACTAGTCACTCAAGTCGACGTAGGATTTTAGATACTATTGTGACGAGCATAGCGTTCAGCCAGTGCGCATATCCTTTTGCTTTTCACCTGAGGCTCTCTAACATCTATACCAGAGAGGAAGTGTCCGGTATACCGCCCGAGGCGCGCAAGTATACACCTGGGCCGATCCTCGATACTTATACCGCCGCTCTCGCCACCGACTTTCGCAGATCAGCAGGGACTTCGAATACAGAGCACGTCAAAGGATACCAATCCTTTCTCTCTTCTCCTTATTCAAGAGGCTATGACGGCGAGGGGACCGTGTGGCCCTTGGCTCTGCACATTTCCACCCATCGGGTTCCACCTTCGGATGACACGCTATCGTCTCCTTCACTCCAAGATGCAAACGACAGGTCGTCCGTCGCGCTGGCCGAGGATGACCTACCAATGCCTGACGCAAAGTAAGTCTTTGAACGTTCTGACCGGCTTTCTCTGACTCTTCAAAGCCAGTGTCTTCTTTTCCAGACGGAAGATTACCAGGACGGGTCAGTGGATCAGAAAGACGAGAATGTGCGCGCAATGGCAACACTAGTGACGTCCGACGAAGAGATGATGAAGTGAGCATGTTCAAAATGGCGCTCTTCGCATATTTATAATCAATATCAGTCTTGCATCATCCAACAAGGCAGCTTCATCTATCCACGACCGAATTCGTCCTTGGTAGGCTTCCTCTTTTACTGTTTAAATCAGGCTACTTGACTCCGTTCAGCCCCGAAGGATATATTTGGTCAAACATGCTACCAACAGCGTGGCAATATCTTGCAGAGCAGAGTGGTCAACCCATCGAATGCATATTTTCCATTGTCAAATGTTACAAGGCGCTGGCGAGCTATACGACAAGTTCAATTCGGTGTCCGTTTCCAGGATGCATGTACGTCTTTGAGCCTCATCCTGATGAGTGTAACTTCGAGCCCCACTTTATGTGGCATCGTGTGATGGGACACACCTTGGAACGGTGCTACTGTGGGGCATCCCCAACGGATCTTTCATTACACTTCGTGTATTGGCATTTCGACTGGAGCGTCAATTGTCCGTTTTGCTTAGGGGATATCGCCGCGGTGGGTGAGTGCGAAGCTCATTTTAAGACGTGTCGGGATTTGCAGTAACTGGGTTGGTGTTATTTTTGATCTGTTATATCGTGTAGGTTCTATTCAAGTGGTTTTCCGCTTTCGGGCATACTGGGTTGCCAATGCATTACCTCATCACGCGTGAGAATTCTCGTTCTCGTTCTCGTGTAACAAAAACAATCGCAAGGCATACCTGCAGAAGTCTGTCAACGGCTGGTGGGAAATGCCAATCTCGCTGTGGCTTGGGGGTAGGTTTCACTTCCTGATCCATACTGCGCAAGAAATCTCACTAACGTTAATGACGGAGCAGATGGACCGGCCAGTGACACCACTGCATGCGGCGCCACTCTTCTTTCTTCGACGGCCCGCGTAGTAAAAGATGCTTACGCTAAAAATTTCAAGACGCATCACGACAATGTGCAACCGTTAAAGAAGCACTGTCCAGCAGTCTACATAAAAGCATGGGGTTGAGTGTCGTTGTGGGAACAGACCCAAGATGGCCCTCTTACTAGGATTCTCCCTCGTTCTTGCTCTCGCTTTCTTCATTATCAGGTTTGTGCGCAGAAAATCGTTAATTGCGCACATTCAAGGACCTCCATCGCCCTCTTGGATCCTTGGTATGTCTCTCAGCTTGTGTTCTTGACATTCTTGTCCGTCACTAACCTCAGAGTCAGGACACGAGGAGGTTTTGCGCCATCAAGAACAAGTGGGTGACGTTGAGTTCAAATGGTTTAGGCAGTATGGTCCCGTTGTGCGAACACGGAGCGTGCTTGGAGTAAGCCTGATCTCGTTCCATGATCACCAGCCGTCTTGATACGTTATTTCAGGATGAAGTCCTCCTGGTAGCGGATGCAAAGGCCCTTCAGCATATCCTACATACTTCAGGGTATCGTTACCCGAAAGCGCCTCTCGTCGATCGTGCGACTAAGGACCTTCTGGGAAATGGGCTCGTCAGCGTGAAAGGTAGTCTCGTCGTTAGGTTGTATGTTATCCTAGCTAACATAGAATAGGGATGGTCCATCAACGCCAACGCAAGGTCCTACTCCCGGGATTCTCTTTGACTCAGTTGAGGACGTTCTCGTCCCTTTTTCAACAGAGAGCGAAACAGGTCTTTTCCTTTTCTTCCATGAGATGTGATGACCACTGACGGACGTGCGCTATAGGGAGCAGTGCGCCTGAAAGATCTCGTGGGTAAGGACAAGAAGGTTATGAACGTCTATGGCTTTCTCGGACGGATCACACTGGATGTCATTGGCGAAAGTGAGTTCCTTGTCTCCAAATTGTTACGGCATTCTAATTTTAAAAGGCGCGTTCAGATACGAGTTCAATGCTCTCGATGACGGACAAGATGAGCTCCTTGAGATGCTCAAGCATCTGTTGTACGTTTCGATTTCATTGGCCTCTTTTCAAACAATGTTTGATCGCATTGCAGCGACGACGTATTACGCGAAACGACATACACACATATCTCCAACTGGGTCTGGGCGAGGCTTCCATCGATATTCTATTCCTTCCCAAGCGTAAACAAGTCCAAGCAGCTGCGCAGGTTCTTGCAGTTCCAAGATATAACAAAGGCGAAAGCTCGCGAGATCCTCTCCAACAAGTCAACAGATGACAGCGACTTCATGGCTGGGAAGGACATTTTGAGTATCCTCGGTCAGTCAAGTCGCACGATAGCTTTCTGGGACCTAATCTGTTGTGGTAGTTCGGGCAAATGATTCGGAAGATGAGAAGAAACGACTTGATGAGGATGAGGTCTTGGCCCAAGCGTCGTTAGTTGATGTTCTTTACCCTACGTTGTTCATGCGCTGACATAGGTTCGCACAGAACGATGATCTTAGCTGGGTACGAGACGTCTGCATCGACAATGACATGGATCCTCTACGAGCTCAGCAAGAGACCGGACCAACAGGCTAGGATCAGGAGCGAGATGGCTGAGGCGCATTCAAGGAACGAGACTCTGAGTCCCCAAGATTATGATGGCATGAAGTTCATGAGCGCCGTCATTAAGGTATGCATCGTTCTTGACATCTGCCACTCTCGCTGATATTGGTGTGTAGGAAACATTGCGCCTTCATCCCATCGTCCCCACGCTGCAGCGTGTCTCCGAATTCGACGATGTTATTCCTCTAGCCGAGCCGATAATCACGACGACAGGCGAGTCAATTACTGAGATCCCGGTGCAGAAGGGACAGGCCATTAACGTCGCTATTCATTATTATAACCGGTAAGATGGCTGCATCACCGTGTGACGGACAGCTCTCATTGCATCTAGGAACCCATACGTCTGGGGAAAGGACGCAGATGAGTGGAACCCCGAGCGGTTCTTGACGATGAAGGAGAAGGACGTGAATGTCGGGGTTTTTGCGAATTTGTGAGCTGTTTCCCCACCACCCTTTGTTTGTGTTTCTCAATGTGTTCTTTTATAGGCTGACCTTTAGTAAGCCCTTACCCGCCTGTCCCAAGTGATTTCTATTGACACGTTCTTAGGTGCGGGAATACGGGGCTGCATTGGTTGGAGATTTGCGTACGTTGACTTCCCTGGGACATGGACTGAACATTCGCTCATGAGAATTTGCACAGCGTGATGGAGATGCAAACGATCCTAGTGGAACTGATGGATAACTTCGAGTTCTCGTTCCCTGAGGGTACACAGATCAATCGACAGCCTGCGGGACTTATGCTGCCGTTTGTGAAGGGAAAGATGGGTGATGGGCCCCAGATGCCACTTTGTGTGGCCCCGCTGTCTTAGCTGTATCTATGATGGGTCCAATGACAATCTGACGAACTTCTTGCTTTTTATCAAGAAGCTTCGGTTAGTAATGAGAAAGAATTCCGTCATCGTTCCAGGACACAGCTAATAAGCGCAAGCATCGCCTTGAACAGGGCATTGCCACAAACAAAGTATTCTGTTTGTACTACAGACAGCTATCCAAGTGACCTGGGGCAAAGGATTATTGGCAAAATTTCCTCAATCTCTTTGCCGCGGTATTCTGGATGAGAAGTTTGACAGCTAGTATGTCAAGATATAAGCACTAACATAGTTCCTGCTCTTTTACCGACCCCTTCGATGTCTAACTTTGATTCTACCGCAGTACGTAGTGGATGCTCTGTCGCGCATTTTCACCAATCTTACAATTCCATAGCCAGCGGTTGAGAAGAACGACTCTAAGCCGAAACAAATGTCTCAGACGTCTCAGTCGTCTCAGAGCAGCTCGGAAGGCACAGGACTGCGCTGCCGCCACTTCAAACAGTCAGTCCTCCTCCGAGTCCTCACATCAAACGTAAAGCATTGAAAGTCATACTCATGTAGAGTCTGCACTTGTGACGGTAAAAACCAAACGACGTCGAACATAGGGCTCTCTACGGTTAAGACGAAGAAGACAGTTCGAGAGTGATAAGTTTGGCACCTACTAGCACCTGCATACAATCCAAGTGTCCGTACTTATTCCGATTTACGAGTGTTGAACAAAGCGAGAGAGCATCGTCATTGTATGCGAAACTACACCATTAACATGCAGAGGCTCATTACCAAGATGAACAACGTAATGTATCTTATGGTTGTACCGCTAAAACGATACGTCTCGTCCACTTTGGCTATTGATTCATATCAGGGGAGCACCTGCGGTATCTTCAGAGAGGAACGTACTTTCAACCAACTCATCGCATATCTTGAACAACGGCAGGTCCAGATATTTGGCAATATCTAGGCTCGTGGGATCGAACCCACACATCCGGTGTAACTCGCTCAGGAGCCAATATCTACGAACCATGGTATCTGTCGGTGTTAAGATGTGTGGAAACACACTTTCCCGAAGTGTGTGCATCACACTCAGTCCGAGAGCATTGACTGCTTTCGGAGAAAGACGCTTCGTGCCTGTTGTATCATAGGCAAAATAATACATAGATGTTGGGTCGTTCGAGAATACTGTCGCTGATGGGAGAAAGAGGTAGACGTTGTCGAGACTCTGTTTCTCTTCAGGAAGAATGTACTGTACATAGAGTGCACTTGAGGTAATGACTAGTGAGATGATTGAACAACAATGTCCCACTAATGAAAGTTATAGACTCACGAAGGCGATTATCGAGCGGAGACATCCCATACTGTTTTGCCACATAACTAAATTGCGAGAAGTATGACTGGATAGACCAAGAGAATGGTCCGTCTTGGAGGTGGCAAAAAAGAGTAAAATTCATGGACTGCCGAAGACCAATGGTGACTCTGTCATAAAACTTAAGAGTGCTTGATTATTGATGATAAGTTTGAGAACATACCGTATACCTCCATCGGGGAAAGAGACGACTGCATCGTCTACGTGGATATACTTGGACTTCAAAGCCCAGTGTCGTTCCAGTTCGTCCGGTTCCAGCGTCGCCAGGCATTCTCCCTCCGGAAGAGAGACGATATTGACGGAACCTCTGGCGTATTTGGAGAACGAAGCTGAACAAGAAGGCAGCCATAGGACAAGAGAGTAATACTCTGCCAGGAACTCTCGCGAGATTGGGCTGGACAGCAGATCAAATGGTGGTTCCTCCACACCTACAGGACTCCGTGAAATTGACAGTGTCCTACTTTTATTGATCAAAAGAGGGGTACACCATTTTCGATCAATGAATGCCTCTTCAAAGTCATCTATAGATATTGCGCCACGTTCGTCTACGTAGAAGAACCCATACTTTGGCGTAGATGTTAGCAGACACAAGAAAATGAGTAGTGATCTGCTACACACATGGTATGTCTCTGGTGTCATCCGATGACACGAAACTAAAAAGTTATGAACGTCCTAAAGAAAAAGAAGGAGTGATCAAGCGCACGACTCAGACGGAACGCGTCAATTACCTGATGGTCGCGTATCTGCAAATGACCATAAGCCAAAAAAAAGCGATCTGACTGTAGAAGTCACATACAGCATTCAGACGAAGCTTCAGCTCGTCAATGCACGATGGAGAGGTAGCCACGACATGATCTTCGAGTGTCATGAGCTCTATGACAAGGTCAGCGTCATAAGAACACAGGCCGGAAGGGAGACATACTGCGATTGAAGACGAGAGCTCTAAGATTATGTGAATCACAGACTCCGTAGAGCTGTACCAAATTACAATGCCTGGACAGAATAGTCAATGCCTGAACATTAGATGGCAGAAAATATGTACCTTGGCAGCTTCCTGAACGAATCAAGCTCGTTCGTCCAGTCCTTGGTGCGAACGATGAAGGAAGAGAAAAGTTTTATAGTGTGACAGGCTCACATATTTTTGACCGAAGATCCTGATTGTGCGCTCCTCCTTACTATTCCCCACCCGGGCAAGACAGGTCCTATAAACTAAACGTGGGTTATCTGTCCCACGTGTATACCTGTAGCGTCTGTAGCTCGTGTCCGAAATAATATCGATATCACATTCTAAGATTCTATGCCACTGAGATGGCGTGCTATATTAGCCCAACCAACCTGACATGAGCACGAATACACTCACACGGCCATCGAACACGCGAAGATTATCGCGAATTCCCGACAACACCATATTTACATCAGCTACGGCGGATGTGATGCTGGAGCGAATGTCATCTAGAGCAACAGGTACCGAAGCAAGAATTCTCGGCTGCTGGATGATTTCCTTGTGTATATCGGTCATGATGCCGTGAGATAAAGCATGCTGGGAGATGAGTCGGGAGACTTCCAGTCTCGTTCCCATCGTGGTGACGAGCTGTTGATAGAGCTATCAGTTTTATTGAACGACGCCACGAGGGAGAACACGTACAATAAGATTTGCGCGCAGGTTAGCAATAGCGCCCTCAATCTGCAGGATGGAAGCCTTGACTTGGTCTGCTTCAAGGTATCTGACGAGCGGATGTTTCTGGATCGAGGCGTATATGCCACTTAATTCCGCCACCATTTCGCGGATTCTGCTGAAGTTCGTGTGTTAGTAGACTTGCAGTTCCGGACGACGTGTCTCATACCTGTGGAATCGCTTGCATGATTCCCTAACTATGGGTCCTGGCTCGGAAGAGTGGTTACGAATCTCCTCTTGTAGAAGAAGCGCGATTTCATGTGCGGCCAGGACAACACGAATAATATCTGCGTCGTTCTGGCGGACGTTCTGGACGGCGAAATTGAGACTGTTCGGAAGACAGGAGAGAAGGATCATCTACCTCGAGGGTTTGCAGAACGGCAATGAGTCCTTCGCAGACGTCCTGCACATATGAGATTGGGATTAGCTTGACGATGTTGAGTACACCTAGAGCCTTGGTGATCCCAAGCGTAGGTGATTTATTCTTTGAAGAATGGGTGAGTGGCATGGGATGTAAGTGTAGAAGAGAAAGGGATGAAGACCAAGGCACGACCAGTGGGCGCCTATTTATCGAGAATTCTCTTGGTAAAAGCAGTGAACCCTGGGAAGATACTGATGATCAAAAGAATCCATTTTTGATTGCTGTAGAGTTGCTGTACTGCTCAAATGGAGCATAGGTGACGGCAATCGCAAGCATCGTGAAGAGAACGAAGTGGTCCAGGTCTCACCCTGGTCCCACCAGAGAGGTTCGGCTTGTGCCGGCCATATTATGCAACGTCGCTCACGATAAACTACATAGGAAGCTTGGAGCTACCGTCAGTCCAGTACAGACTCAGGACTTCCACAAATTGTCGCGCACGGGGATTGGAGAACACAAGTGACAAATTGAAGAAGAATTGATATGCTTGTGGCGGTGCACATCTTTGCCTCTGTTTTTCCCCGATGACCTGCCGATTTTCCTACGGTACCTCTTCATGTTCTCGGTTTTCAACGTTCAACGAGGCTCAACACCCTAGTGGCCGCTCACATTCCGCACATGCCGTGGCTCAAGCGTGAAGACATCCTTCAAAAGACCTGAACGTTCATTTGCGCCTGACCAGGTGAGGGACGCCACACAATCGCTGGGAGGAATCAATTATGCATTTAATTATCAGCCTGCCGAGAATTCATTCCGCGTATCAGAGATAAATGTCACCGTGCCATGGGAAAAGGGAAAGGTCAATTTTCTATGTAGTAATGTTCTGTTTCTCTTTCCATCTCATCGCTTCCTTTTTCTAATCCTGTCATCAGACATCTTCGCTATGCTATAGGAACGTGGCGTCACTATACTCCGAAAGACTGTGATCTCTATGCGTACATGGAAACTGAAGGTGTCTACACTTCCCTGACAATTCGGGGGAAGTTCGGAGAGGTATCTAGTCTCAGATGGCATGCGTAAGTACTAGAGGTGGGGTCGACCTAGTCATGAGCCGCTGGTTGACTACCTACGCATTGTGACCGTCTGATCAAGAGAGCAAGAACACGCTCACGCTCATCTTACATACTCTTCAACTTCGATCCTCAACAAGCATCTCGCTGGGCGCGCTTTACTTCGGATTAGGAACGCGTATCAACCTCTGCTGTCTGGCCTCACAAATTCAATGGGAAATCATCTCCTTCCGCCAACATCGTGTCTCTGTGACAGGTCATGGGATCCGAGTATGTATTGTCGTCAGTCCGCACACTCAAGCAAGTTCCGGGGTACCTCTGGAGAATTCGCGTGCCACCATCTTGCTAGATCGCTCTCCATACTAGGTATAAAAGGTTTCGAGAATGGACGTTTCCAAGTGACATCCATTCCTTCTTCTCTCGAGCTACCAGCCCATCCCGACAACCATGGCCGGAGGCGCAATTGCTCAAACTACTGGAGCAGGATATAGTCACCTGTTGGATCCAAAGAGAAAGTGGAACAACAATCGCAGGTAAGTTTTAGCGTTCACTCCGAAGCATTGATATCGACTCCACGGTAGACTCATTGCGTTGAATGGCTGGATCGTCTTGTTGTAAGCTTGCCGTTGTTTCCTCAAATTCCTTCGTCTTAAGGCGCCTACAGCCTCATTACCGCCTCCACGAATGGCTACGATGGGAGTATGATGAACGGTCTACAGTCGCTGCCCCAGTGGAGAGTATACTTCAACCGACCGTCCGGTGGTATGCTTGGTCTTCTCAACGCCATCCAGGTTGGTTGACGAGTCGACCTACTAAACAATGGTGCTAACGATTCGTGGCATTAGAACATTGGAGCGCTCGCCGCATATCCGTTTGCTCCGTATCTGTCGGACGGTATCGGTCGCAGGTCCACCATCGCTCTGGGCGCGGCGATCATGTGTGGCGCAACTGCACTTCAAACAGCTTCCCAGTCTGTCGGAATGTTCATTGGTGCTCGGTACGTCCTCGATCCTTCTTCGGCCGGAATACACACTAATGCGTCCATTCATTCCCAGCTTCATGATTGGGTTTGGTTTAACTTTTGCTAGTATGTCTGCATCTTGAAACTACCTACTCCACCTGATCTCACCGGTGTAGCTAACGCGGCGCCCATGTTGATAACGGAGGTTTCTTATCCTACCTATCGTGCGCCTTTGACCTCGACGTATAACTCCCTCTGGTACTCCGGTGCTATCATGTGAGTAGATCATGCTTCATCGCGTCATTAGTACAGTTCTCTTGATGCACTCCATACAGTGCAGCCTGGACGACGTTCGGAACCTTCAAGATCAACAACACATGGTCTTGGCGCGTGCCATCAGCCCTCCAGGCGCTACCCTCCATCTTCCAAGTTCTCTTGATATGGTGGGCTCCAGAATCGCCGCGTTGGTTGATGAGCAAAGGGAGGGACGCAGAAGCGTTGAAGGTGTTGGCGTACTATCATGCCGACGGAAATAGGTGCGTCCACCTTCGTTTGGGTGTCATCTTGAATGCTGAAGGTCTTCAGTGACGATGCCTTGGTCCAGTACGAGTTCAAAGA
Organism: Flammulina velutipes; assembly: GCA_011800155.1. Classification (NCBI taxonomy): domain Eukaryota; kingdom Fungi; phylum Basidiomycota; class Agaricomycetes; order Agaricales; family Physalacriaceae; genus Flammulina; species Flammulina velutipes. The sequence goes on from JAALGH010000011.1 coordinate 2,087,537, forward strand.
GATCAGAGCCTCCCTCGACTTCGACCGAAATGTTGCTGCTAACGTTGGCTGGATGGCGCTCATCAAGACTCCTGGCAACCGAAAGCGCATGAGGATCATCGTGGCAATTGCTTTCTTCTCGCAATGGTCTGGTAACGGTATCGCGTCGTATTACCTCAACAAGATTCTTGACATGATTGACATCAAAAATGCTACGCATCAGGTTAGTTCTTCCAGCGGTTGTTCTTCCCCGCACTAACCTTTTGAACAGCTGCTCATCAACGGCATCCTTCAAATCTGGAACTTGATTTGGGCGCTCTACGCATCGAGTCTCGTCGATAAAGTCGGCCGTCGACCACTCTTCTTGATATCTGCAGCGGGAATGTTCGTCTTCTTCAGTTGTGAGACTATCGCTTTCGCCGTGTTCTCAGAGAAGGGATACCAGCACGCTGCACACGCTGTCATTGCGTTCATCTTTCTATTCTATGCCGCTTATGAGTAAGTGTACCCTTGTGTTTCAGACGGCCGTATGTACTGATTACGAACAGTATCGCGTTCACGCCTCTCATTGTGTCCTACACTGTGGAGATCCTGCCTTTCCCTCTTCGCGCGAAGGGCCTCAATGTGTTCAACTTCACAATCTCGTTGGCTTTGATCTTCAATCAATATGTCAATCCGATCGCTATGGACAATATTGGCTGGAAGTACTTCGTATGTCTATCCATTTCGATGCTCACGTCGAGTAAAGCTGACTATGTGGTATAGATTGTCTATGTCTGTTGGATCGCTTTCGAATTTGTCTTCCTATACCGATGTAAGCCCTATAATCCTTTGACTACTGGCTACCCTAACACCGTTGACCCAGATGTTATCGAAACCAAAAACCTTTCTCTTGAAGAGACCGCGGCACTGTTTGACGGAGAGGATGCTATCAAAGAGCTCACGCACACTCATGTGGAAAATGGTCTTGGGAAGCATGATAGTTCCGACGAGAAACTCTCGGATGAGGCAGTTGTGCCAGACTTGCACAAGAGCTGAATACGGCTGAGGGTGGAAGATTTCTGTTTTCTTGTTTGTGGTTTTAGGATACGAACTGTTTATGAGTTTGGTTACCAGTGTACGAGTACTTTATGATAACGAGGTTTATTTAACATCATATGCCTTCAACGACTCGATGCACTTCCTGCGTAATATCCTCCGAGTCGGCGAAGGCACATTGACAAACTGTATTATCATATCGCTCGTACTACTAGCTATCGAATCATCAAAGTAAAGAGACCATAGAGGTAACAACGGGTCTGAATACATATATGAAAAACCGGTGAATCAACTCCACCACGTCCCCGTGTTCACATAAACCTTGTCCAACTTGAGGTCACTAATGGCGGCCAAGGCCCTAAGCCTCTCCAGCGCTGCATTCACAGCCTGGGTTTCTCCAGCGCCGTCATATCCAGAGTCCCAATCAACATACACGGTCAAGCTCATCCGCGCCCACTCTAAATCAGAATTGCCGCGATTCTCAAAAAAGCTAATGGCTGCGTCCATGGTTGGTACCTCCGCAGTAACTTGTCCAAGGTCGATCCATTTCAAGCGAGGTAGAAGCTCGTATTCTTCGCCATTGCGCGCGGTCAAACGAGCGGATACATGCTCGTCGATTGAGAAGGTGTACGGCTGATCTTCCATCATTGACACTTCATCGTTCAAGGATATGTTCAGTTTTTGGAGGTGGGGGAGATGCGAGATGATCTCGAGGAAAGCGTCTTCCGATGGCGGAAAGGCGTATGACCAAGAAAACGACTCGAGCAGGAAGTGCGATGTATTGAAAAACGCGATGATGGATGACGTTTGCGTTTGGATCGTCGACTTCGACTCCTGCCAGCTACAAGTTTTGAAGGAGATGGTCTCTAGCTTGAGTGAAGTGAGATTTGGCGTTTTGATGTAGCGTAGGATGGAACACGGGTTTTGGGAAACGAGTTGGATGGTGAGGTCGCGAAGGTGGGGGAGGAGGATAGGGCGTTGGAATGAGTCAGGTGAGGATAGGGAGTTATCGATGTCTGTATCGAGAAGCCTAAGGTTCTCCAGATTGGTGCTCTGAAGGATCGATTTGTAAAGATCGAAAGGCATCTTGAAACCCTGAATACGCAGAGTCTGCACCCTGATCCATGGGATATGCGCCACGACCGTGCGAATGGTGTCTAAAAGCACACTGGTATCCTCCTTTCGTCTTTGTACGGGGAAGAAGATCTCGAGGACGGTGCAGTGCCAAAGAAGAACCCTCCCAGTGAGCGATGGTATGGCTTTGGCACTGAAGTAGTGAAGAAGTCTATGAGTCAGAGGGAGATCTCCGGTCCTTCCCACCCAGGCCTCGAGGCATTCTACGTCCTTGAGGACGAGATTGGGGGAGAATTTGATCATTAGCGTGTTCCAGAATTGTGGGGAGGTATGGACGATTGATCTCCACCGACTGCACACTTGCGACAGTACAATCGGAGGGCATCTGGAATCGGGAAATGTGGGGGCGCGGGATGGGATACAGAGACCAAGCCTGAAGGCAAAGATCGACTGGAGGATTTCGTTGGGTAACGAATCTACTGGGCAGGTGTCGACTTGTGCTGCATGTCGTGTATCAGTGATCTACCTTCGAGGTAAAGGAGAACAATAGAGCTACTCACCCACATCTGGGGCGTAGATGTTTTTTGAGAAGAAAGGTCGGCAAGCAATTGCTGCATAGCTCTGCCTCTGCCTTCCTGGTTCACGACATTGTCTTCCATGACTATCTTGTGGCGACGTTTTGACAATGGGAGAGAGTGTGGAGATAGCAGTACCGTGAGAAATGACGAGGACGTGCTATAAGTAGTACGCTGGAAGTGCGCCCAAAGCGTAAGATCCAGGCTTTAATTACGGCGAGAGAGAAGGTACAGATTGCGCCGACATATCCATATCCCTATCTATCTCTCACCCAGTCCGAAATGCCAAAGGTTTCTTTATCAGCTCAAAGTCTCTAAAACGGCGGAGGGCGTCCACTCTCATGTCAGGTGGCGGGTCAACGAAAGGGGACCTGATGATGGACCTGATCAATACTCTTGGAGGCGGATCAATCTACGGGCCGACCGCCCGTCATGTTTTCCAAGAAATCTGGAGAGAATCCGAAACCCCTTTCCCCACATTATTCCCCCGCCATGTCGACACGAGCATTCCGAGCTTGCCTTCATTGCGTAAGTCCACGTCCAAAAATCTCAGTTGCCTTCCATAGCCTCACCTCAAAAACGACAGCGCTCTCGAAAGGCACGATGCGACCTAGGTAACATTGATAGTCCCAAAGATCCACCCTGCGCGCGCTGCAAGAGGGAGCGAGTCAAGTGCGAATTCGCTCCATCCCGACGGGGAGGCAGTCGAAGAAAGTTTGACAAGGATAAGATCGGTCTGAAGGACAACAAATCCGTTAAACGACAGCCGTCCATGGCGCACAGCGATGCATCATCTTCATCATCTAATTTTGCTCCGTCCGTCTCTGTCGATGCAGAGCAGCTGGCCGCCACATCCCTACACAACCCCGAGGACGCTGTCATGCTTCTCGTCCTAGCTTCTGAAGCTGTCAACGATCCCCGTTCGCCCTCCCATCCCCGTCCTGGGCTATCTACGTTCCCCCTCATAGCCCAGAGTATCATCACCTACGGCCAGTTCCCCGTTCTCGTCAACCTGTTCTTCTCCAAGATGCACTTTTTCTTCCCCATGGTTCCCTTCAACAGGATCCCACGGACGCCAGAGGATATGGCCAGGTTCGCAGCGGAGGAGCAGGACCTCGCGTCCGTTATCATGATCATATCCAGCCGCTACATGAACGAGGACGGGTACGCTGGGTTGCACGAACGATGCTGGGCGTGGTTCAAAGTATGTCCTCTCCTCCTCTAATATACCCGGCTGTTGACGGTGTCCGTAGACTCGCCTGGCGGATCTTATAAGCGGCAAAGCAGCGACCATAGGGACCGTGGAGGGACTTCTCCTGCTATCTGGTAAATCTCCATCACGTTGGATACGCCCATACACTCAAACACGCACCTACAGAATATCTGCCAAGAATCACGTCAGAGGATCCTGCGGACCTGCATGATGAGGAGAACAGAACAGCGTGGATGCTTGTGGGAACGGTCAGTCACCATCATCTGGTATCCCTTCCTGTACCGTCTGAGCGTCTTGCAGGCTGTGCGCTTGGGATACATGATGGGTCTTGATCAGAAGACGTTCATATCGATCTCTCCGCCTGGCGAGGTGATATCTGAGGATAACCAGTTGAACAGAGAGCGTCTAGCATGGACTTGTGCGTTTTCGTTCCTTGTCGTTATGCGTAACTGACCATTCGGTAGATTGTTACATGTTCGATCGACAGTAAGCCTAGTCGCTTTATCGGAATTATAAATCAACTGAAGGAACGCAGAATATCCATACGCATTGGCAAGGCATTTTGGAGCCGAGGACCTGGCTTATGTTTCCATTCACCGTCGTCAGACAAAGAGCCTACCGCCTATGGAAACTTCCCTTCATTGAGACCAGTACCGGGTCTGCAAGATGACTTTGCAAGTGTTGTTCAAGCGTAAGTCTTTATGCATATTTTTCACGTCTCTTACTCATCGTCACCTTAGGTATGTCGACCTCACGCAGACAATGACGAGTGCACATGATATCCTGTATCCCAGCAAGGATAGGACTATTACGCTTGTGAGAGTGGGAGAGTATTACAAGTATGAGTCCGGTTTTTATTTAGTTATTGCTTGTTTAATCGTGTTACAGGTATCTTGATGCGTTTACGCGAAGTAAGCCTTTTTGCTCACCATATGGGCCAAATGCTGACTATCTCTCTAGGCATTGTGAGGCTGCTTCTTTTCGGCTTTATCTTCTCTTCTGACGGACACGGTAGAACGGCTTTCGAATGGACTGGGAGAATAAGAGATGGGATACACAGCCGATGGCTGACTGTGTCTGGATATCATTTGTGAGCTAACTTCTTACCCCGCTCAAACGATTGTTGACGTGTGGATAAGCATTACCTTCGGTTGTATATATCATCGTTTGCCTTCCAAGCGCATGTGCAACGTGCGATGCCTGCTTTCTCGTCGACGACCTCGGGTGGAAGACGCTTCGCGTGGGACGTTATAAGTAGCCCAGATGCGAAATTCATCTTGGAGGGTATTGACGCTGCTGTGAGTACCTCCGTCTTGTAGGTGTTGGTGATTGACATTTCGAGACAGACGGAACTGCTCAAGATATGTACCAACCGAATACACCCTACGTTTGGCCTTCAGTGGCTACCGTGGAGGTTTTTCTTGTTCTTTTCGTGAGTCGTTACATTCAGGTGCAGACTATGAACCTAACATATTCGTTCCAGATACGCAGCTGTCTTTCTTCTCAAAGCTTTATTCATCGACGCGATACCGACATCGGACCAGCCAGCGACTGTGCGATTGCTCAAGCACCTGATATTAGCGTTGAGCTCGGACGGCCAGCATCCTGGCGTCCGCTACGCGAGGCTCCTAAATGGTTTACTGAAGACCTTTTGTAGTGGGAAGGATTATTGGGCGGAAAGTATGAGCCTGACGAGAGTAGGGAGTCCTGCGCCTGCGCCTATCGGCTCCGATATGAACGGAAACACTGCGTCTAGTTCTGCGACTGGGGAAAGCAGTACGATGGCCAATGGGAATGGGATGGCGCAGGACTACTCGCAGATGGATTTCGGGATTCCAAGCATGGATTCGATCGATATGGATTGGTATAGTATGCTCTACGCATGGTTTGTATCGTCTGCTGACGCGGGTTTTTAGGTTTGATATGACATGCACGAACCCGAGCGCTGCGCCTGAGGAGTTTTCGTATTTATTGAGCGATCATGAGGCGTTGGATAATGAGTTTTGGGCGTACATGAGTACGCAGGCTGCAGCGGGAGGCTGGGATGGGAATGGAGGTGCAATGCCCCCACCGCCTATGCCTGACTTTACGGGCGGGACGTGGGGGATGAGTGTATAGGATTTGATGTATTTGTTGCTTATTGTTGTACTTATCTTACCATTGATATATGCCGTTTGTGATTCTATTTGGTGCTGCTTCCGGGACCTCAATGGTGTATAGCGTTACTAAATGATACATTCTTTGTATGGTCTATCCCTTCCATCTACAACTTTTGAGGCCAGTCGTCGAATCCGAGGTCAACGGCTAGAATATGGATTAGGAGACGGAGAAGATACAAGGGCGGAAAGACGTACGCCATGGGGGAGTAACGAATCGCCTCTGCTTTCCTGCAGCTGCAAGCCCATCGAGCTTCTCGATGTCCTCTTTAGTGAGCTTGGCCAGACCCGAGAGTCCGCCTGTGAAGTTTGCGGTGATGCGCGATGGCGTGACAGACTTGGGAAGGGCGACGATGTTCTTGCCCAAGAGGTAACCGATGAGGACATCAACGGGAGTCAGGCCGTGCTTCTCCGCGATGGAGACCACGACTTCGTCCTTTACCAGAGGTGATCCAGACGATCCGAGGGGAGAGTACGCCTGGGGAGTGATACCCTTGCTCCGGCAGTATTCGAGCAATTTGTGCTGGGGGTTATACACGTGAAGTTCGAGCTGGTTGACGGCGGGAACGATGGTAGCAGTGGGCAGGATCTTCTCGAGGTTGAGGACGGAGAAGTTGGATACGCCGATGCTGCGGACTTTGCCCTTCTTGACGAGAGCCTCTAATTGAGCCCAGGTGTCGGAGAGCTTCCAGGAGTGGACGATGTCGCGGGTACCGTCGGGGAGGAGGGGGATCATGGCTCCGGGAGGGTTGCCATTCGGGTTGAGGGCTATAGGCCAGTGGACGAGATACACTGGACGCATACAATGAGAAGGCGAGGAGGAATCAATGTAGGAGGGTACGTACAATCCAGGTAGTCAGTTCCGAGGTTCGCCAGCGACTGATCAAGACACTCTTCGACGCGGTTGTGGTACGTTCCCCATACCTTGCTCGTGATCTATTTCCCCGATGAATACGCGTTCAATGGCTAGCAAAGCGCTAGACGTACGAACACCTCCGACCTCGGCACGCCAGATTGGCGGACGCCCTCGCCGACGTCTTTCTCGTTTCCGTAGCCCCAAGCGCAGTCGATATGCCTGTACCCGGCCTTCAGAGCACTCGACACGGCGGTGACAACCTCTTCGGGTTTGGATTGCCAGGTTCCTTTTATGTCGCGTCAAACACCACGCATCGCGTAGGAAAGTTAAGACTTACCAAGTCCGAGGAGGGGAATGTCGTATCCGCTGTTGAGTTTGATTGTGGGAGAGGCCATGGTTGTGGGGGAAATGGATTTCTAATCGATGAGCTTTATAGCCAGCTGATCGGTCCGCCGGTCCGCCGGTACCGGTTCAACCCACACCTCGTCGAGCTACGAAGGCCCTTCATTCAACGATCTGGCGCTTCTTATAGGGATGGGTGGATTCATAAATAACATCAATGGTACCATCCGTCGTTTACCGTGCGGTTCTCGGACATCGGCCCGGATGTGTGGCGCACATTGTGTCTTTCCACTGTGGATGTCCGTTGCTCCGACTATTTGATAAGATGTATTCGTTTTGTCAAGCGTCCAATAGAACCACTACTGAATACCGAATAAGGCATCGCCACACCGGTATTCACCAAGTCTAGAAAACATACATCGATAGCAAATGCTTAAATGCCAAATACTCTACTATTACAGCCATAAATCTAATCCTACATGCGCCGCTAAATACCCATTACCAAGATACTCGTCTGAAAACCACCATCAGCGTCGAGCAGCAATCAAGAATGTGCAACCACCTACCCAAATTTTTCCCCTTCTGCCAACTTGATCATCGGCGTCCCTAACCCTGCTTCCCCATAATCCGCACCGACGAACGGGACAGTGTTCCCCCACCAATGTTGCAGTGATTGTCCGATCTAATGAAATCAGCGAGGGTCAGCTTGGGAAGATGAGAAACACTCACGCGACCGTTTAATGGATATTGGAGACTAGGAACGTCCGTGAGTGTGCAAGAGATCGGCCAGGGTTTTTGGACGCACCAGAAGAATATGACTATTGCGCTCATCGCGGTGCCTGCATCGAGCGCAGCCGATAGGACATCTAGGTGTAGTTTGTTGAGCCCACAAATACATTCTTAGCGATGAAGATGTCCTCACAGTTGTACTTTGTCCACCAGCTGAAGTATCTGCGCCTGACGAAGTACTGGAACGCCAGTCCGACCAAGCTATTTCGCATATTAGAACCATTCGTTGATGGAGGAGGAGACGCACCCCCAAGGAACATAATTTATCGCGGTCGCTGGTGGTATGAGTCCAGTTCCGCTGAAAATGACGGGGCTGGAGGAAAGTCAAGCGACAGCGCGAGGAAACGAGCGGGAGAAGTCACGTACAAGCTAAACGGGATGAGTATCAGGAAGAGAGATGTGAGTCAGGTCAACGTACTTGATATAGCGTAAAGGATTGTTCGGGTAACGCTTGTTGAGCATCCAAAGTAGGACAGGACAGACAGCGCCGATGAGGAAGAAGAAAACGAGAGCTTGGATCGCGTGTCAGATGATGGACGGATAAAGAGCAGACAAGACGTACGACTGGAAACGCGTAAGTCAAACATATTGATGCTCATTGATAGAGAAAACTCACAAGTATGTTTGGCCTTTCGAGAACTGCAGTCCCGGCCCAATGACACCTAAGAGGGGAAAAATGAGTCTCCAGTGAACGCGTGACCTTAGAACTCCCGTACCCCACTACATGATCAAAATCAGCACGACGAAAACCAAGAAACGAAGAAAACGCACAATAATACTAGCAGTCCCAAACACCTCCGTCCCCGGACACGTAAACCCATCCCGCTGGTCCGTCTCGCACATCCCTTCAATATTCGTAAACATCCAACTCTGCACCCCAAGCTGTACGGTCCCCGCAATCATCGTCGCTACCACCTGTGCACAAAACATGGGCCGGGGTGGGATCTTCATGTAGTGTCCGAGTTTGAAGTCGGATGTGAAGGTGAGGGCCTGCGCCATGGTGATGTAGCCCCATGTTTTGAACATCATCATTGCGACTGGACGGCCTGGGCGTGCGTAGCCGATTATGAGCTCTGTTATTACGCTGGGAAGGGCGACGGGTTAATGGGATTGTAGCAGGAAGGGGAGGGAAAGGCGAACTTTAAGCCGACTTGTTGATTGGTGATTGCTTGAATCATCCCGACGGGAATGACATAGATGAAGGCTTCCAATGGATGAGCATTTGTATCTCTTTCAGTGAACGTGAACGACGCTCACCGATTAACAAAGCGACTACGAAGGCCCACACCGGCATCTCGCTGTTCATAAATCATCAGCTCTTGATATACGCTCAAGCGAAGAAAGGTCGTACGTCGGCCACAGCTCGATGCTCACAACGCCAAACGCGAACATCGTCACGAACATGGTGAAATACCACCACTCCGGTACTAGAAGATGTCGCGTCAACAGCAAATAGTCGAGGCAGAGGAGGTGCATACCTTGAGGATACTTGGCCATAAGCCTCGCATGAATATCTGGCTGCTCATGCAACGCTCGCCGAAACTGTATCCAGATCTGTTTCCGAAAGAATATCATCGCATGTGTCAGAGTCGCTACATACCACGTCAGCCCACGGGAACAGAACATACAAAAGAAAAAACACACCTGTAATAGCCGCGAAGCCCAAACTAAGCGCCAAGTCAGTTATCCGGGGCCCAGCGTTACCGTGGCCGAATCACGTACCCATACGAGACAGCCATCGTCGTTCTACATTGACATACATCGGTATCAAAAGACATGCCAAGGATCTGGAGGAGAGAGAACGCACGACATGTACAAAGGGCTGTAGAGCCCATACGCACCAGCATCCACTCGTACTTCCGAAGTCAAGATGCGTGCAACATTGTATGGCTTCATCTCGTTATCGAATGATGTCCGGGCGGAAATCCTATTAGACGCGTGGATCAGCAGAATTCTGGGGAAGCGGGGGTTGTACTACGTACGGCATATACTTGGCGTACCATGTATTGGTGAACTAGAGATATTATCAGCTCTAAGGAGGGAGTAGATGAGCTCTGGACGCACATAAAGGATGGGTGTCAAGATCCCTGATAGATAGATGATCAGTCCAGACGACGATTGATGGCACGAAGGATGAACGTACAAAAGAACACGACAAAACCACCGAGGATGTTAGCCTGGGCCCACCCTTATGTTGGGAAATATGATGATTAGTTTCGACTCCGGAACGTCAGTCGTGGAGAATGCCTCACATGGTGTTGCTAGAGGAGATCCGATGTACCTGGGTAAGACAAGAGAATGAGAATGCTGAGCGCGAAGTGATGAGCGAGAACTAACGCAATCTGAGCCCAATCAAACGTGATGACGGACATGCCCAGCCCGTGCACATAGCCAAAGAGCTGCGCGACGACTATGCGAATCAGTTTCTTGGACACTGGGTAGGGGTGAAACGAGATGACGGACCGGGATCGTTTGGCCATATCCATGTGACCCATGAAAAGTAGGAGAGTGCTTGGACTGATATATCCAGTTAGGCGGAGCGTAAGGAAGAGGCGAGGACGACAAACGTACATATGTACCCAGGGAAGAAATCTACACGACTTTCAGCACTGGATTTGGGCGTTGAAGGGAATGTACACTTACACCAGACAAATGCTGCTCCAAAGGACCACGCGAAGAATCGCTGCCTGGACATCCCGCCGCGCGTCCCTATTCCGGCGTATTGCTGAGAGTGTAGAGTGTTGAAGAGGGCGCACACGACGAGGTTTGAGGGCCATATCATGGAGGGCGGTGAGACGAGGAACCGTTTGGCTATTCCCCCAATCGAGAATCCGATGAGCTGAGTGGACATAACGACGAACCACTGATCTGTGAATGGGATAAATAAGAATTTGGAAGAGGTAGGCCTGGGGATACGTGCAGCTGAAGTTGTATCGCTGGTTGTAGTAGACGCGTTGTACTGCGATAATATCCGTCGCGTATGCCGAGCCTGCGCCTACGGATGCCTAAGAAAAAGCCGGTTTAGTTTAGGTATGTTAAAGTGCGTGGGAGAGGGAAGCTTCTGACCATGATCTGCACAATGTTTAGACGCGAATATGGATGAGTACGGCAAGGGGACGTACCGTAATGAGCACATGTTCCTTCACGGTGAAAGGTGCTGAAAATGATATCAGCTAACGGTCTTGTGCGAGTCTCTCAAGCACGCACAAGGATTGAGGTTGACGCCACATATGATATATTTTGGTGTCCACCGTGCTGCCGCCTGACCGATAGGAAAGCTCAAGAGCTGTGCTATTATCCCGCCGACTAGAACACTTGGATATCGAAAGAAGAAGAACTGGTTCATTCCGGGTATGATGATCGCCCAGAGAATTCCGATGACCCAGACGCGGAGAGTGGATACGGGCATTTCTGGGTCGTCGGTGTTGGCTACGGCGGAGCGTACTTCGGGGTATGGAGATTCTTCGTCAAACTCGCCGTCGAAGACGTGTTCTCTGTCGATATTGGGATCGTCGAAATGGGAGCCGTATATCATAGCTGTTAGGGGCGTAAGGTTTGTGTGGGTATTGAGTGGGAAGGCGTTTGGACGTACAATCATCGAAGGACTCTCCCCGAATACTCTCGCTCTCTTCATCCTTCTCCAGCGGTGGTGGTGGCTGCATCTCAAAGATAGACTGACGGAATTGCGACGATAGAGGGCTAGCATTCTTCGCTAGGGAGTAGTGAGGCGTTCGGGGGTCGGCCATCCTCGTATGAAAATGCCAAAGAAACTCTGCGAATTCCTGTGTCGTGTTTAAGTACTCTATGCAAGCCGAGATAGCGTCTTTCTGTTGTATAAGCACATGTTGCAACCGTCAGACGTTCAGAGTTCGGAGGAACGATCAATTTCTCTTCCGATAAAGGGTTGCATATGGCGCGTGGCGAATGGGGATTAACGATGGAGCGGAAGAAGATTTGAGCCATGCGCATGTCATCGACATGGAAGGGCGATAAGAGATTCTAACGGTTCCGTGGCTCTCCTTGAGTTTTATCCAAGTTTTTTTTGGTGACATGGCATGAGCCTACAGCCCTGGCTTGTGACTTGGAGAATAGAAATCGTCAAATGACAAGCTTACGAGTTCCATCTGCTTGTGATATGGATATCAACATAGCCGAATGGTGGTGAGAATGCTGCGGTTGAGGGGAGATGTCTCTGCAGCAATTCATTCAATTTTACGGTCGATGTAAGGTCGACGTGACGGTGAGAGGGAAGAAGTAGCCGGACCGTCGGGCCGTAACTCTGAGATAACGTGGCGTGCAGATAATCCAGGCTTGCAAGTAAAAGACGGAGAATCCGATACTCATAGCACAGCAGCGGGCGGAAGTCTCATCGAACGAAAGGGACAGTAGTGCTACCATCACCGCCGACGAACTTTCGGACAGCCCGAGCATAAAGATGATCATCTAGAGAAGCTCGCAGTGTTGTAGTTGTGAATCAGAGTGATGCCAGCGGGCAAACTGAGCCGTATTTACAAGCACAGCTCGGTAGTCGTCCCATGGTCTACATACCAACGTATAATGCGTTGTATATTGACTGATACCCGCCATAGACTACAGATGTATGAGAGCGTAGTTGAGTTGAGGCGGCTGTTGTCGAGTAAATATAGAGCGCAAGGAAACACTTTAAGAGGATGATCAAGGAGTTCATAGAATCTATTGACTGTGTGCGAAACGCGCCAGAGAAAAATAGCCAGTTAACAGCTAACGGCTTGGGGGAGGTAACGAGGACTTTTGTGCTCTCTTATACACACCAGCCAAATGGCTGTTAGAATCACAACGAATAAAGCTGGTCGACTCTGAATCTGTCCAATTCATGTGTGGCGTATATGTGGCGCGCCATCTGATCTGGTTATGTATGGCTCTTATATTAGAGTCATACATACCGTTGGTAAAAAGAGCCTCATACAGCCTGAGCACGACACATGCCGAGAAGCGTTGCACTTGCGTGGGAAAATATGATTTCTTCCTTTCTACCTTTGGTCAGCTCCCGGAAAGAAATCTTCCACTATTTGTTTTCATGGTTTTCTCTTCGATCTGCATGCAGTGTTGTATTGGTATCAAGTACTTACGGTAATGTATTCTCCTTGTCAATTCACCGATGAATCGGAGTTGCTGTCTCACATCTAAGCAGTGTATCTGGCAACCAGCCCCCGCGCGGCGCTGGGGCAACGCAGAATAGCCACTGAGCAGCCACACCGTGACAGGCTATGCGGTACCATGGCGGCTTTGGCCATTATAGCTGTCCATGGAGCGGACAATGGTTATATAGGTCGCTGCGTTCGAAACCTTCCCGGGTGAGGAGTGTAGGTGCCGCCGCTAACTTTTAGATTTTATATTCATTATAATCGCTTGTAAGGCAGACAGAACGTTCCCATTCGACGTATGTTAACGTTCATATGTAGAACCTTGCTGGACAAGGATTAATCAGCCAAGATCATGACTGACGCACGACCGCCCACGGATACAAAACAGCCTTCGAGTTTCTCGAAACGCAAGCCCGTCCAGCTGCGCATACGTCTTCCTGATCTACCACGTCCCAATATTGTTGCGGTACAGTCACCACTGCCGCCCCCGTATTACTCGCCCATTCAAACTCCAGCGCCAGCGTATGTTGCTAGAACTCCGAGAAACGAACGCATGGTGAATGGTAGGACGGACATCGATGAGGAGTCCTATAGACTGAACTTGTCTCCTGATATAGTGGCGTTTGGCCCTTCTACGTCTTTGAGCCAGGCGTTTTGGGATGCGGTAACACTACAGAGGAATGATTGGTGAGGATTTTGGAGACGATAGCGGTAGTAGAATACACCTAATGTATGTATGCGGCCGTAATAGCAACTGTGGCGTTGCCAATAGAAGCTGGCCCTATTCGGCGATGATCGGATCAAATCGCGGGTGACAATTCCGCGCCTTCGTTTTGTTTTTCATGGGCGTCTCCTTCTCTTTCCCCACCATGCCCTTCCCAACTTGCCACCCGTATCGATGGCATTTGAGCGCAACCACAGACCAAAGGCGACGCGTATGCACGAAAATTTGAGGCATGTAGCGAGGATACGACCAGGATTTGGATAATCGTGCGTAGTGCTCTTGTCTTCAAGATACACATGCATTGATGTCTCGTTGTCATTCAGCATGCCCCCGAGACGCCTAATGGCTATGCCTCCCTACCGAGACTACCGACTGTCCTTTGGACTCGTCATCCGACGTGGCATTGTTATACTCCGGAAGAAAAATTGAATCCATCTTTGCCATTCCTCACCCGCGAAATGGCGATACATGCATCGACTTCCGATCCATATTCCGCACACGACGACCAGCCAACCATTTAGTTCGCTGCTTGTGTGGCGCATTGACTGCATGTGAAATTCTGCGATCGACAGGAACAAGGTCTCGGCTCGCATCAAAAGTATCGACGTTTGTGCGGCGACCGTCTTCCGTGCTTCACTTTGTCTTTCACCACCGTCGCCTTCTTCGATGGCCTCTCAATATCGCAGTCTACCTGTGAGCGAGGACAGAGCCCAGGACTGGAGAACCGAAGAGGATCTAATTGAACTGGTGCGTTAGTATGGACAATCATTCATTCCTTTGTTGAGCCTCGCTAGTATCGCCAGGACGGCGGGGCACATCCTGGCCACGCATCCGCCTTTTCTATCGCACGACCGTCCGTTTCGTCCACGGCACACCTTAACCACGACGTAGACGCCTCAACTAGTTCGCCCATTCTTGCACGCCAGCTGATCACCGAACACCGTAAAGCGCGTAATAGCAGCAAGCACACAAAGTCTAAACGGCGAGGCGCTTTGGTTACTCCCGCCGTTTTCTCTAATCCTCGGAAACGCAAGATACTTATCATTGCCACCTGTGTGTTGGTCGTTGTGGCGCTTGCCGTCGCTATCCCTCTCGCCGTGCTATCCCTCAGGTCGAACGATTCGTCGCAGTCTTCGTCATCTTCATCAGATCCTTCTAAGCCCGCCGCATCGCCTATTGTCCCTTGGGATGGCTCGACGTCTGGCGTCAATGGGTCTACGGCGTGGTTTGGCAATGGGTCCGTCTTCACTTACGTGAACGAATTTGGAGGAGACTGGAAGTATGATCCCAAGGACACGCTCGGACCTGGCGGAAAGGCGCAGAGCTGGAGTAAGCGTATCGGCGGTGGAGATGAATGGGTCTGGGGAGAAGATGTGATACGGGGTGTCAACTTGGGGTGAGTCAAAATGCCCAGACGTGTCCTGTTGGTTGCTAATGTGACTCTAGGGGATGGCTCGGTTCGTACTTGCTGCCTTCATCATCGCTCATAAACTCACTCTCGTCCAGTCACCGAACCGTTCATATGTCCGGGTTTATATGAAAAGTACATCAACACCTCTGGCATTCCTGTCGTTGACGAATGGACGCTTGCTTTGGCAATGGGTGACAAGCTTGCGGAGGAAATGGAGGAGCATTATGCCACCTTCATCGTATGTCCGCCTTGTTCGTGAGTCTATCACCTCCTTACCTTGTCTAGACCGAAAAGGATATCGCGGACATTGCAGGCGCCGGTCTCAACTGGGTGCGGATTCCACTTGGATTCTGGGTGCGTCTGGGTCCCTCTTCTCGTACTCTTGGGGACTGACCCGATCGCATAGGCGATCGAAACGATCAACGACGAACCGTTTCTCAAGAAGACGTCATGGACTTATTTTACGAAAGCGTGTGTTTTTCTTCTCTCTTCTCCGTCTCGTACCAGGCTCACTGTTTCCCAGCGTTTCCTGGTGTAGAAAGTACGGTATACGCATATTACTCGATCTGCATGCGCTTCCTGGGAGTCAGAATGGCTGGGTGTGTATTCTGAAGTTCATATCTTTGCGCTATTAATGCCTTAGTAGAACCATTCCGGCAAAGCTGGCACCGTGAACTTCATGAATGGTGTGATGGGCATCGCTAACGCGCAGCGAACGCTTTCATATTTGGCCGTTCTGACGGAGCTCGTTAGCCAGGACGACTATAAGGATGTGGTCCTAATGTAAGCCTCATGCTCTAACCTTATGACTCTGTGATCACTGATAGGTTGTAGGGTTGGTATAGTCAACGAGATATTGTGGGGAACTATCGGCGAGACATCTGTCAAGTCGTTCTATCATGCGGCGTATGAGGCAATGCGTAACACCTCCGGTACAGGCGAAGGCAAAGGACCATATGTGCTCATTCACGAAGGTTTCCAGGGAACAAAAGTGTGGGAGGGGTGAGTAGTAACGCTATCGCTCCATTATCTCGTCGCTCATTCGCGTTCAGATTTCTCGAAGGGGCTGATCGATTGGCTCTTGATCAGCATCCAGTACGTGGAAATTCTGGGTTTTTTCGCTTCTACTGAGGCGTCTGCAGTATCTTGCATTCATGAACGACCTGACGTCAACACCTGATGAGATGGCTGTTAAGCCGTGTGACTGGGCGATTGCCACTAACGAGAGTTCTCGTGCATTTGGAGTGACGGTTGGAGGCGAGTTCTCGACGGCCATCAATAACTGTGGTTTGTGGTACGTTGTTCTATCTTATACACTCCGTCCTTTTTTGAATGTGCCTGTAGGCTGAACGGTATCGGCTCGACACCGGCTGGATATGATTGTGCGAAGTGGGATAACTGGGAGGCGTACACACCGGAGATGCTCGCAGCGATCAAGAACGTGGCGATGGCATCCATGGACGCACTTCAGAACTTCTTCTTCTGGACGTGGAAGATTGGGGACTCGACTGTGGAGGGCACCTCGTCGTCCCCGCTGTGGCATTATCAACTCGGTCGGGAGCGGGGGTGGATTCCGCGCGATCCGAGGGAGGCGGTAGGGCATTGTGCAGGGGTGTTGAATGGGCAGACGCTGAACTTTGACGGGAAGTATCCGACGAGCGCTACTGGGGGCGGGGAGGGCGTTATCGTGCCTACGCAAGTGGAGCAGAATGTGTTTCCGCCTGTGGCGCTGGCGCCTACGTTTAGCGGGGGTGATATGGGGCGGTTACCGACGTATACTGCTACGGGGAAGTTTGTGGGGCCTACGCCTACGCCGACAAGTGGGGGGCAGTATGTGGCGATTGCGGGGTGTGTGTATCCGGAGTGAGTGGGTTCTGTGTGTATTTGAAGAATGTGGCTGATCCTCGTTTTTTTTAGTCCGTGGAACGCTATCAATGCGACGTTGTGGAAGGAGGGAGAGTGCACGTGATCTTGAGAGTGATCATTTGGGCGCGAACGCTCGGACTCGGACATGCTTTTGGACTTTGACTATGGACATATACTTGTTGTTTAGATTTAGAGATGTAGACCTATTTACTGTAGCGTTCGATAATTGGATTGGTGGCGTGTTACATAGCGCGATATCAACTGAGATGTCCCCCTTGTTCTTAGGTGTGCGGGATGAGAGTAATAAGTTGGAATTGACACTGAGAACGTGTGTGTGATATTGGTTTGTAAAATAACACGGAGAACCATGTGGTGCTTACGTATGAATCTTTATACGTAGGAGAGTGCAACCGTGATATGTACGTGTTGGGATGCAAAAACAAGAACTCGATAACGACGCCAGCAGGATTTGAACCTGCGCCCTCAAAGAGGAACAGATGGATATGGGGGTGGGAACCTTTTATTCTAATCTGTCGCCGTAACCACTTGGCTATAGCGCCTTCTATGCTAACAATTCCCGTGCGCCACAGGTATGCTTAGGACTACACTCGGAGGCCTTTTGATAGCCTCAGCTTGTTTTTGTTTTTGTCCTCATGTGCTCTCCTGCTGTCTTTTCAAAGGCTATCCTCTACAGCCCGAGCCTAATGTACCATGAACGACGATCAGAATCACAAGTCACATCCGTAGCTAACTACTTAGCACATATGTTGTCATAATGTCCCGTCGTCCCCAATGTCTTCATATATAGCATAAAATATTCCACGTTCTTGGCTGTCATAGCCGTATGCAAGAAGGTTGTCCGGCTATACAATATGATAGTAAGTCAAAGAATCATATCACAAGAGGAAGTGTAGCTTACTTGGTTTTGTACCATATCCTCATGTTGAGACTCGTTGAATATTTTTTTTGCCGTTGCACTTCTCCCACCCCATCCACCTATAACGGTATATTCACCAACCTCCTCCGGTATCGGGAAGAGGTTGACTTCCGAGAATCTCTGTGGCTTACGAATTGAAAACCGACGAGCGTAAAATCCGTTCAGTATGACGGGCTGATCCTTAACGATCACATAGAAGTTTCCATTCCGGTTCAACTTCTGGTCGAAGCCCCATGCGAGGAGCCTGGACGTGGCGTACTATAGAAAGAAATCAAATCAAATTAGTGTCTCAATCGGCCCAAACTGCTGGCACGTACTTCCGATCTCTCCCAAGCCAGATATCTATCCAAGCGAACCTGCTCGGCTGTCGCACGCTCTCCGTACCATTTCCCTTCGACGGTATAAAGCTTACCGTTGCCCCCGGTTTGTGGGATGAGTCTGACTAAGTCGAAGTGAATCCGATCACTGCCACTCGGGTTGGCCTGGTTAAATCCGTAGAGCTGGAGATCTATACTGGGTTCGACGCGCTCAGCGAGAGGATGTGGGCTATATCAAAATCGGCGTTGAGACATCTACCGGCGTCGAACGATGAACGCCGGACAAAAACATACCTTGCACTAACTCCGAGCAGCACCGGTAAGAAGGGCACGACTAGGCTAACGAGTCCGAGGGAGTTCGTGAAGAGCATTGGAAAACGGCCTGCGTTTATCGTCGGATAAAGAGTTCATCTAAACTCTCATCACTTTTATATATCTAACAATTGCGGGAAGTGCAGTGCTGGACAATCATCAGCCTGGCTGCTATAGATAATTGTCGTCTGCACCGCTATTCTCTTCGATGATCGATCGACGTCGAGACGGTTGCGTCGTTGAGATAACCACCGTCGTGATGCGGAGTCCAATTGCAAAATGTCACGCTGATAAACTCATAAAGCTCCAAACTGGGAGCTCGATTGAGTATATATCTGTGGCAGACAATAATCGGGATGTAGAAGGCGGGATATGACGTTTTGGAATGAAGGTCAAGTGCAGATCAACGCACGCCACATATGAAACACTTGTGATATGCCTAACTTCTTATTACAGGCAGACCATCAGTTATGTTAGGTCATTGACCGTAAGGTCTACTCGACCGTGTGTAGCCATTCCCCACACTGTTATACGCCACAATTAACAGGAAGGTTTGATTACTCCGGGGCACCCGTGATCTTGATTCAAGCTAAAATTTAAGCTTGTAAGGTATTACGCAAGGGCAAGGATTAGAATCGAGGATTGCGTCTATGTATACCTAACTGCCTAATACAATGAGCATACAAAAATACCACAGATCTAGACTGCCTTTATAGTGTCATCGGACCCATCAGAATCGTCGCGCTTCTCATCACTTTTAAAGATAACGTAGTACGTTAGTTTCGAGCCCTCTTTGAGCTCCCCGCCATCATGACCATAAGCAAGAGCATCCTGTATCATACAATATCCATTAGCTGATGATATCAAACCAAATTGACACGCACGTCTTCCCGTGCCCATTTCCGAGCATCACTCAAGGATATTGTCAGTTCAGCTGTCGCAGGCCCCTCGTCCTTCCAACCACCTTGAACATCAAATATGTTGATCTCGCCTTCTCTCGGTATGAGCGTGATCTTTATAGCATCCGGGCAGTCGGCAATACTGGTACTTGCTGGAACACATTCGTTGAACGTGACATGTCTGATTTCACCATTTCCCCTTCGCTCAGATAGGGAATGTGGACTATACAGCAATGTTAGAACCAGATAATTCAAAGGACACGATGAAGAACTGCATACCTTGCACCAACAAGTAGAGCCGGTAGCATAAACGCGGCGACGCTAAGGAGTTTGAACGAAGATGTGAAGAGCATGGTGGAATGTTGAATGTTGTACGGCCTGCGTAGATGTTTTGGAATGAAATCCACTATATCCCGGGCGTTCTTATACAGATGATATTAGTGTCGCCCAATAGCCTTAGTGCTGTATTGGTTCGCTCAGGAATATTGCCGTTCTTTGAGATGGTTACCGTTGTGATGGCATGGCCAGCTGCACTTGCGTCCTCTGTATCTTTGTCCGATCTACGGTATGGCAAGTTATCGCATTGGACAGCTCCTTGTATTATAGCACTGGTGGTTGGTGTCGTGACGGATTTGAATCTTCCCTTTAAACTGATGGGGTTTGACTCGGAGCCGGCTTTCTCTTCGTCAACAACGTTCAAAAGGTATACTTCATAGTCGCTTGAGGATAAATTCGTTGACATCCTTTATAAAGAAAAACTCAAATGATATCTGGCCCCAGCGACTTTTGAGTGAAATGCGCTTGAATGCAATGATAGTGTTGCGTCCAGACGCGAAAATCTACAGAACGCGCCATGTGGCAATGCCAGACACGCGTATACGTAGCGGAACTGGCAGTACCACTGCAGTAGGACCCCGTCGGACTGCCCCAAGCGCCGCCTCGTCGTCAAGACAGAAAGCAGTGCCAGTGAGCAAACAGGACATCGTAAATACTTGGAGTACAGTATAGAGTCTAAGAGAGATTTAACGGAGCCATTGTCAAAATTTGGATCGAGTTATATAGGTTCTCAATCGCGAAAGGTTACAGGACATCTCATTCATTCGCATCTATAGGCGTAGAATGGGCCGCTAAAGTTTGACACTTAGCGACGTCGAGGTGTATCGAAAGCTATGTTACTTTGCGAACCGATGCATAATGCACTGCTGGAAGAAGTGATAGGCCTGCGACTCTAGGGATTATTCTGTCGGTGTTTTCGTGCTCTGACGAAACCGGACACTCACGTATAGTGTGGAGGCTCGTTTGTTCTTCTTGTCCCCCCCGAACATAGGTTAATGGAAAGGACTGGCGGAATCCCGGGTTTGCAAATATGCGCTCCGTATCTTCCATCACGTCTTGTATGGTACTATCCGAAGCAAATGCACTGATTTCCGTCGCGCAGGCACTCATCAGTAGAATCTGGTGTTGCGTGTCAACAGGAAGCTATCTTGGATTTCTTGTAGGCTTTCCTAAAGCCAGTGACAAAGCGAATTTGGTCTAAATCCCATGTGGCGTAGAGCAAAGTTGGAATCGTCCCCAGTATTCGTAGACGAGTAAGCGACAAGGCTGGTGGACACTTGACTGAAGCCGGTGGTACCTATGTATCATCTACCGTTCGCAAAGCTACATTTTCCGTCAGTCTTTGTCCATTTCAAGTATGTTGTGTGCTCACATCCCGTTCTATGTATGGCATTGGGCCTGGGAGTCATCAACGATCCAGCTGTAGCAGTACTTATTATTCACAGCAAGTTGTCGCAAGCTCAGAAAGATACAATGCAACCAACCTCGTATTCCCCTCGCCGTATCGTGACGGTCTGTTCTCATGGTATCACATAGCCTATTGATTGCCAATACCTAGGGCGTTCAGGCGATTACCGTACCCGGAGGCGCGGAGGAGAGCTGAGTGTCGAAAAAGAACGACTTGGAGGAAGACGTTTGCAAGTACACAGAAGTAGCATAGATCTATCCAAGCATAGGTTATTATACATTCCGGATGATGGGCTGAGTGATGCGATCTTGAAAACGCGCTGAACGGAGATTGACGCCTGTGCGATTATAGGGCACCCCATGAAGTGTATCCTTGTGGCGTTCTGGGTTGTGATCAAGGTACACAGCTTGGCTATGAAAGAGGTAAACACGTCGATCGTTGGACGCTGAGGGTCCATGAATCGAAAGGATAAGATATAAACACAAATAAGCATTTAGACCACCATAGATACTAACATGAACCATCCTGATGCTGTATACAGACTAACGTCATGTTAGGACGTCGAGAAGGTCTCTGGACGGAAGGAGACGAGCTGTGAGAACTCTAGAACGAGTCAGTTCATAACAAAGATAGGATCCTGACCGCTTGAACATGGTATGGCGATCAAAGTACGCGGCTTTCCAACGTCACCTCTAGTGTATTGGTCGTGACCGTAGGCTAAGGCGGTGTGGACGCATCCACGGCGCCTACGCATACTTACACGATGGTGGATGAGTATACGTGTCGCTCGGGAATGATCGACTAACGCAGGCAGATGGGACAGTAAGCTTGGATAAGGCGTTCGACTCATGGTTGAGGGAACACATCTATTGCGAAGATCGTTAAAAGTTAGTGAGTGAACGCGTAGACAGATGATTTCGACGCACAATTCTCACTCCCTCAAGCGCTCATGCCACCAGGCTATGCTCTCTTTTTCGAACTCCTCCGCTCGGGAGGATACGACAAGGACGAACGAATGGACGCGGCATCCAGGGCTTTCTGACAGCGGTGAAGAGTGAGTGAGTGAGATCCAAGACTGTCAGGCAGTCCACTCGTTGATATACGGAGTTGATGGCGTGCTTGGTTCTGTGAGGACCGTCACCATCTGCGGGGGAGCGTATCTGGAAGTCGGGCATGGCCTAGCCCTTCTTTCCGGCCGGCAATGTGCGCATGGTCCTTGGATGTGATGGAGAACACATAGCTGTGACGACGGTGAGTAAACGCGTAGACGGGCGGTACAGAGGGCGTACTTGCGGCAAATTACGACGGACCCGTCGCGACGTACAGTAGCTCAAACGAGGAAGGCGTGGGTTGAAGACCGGTTATGCGATGATTTCCATATCTTGTGCTAGCAGAAACACATTGAGAGCAAGAAGAAAGAGGCGTTGGCTTACGAGATGGGTCACGTGCTTCTCGATCGCGTACCGGACCGCCACACTACAGCGTTATCATGCAATATGCTAGCGCAATGGGGGAAGTGAGGATTACATCTGTGTGTAACTAGTACAAATAGTATACAAACAGCATATCTAGCCCTTTATAGTGTCTCCCGACCCATCAGAATCATCGAGCTCCTCACCATTTTTGAAGATAACATAGTACATTAATTGCGAATTATCGAGCTCCCCGCCGTCATTACCGAAGGCAAGAGTGTTTGCCTGCATAAATTAGCTCATAATGAATAATAGACCAAATAGTCACGCACATCTTCCCGTGTCCATTTCCGAGCCTCCATGAAGGATGGAGTCGCTTCAGCTATAGCAGGCTGTCCTTTCCAACCACCTTCAACGTCGAATACATTGTCCTCGCCTTGTCTCGGTATGAGCGTGATCTTGACTGGATCCGGGCAGTCGGCACTATTGCTATTGGGAGGACACTGTTCATGGAACGTGACGTGTCTAACGACACCGTCATTTCCCGCGCGCTCAGATAGGGAATGTGGACTATACAGCGAAGTTAGTACAATGTACCCCAACGGATAGCGGCATACCTGGCACCAACGAGCAGAGCCGGTAGAATAAACGCGGCTACGCTAATAAGTTTGAATGATGAAGTGAAGAGCATGGTGAAATATTGTACGGCCTGCGTATGAGTTTTAGAATGACATCTACTCTATCCCGTTCATTCTTATACAAACTCGAGTATATCCTAATACACTCAAATGCTGTATTGGCTAACGATTCTCGCTCGGTATCATTGCCGCTCGTTGAGATGGTCACCGTTGTGATGGCATGGCCAGCTGTACTTGGTGTCGTCCTCCGCATCGTTGGGGTCCGATTTACTTATAGCATAGCGTAGTAATTCCATACAGTACTTGTAGTGGGTAATCGTGATAGTTCCAAATCTTCAGGGGGGTTGATCCACGGGTAAGATACCGTGTGAAGTTTGAACTTCTATGTACGTAATTTCCGTTTCTTTTCCGTTGGCGCCAACAAGGTGTCATTCGAAAGGTGTACTTCACTTGCATTTGAGGGAGAAACGATTCCGGGAGCCTCTATAGAGGTTTACTTGACCTGTCTCCGGTGCACGAATGTCAACTACTCTCCGTGCGTCGCTGACACTCGCCCATACGCGGCGGCGATACATGTCGTACATAGATTTTAGCCATGGACAGAGCAGGCTCTCCCGCTACCCTTTTTTTGTTCGAGAATGACGGTTTGCGGCAGATGCCGAGACAGCGCAGGTCATTACCGGACTTCGTAATGTGGAGTATTGACCCAACTCAAAGAACCCCTCTTGTGCTTTAACCATGACTCCTACATTGCGCGCCGAAACCAATGGAAACGGTGTTTTTTCATTATTGTCCCATGAAAAGGCCGAAGATCCTACTCCGTATCTTTCCTTTTGGAGTACTTGGGGGGAAAGGTACGTCCTCAGTGCAAGGTATAATACACCTCCTAAAAATCCTGTCAGTGCATATGAAGCGATGTATGGAATATATTGGAACGGTTTCAAGTCATTTCACTGATTGCGATTAATAGCTCGAACGGCCTGCCCTGTACGCCACCTCCCGATGTCGTTGTCCATGTTGGTGGCGAAATGTTCCCTTTCCACAGCCGCCTTCTTTATCATGTCTGTCCCCACTCGGTCAACAGGTGGCCTCGCATCAATGACCGCAACATCGAATTCATCTGTCGCGGTCCCTCCCACTTTCGAGCGCTTCAGGAGTTCATTTACACGGGAAATAGGAGAAAGCTTTGGGACTATACTTTCGCTGGTGTGCCAATTGATAGCAGCCTGTGGCCCGAACGTCAAGACGATTTCATCCGTGCACTGAAGGGTTTAGATATCAGAGAGTTGGAAAATGCGGTGCACCGTATTCATGACTTTCTGTTTGTCATCGAGGCTGCGGTTACGCTGGACTGTTTCATCGGGAGGCAGGCGAATTATGTCGTGTCTATAGCATGGCTGTATCTTGTTGTCCCGAAGGATCTGCAAAAACGGTGGGGGGATGAAGCGCGGAATGAACATTTGGAAGAGTGAGTTTCGTTCAATCGTATATAAGGAAGTTATGTTGACGGTGGGATAGGCAAAACCGCAATGCCGTCGTACGGGAGATGAGGAATGTGGAGTATTGTATGCAGGGTTTGGACCTGGGGTCTGATTGAACTGTTTAATGGACGTGTACGCTGACAATGTGTTACTAACAATAAGACGAAGAATCGGAATGAACATCTCGTTATATCACGATGCCTTCATGTGGCTTCCTGGACGGACGGAAATTTCGAAGCCATGCAGATTGTCGACCGCGGTCAGCGAGTGTGTGTTTTTCAGACTGAACAAGGTGCAAGAATATGGAGAAGCTTCGTCTGAGGGCATTTCTCCGTTACTGGGAGCAATTAAAATGGCTTTCATCTCATTTTACAGCCCACAAAAATGGTTGCATCCTTAGAAAAGCGCTCTGCCGCACCTGGTGGGTGCTCTCGAGCCCCGTGGACATTGCTGTCGGCTTGATAGGGATATATTGTGTGAAAGAAGAATGCGCTCTGTAGCGCCCATCTGCGATGGGTGCTACTGACATTCTACTCGATGACCAATATTGAGCGGTCTGTCGACGTCGAGACCGTTGCGTCGTCGTTGTCGTCGTCGTCGTGACGGCAAGTCCAAGTGCCAAAAAATCACACTGAACCTAAAACTTCATTAAAAGATAGACTGAGTATTTTTATGGCAGATGGCGGATTAATAACACGACAATCAGCTGCAGATCGACACCACATACGTCTGTTCATGCTCATTTATTAATATGCTACACTCATAACACTTGTATTTGACCATAGCCTGTGTAACAACCATCAGACAACCAATATGCGCCACAAATAAAACGAGCAACCGACGGAAGCTTTGATTACTGCAGTACATCCGATGATCTTGATTCAAGCTACTTGGTTCGGTTGTATGGGGCAGTATGGGAGCGAGACGGCCGGAAATCAGGATTACAGCTATGCATACGTCGTACAACGAGTATACAAACATAAAGCAGATCTATCTTCCTTTTATAGTCTCCTCCGACCCATCAGAGCTGCCTTCCGAGGACGATTCATCCTTGAAGAGAACGTAGTATGTAAATGAACCCGTTAGCTCCCCGTTGTCATGCCCATAGGCGAGAATCGATTCCTCTGACTGTACCATACCATGCCCATTAGCAGAGAATATCAGACCAAATTGCCACGCACATTTGTTGTTAACCATCTATCAACATCAGACCAGGATTCTGTCGATTCGGCTGTCGCAGGTGTTCCGTTCCAATCACCTACAACAGTGAATATGGTGACCTCGCCCGGTAGAAGCTTGAGGGTGATTTCGACAGCCTCGAGAGTATACTCGCAGTCGGCACTACTGTCCTTATCACATTCGTGGAACGTGACAGTCTTCTCTGTTTCCGCGCGCTCAGACAGGGAATGTGGACTATGCGGCAATGTTAGGAATTGCTGGCAGCCGATGGATATGGAGAAGAACTCTGTACCTAGCACTAACAAGCAGCGCCGGTAGCAGCAAGGCGGATATACTGAGGAGTTTGAAGGACGATGTGAAGAGCATGGTGAAATACAGTACGGCCTGCGTATGTGTTTTGGGATGATATCTCATGGATCTCGATTTCTTTTATACAAATGATGTTGTCCCCTCATAGCCACAAATGCTATGTTGGTTGACAATCGACGCTCGGAATGTCGGTCATTGATTGATCGACGTCGACGAGAGGGTCGCTCGTTCGTTGAGATAGTCACCGTTGAGATAGTCTCCGTTGCAATGGCAAGTCCAAACTGTTGCGTCGTCCTCCACAGCATCTGGGGTCCAATTTATAGCTCACCTATTGGCCAGCTCGTTTTATAGCAGTGCTGGTGGTTGGTATCGTGATGGTCTCGATTGTGTTGATCCAGGGTGAATATTTAGTATACAGTACCGTGTGAAGTTTGAACCTCTAAGTACCGCTTCTCTCCTATTCGATACGGTCCACTTTCATTTGAGGCAGAAAGGACGACTCAGCATGTACATTTATTCCGTCTCCAGAATATTGATCGAAAGTGAAATAAAAGGGCATAGCGACACTGTCTTACCAAAATGAGGAGTACATTGGAGCGGAGTGATCCGCTCAGACAGACTCAGAGGGAATTACAGGCCTCGAGCCCAATGATGGTGGATTGGATGTGAGAACATGATACGAGCTACGCTACAAGGCTGAATCTACAACTACTATACTGTTAGAAAGCATATCTAGCCCTTCACAGTGTCTCCCGACCCATCAGAATCCTCGAGGTCCTCATCAATCTTGAAGATAACGTAGTATGTTAGTTGTGAACCCAAGAGCTCCCGGTCGTCATGACCATAGGCAAGAACATACGGCTGGACCATACAATATCCATTAGCTGATGATATCAGACCAAATCGACACGCACGTTTTCCCGTTTCAATGTCCGAGCTTTACTCAAGGACGTCATCGATTCAGCCCTGGCAGGCTGTCCCTTCCAACCACCTTCAATGTCAAATTTGTCAGCCTCGCCTTCTCTCGGTATGAGCGTGATTGGGAAAGCATCCGGGCAGTGGGAACTATACGCCGAAACACATTCATTGAACGTGACATGTCTGACTTCACCATTTCCCCTGCGCTCAGGTAGGGAATGTGGACTATACAGCAATGTTAGAACCTGTTAATTCGAAGGACACGATGAAGAACTGCATACCTGGCACCAACAAGTAGAGCCGGTAGCATAAACGCGGCAACGCTAAGGAGTTTGAATGAAGATGTGAAGAGCATGGTGAAATAATGTACGGCCTGCGTATGTATTTTGGAA
Organism: Flammulina velutipes; assembly: GCA_011800155.1. Lineage (NCBI taxonomy): Eukaryota > Fungi > Basidiomycota > Agaricomycetes > Agaricales > Physalacriaceae > Flammulina > Flammulina velutipes. The sequence continues at coordinate 2,115,221 of JAALGH010000011.1, forward strand.
TAACACTTACTGGATCCCGATCACTCTTATACAAAGGATATTATCACCTCATAGCTACAAAGGCTATGTTGGTTGACAATCGACGCTCGGAATATCGGTCATCGATGTCGACGAGAGGGTCGCTCGTTCGTTGAGGTAGTCACCGTTGGGATAGCCGCCGTTGCAATGGCAAACTGTTGTGTCGTCCTCCACAGCCTTTCGGTCCAATTAGTGCGTTTGATTTCCTATTGGCCAGCTCTTTTCATCACATTGCGGCGGCGGCTGGTATCGTGATTGTTTCCACTGTGTTAATTCACGGTGAAGACACCGTGTGAATTTTGAACCTCTAAGTACGTCATTTCCGTTTCTCTTCCCATCGACGTATGCACTTCACTTGCATCTGAGTATGGAAGGACGACCCAGCATATACGTTCGTTCCGTTCCGTTTCCAGACGCTGCTAATCGCCCCCCGGGGGGAATAAAATGGCATAGCAACACGTCGACACCGTCTTACTAGAAGCATTCCTATAGAGGCTTACTTGATCTGTCGCCGGAGCGCGAATCAATTACTCTCCACGCGAGGCCTTCCTTCCCCAACGCCAACAGTTTGCAAGTGCCCGCCTATGCCCCAACAGGCAGACATGGAACCATCTGTCGACACCCCCAACCGCGTCTCTGGCTCCAAGGGTACCATCCACTTCAGCCGAACTGCCATACGGCTAGGCTCACGGTGAAGCAGTCTCGCAAGCGCTGCCTTATCGTCAAGGCAGTGTTTCCAAAGATTGAGCAAATAGAACAGTCACAGGTCTCAAAGCATGCGTCGTATGTGACCTTAGAGGAGTAACCATTGTCAAAAATGATATTGAGATACAAGTCCCTACCGCAGAAGGTGAAATCGACAGTAGACCACTATTCCGTTACGCCCGAAGGCGGAGAATGAGTCGCCTAGTCGATGCTGCCTGCAGTGGACACCAGATTATGTTCATATTTAGAACCGATGCGCATGCGACTCTAAGCAACGTTCCGTCAGTGTTTTCATGATCTAACGAAATGGGATACTCACATATTGTATTCGACGTTCCATTGTCGAAAAAGGAACTGGATCTGAAATCCGGGTGGCGGAGGTCAAAGTTGAGATCGTTCGCATATATTGAGAGACATGGATAGCACGTCGTGCTGAAGTTGGAGGCTAAGCAATGTTCCGTCAGTGTTCGTCCATTTCGAGAATTTCGGGCACTCACGTACCTTTCTATGTACACTATAAAGCTTAACATGCAGCCAATGAAGCAGTCGTCGTCGATGATGGAATCGAGTTTCATTCCACCCGCGTCAGAGGGTCGATGGTAAAGTCGACGATCCAGCTGCTGCGTCGCAAATGAGTCCCGAAATAGACGGTAGTCGGCCCCTGCCAAATCGGCGGAGAAGATAGTGTACGACCCACGTCCAAATCCAAGGTCGCATTATGCAACGCTACCTCCCGACCTCCTCCTTCATCTTGCCGTATGACCTCCTCACTCCTCTCAAAGATCTGTTCTCATCTCCAAACATGGCTCGCAGATGCACGCGCAGGGCGTTCAGGCGGTTGTCATAGCCATTGTTCAAGTCCGGTTCGCCGTTAAAGAGGCTGTATGCGCGTCGGCGTTGGATACGGACGACGTGGGAATGAGCACGTCAATTCAGAAAGAGCACGTGTCTGGGGTTGGATGGGCCTGGCCTGGAGGCGCGAATAATGGGGGCGACGCTGCTGGGGCCAAATAGCTGGGATAAGGAAAAGAGGGGATGTTGCTTTTCCAAAGATATCATGCACAAGGGTCGGGGGGGGGGGGGTGGCTGGATGTATGGCGTCGGTTAGCATCCTAGGAGTTGACAAGAACGTGGCATACCATGGACTTATGGAAATGAATGCGCCTTGATACGGGTGAATGTGCAGCTAGATGTGTATCTATCGGGGGTAGTGTTAGAGAGAGAGGACGTATAGACGATGAATGCACTTAGAACGCACCTCCTGCGACTACGCGCGCCAGCACCAGTGTTCATTCAGCATTCACAAGGAGAAGCTAACCAGAGAGGCTTGAGGACAGCCACACAGATTCAGTAGATCTTCCTTCTGCACGCCGTGGCGATTTAAGATTGATGATACATTGCGAGCAACGAAGAGACGCTCCCGGGTTTTGGACATGGTGGAAGGATGGTGACGAGGGTACGGCAAACTCCGAGATGGTTTGATGAGTTCGAACCAATCGACCATCCTTCATGGACGCTATGGGTTTAATTCAAGCGCAAGCTACGTGATCTCGAATCGACGACGACTGCTTGTGAACGTCCATTAGCACGTACTTGGACTAAGGACCAAGATTCCCTACTGCATGGGCCATTCTGGCGAATCATGTCCGACAAGCTGGGTACCTTCTTGGGAGTCGGAATAGATAGGGCGCAGCTTTGTGTGTCGTTTGTATCACTCCTCTTGTTAGCCACCTCATATAGTTTTACTTACATCCTTCCTCATATGACTATCAATGCTTCCATGCCAGTTTGGGCCGCCCATGCGTATTCCCTCCTCCTCTCCGAATAATCTTAGACGCTTCGTTCGCAATACTTAGTCGTATCTCAATCATGTACATGTTTGTTGTTGCTCTTAGCGGGGTCGTGATTACATGCATCGGAATACTGGAAGCCATCGACCTGGTACTACACGAAACTCCACTAATCCATTAATCCCATTGCCTCCTTCAAGACCCTCTCGTGATCACCACTAGTCTTATTCACCTTCGTAATCCACTTATCGATCTTCTCCCTCCTTCCAAACATCAAAGCCTTTCTTCCCTTCCTTGCCAGTTGTTTATAATCATCCATCAATGATAACTTCAAACCATCCCCTCGCCACTTAGACGTGCCCTTCAACTGAGCATCACGAACACATTGCACCTGCAATACACATCGAATTCCCTTCAGAAGTACACCACAGATGCCATTGTCGATGACCTCCTTGGAGTACTCTATCAACAATATTAGCGGGCCTCACAAGTAATAAGTGAGTCCGACCCGACTTGCCTGACAAAAAGATTCCCCGGGCCCGTTGACATGCATCGACCTCTTCCACAGCCTCTTTGATGCCCTTCAATGTCTGCCTTGCGGCCTGCTGATCCCGCGCCCAAAAAAGGACGATATTCAGAAAAGCAGTAGACATCAAGTACCTCTTGATGACCTCCTCCGTGTTGTCGTCGTTAAACTGGGGGGTACGCAAGAAGTTCCGGATTATGCCGTACTTGTGTGGCGAGCGGTCCAGTTCATCGCGTAGAGACCTGTACGTCTCGTACATACCCGTGCTGTGTCTCTCCCATACATCCTGTGATATTTGATCCTTGGCTGTATCGTTAACAAGCGCGTGGTAGCAGAAATTGCGCAGGAGTCGGTTGAGGTCACTGGTGAATGTAAAAAAAAAAGGGTTAGTCCGGCCGTTCTCAGAATGGACGTTAAGTAAGAGATGTTACATACATATCTCCATGAAATCAACGAGCGTGAGCGTGTCGCTGCATAGTTCAACCAACATCTGCGGAAACCCAACGGGGAGCCCAGTCCTGCATGAGACATGACGCAGTACTTCGTATCGATGTCCGCCCTCCGGAAGTCTCGCTGAATGAAATCCGAGACGAAAGAATCAAACTCCGAGGTCGGCGTTCTTTGATTCTCGTCTTTCACGGCGAACTCCTTGCAAAAGTTGAGCATGAGCCACATCCGTACACAGGCCACTCATGAGATAAACTCACCTATTCAAGTGTCTGCCTCGACTTCGGGTATGGTGGTGGTGCGAGAAGACGATTCTGCTGACACGTGCATCGCATGCAAGGCTCGTCTTTTGACCTGACGCCCATTTTCCATGTTAGATCCAGTTGCGCGAGGTTAAAGACGCCAGGATGTAGGATTAGATGGTTACGGCCGAAGATGCTCAAAAACCATCGACAACGGTCGCCGGGCACGTGAAGATGTAGCATCCATAGCTCTCGTCGGGTAGGTAGCAGGAACGAGGATGTGGCATCCCAAATCCTCCGGATGAAGGACGTATTGTACTGGTCAATGAGAAGATAGGTGCGTACTATTAGTATTAGAGAGGACACATAGACGAAAGGTTTCCAACACACCTATTCCTCCTTCGCCGCATAACGTGTTCCAAGCGCAGAGGATCCCAGTATATGTTGATGAGCTCAGCTGGGCGATCTCTGGTAATGTATGCGTTGAATGGATCCGCCCCGAATACGGCGTGCGAAAGGACGATTCTGCTGACCACGTGCTCTGAATTTCGTCTTTCGACCTGAGACTTACAGGTTTCAATACTCCTGTTCGTCGTGTGGTACGGGGATAATTAAGTAGAAAACTGAAGACATCATGACGCCAGCAGGATTCGAACCTGCGCCCTCAGAAAGGAACAGATGAACCTCCATTTGGCGGTTCTAATCTGTCGCCGTAACCCCTTGGCTATGGCGTCGTCCCTGTACACATTTGCGCCACTTTCATTCGAAAAGCAAAGCAAAGCATATACTTACATTAAACAGCTACACGAACATTACATCCCCATATGATACATCACGACGTCGTATTGATACTCGTAGCATTAACATTAACGTTTATATTCGTGCGCCTCCTGCGTCTCCTCCTCGGGAAGAGAGGACCCCTGGGCATGACGCGCTCGTCCAAATCGAGCGCGACGTTCGCTGCGGCATGCAGCGCCTCGACCCACCCCACGACACCCTCCCGTCCGCCTACCTCGTTACACTGAAGGAGAAACTGTTCGCCTTCCATACGGATACGTATGACGTTCCGGCGCTTGATGTAATCGTTCCCCAAGCCGGATTCAGCGTTGGAGAGTCCATAAGACCGGAGGAGGGGCGGGGGAGAGGATTGAGGTGGGGTGGGCAAAGCAGCGGAGCCTATAGACGTGCGCGGACTTTCGCTCGGGGTGGGAGGCGCGAAGAAGGGGAGGTGGGAATGGTCGCGCACCCATGCTTCGTTGGGGGGCGTAGCGGTGGGTGGGGCGGAGATGGAGTGGGTGCTGGAGTGACCGCGGCCTGTTATACGCCCTAAGAACGAGCGGGTGTGGGGAGAAGAGCTCTGCACGCTGGGAGGAGCGTTAGTAGGCGCATGCAGAGAGAGGCGGGATGTGTTACCTAGGCGTAACAGGGACTCGCAGCTCCGTCTGACCCGCCCCAGAGACTTCACCTGATTTAGGCTCCGCATCGCGCTCTCTGGGCTGTTCGGCTGGGACGTTGGTGGTAGAGACGCGGGTGGTGACAACGGGCACAGTCGACGGCGTGCTGACGTCTCCCACACCCACACGCCGTTCCCACCAACTCATATTAACCGGGTCTTGGTACACCCGCAGGACCGTCCCCTCCAGCTCCACGAGTACGCGTCTCCATTTACGATCGCGCGCCTGGACGCCGGGTGCGGTGAACTCCATCTTGCGCGGCATGGACGAGCGGAGGTAGATGGCGTTGGTGTAGGGCGGGAGACGTTCGGAGCCATCGCCGGTGTGGGTATATGGATGTGGAGGTGATGTGGAGGGTTCGCGGGGGACTTCTTGGATGGCGTCGTCGTCGTCTTCGGCGGGCCGCCAGATCGGTGCGAAGGACGGGTAGGGCGGGGGAGGGGAGCCGGGCGCGGTGAATGTGGGGAGGGAACGACGCCGGGAGAGTGTTAATGTGTGCTCTCGGCGGGGAGGAGGCTGGATGCGTGGAGGAGGCGGATGGGAATAGGGCGTGCGGGGTATAAACGGTGTAGGATGCGGGCTGGAAGGGGTTGGTGGGAGAGACGGCTCCCTCCGAGTTATAGCGGCATCTCCACTTAGAATATCGACCATACTCCTCGTCGCCTGGCCTTCATACGAAAAATAGTCATGCGGCGTCGTCGGGGGACTCTCCTCGATCGGGCTCTCCACGAGGTTGTGTTCGACGGCGTCATGGAACCCTTCGTCGTCGTCACTCCCGCTCTCGTCCTCGCTGTGATCCCCATCCTCCGCGTCGATCGTCCCCTGCCTAGGCAACGCCGGCACAGCCCTCATAGCCCGCGCCTCTCCCCTGCTCAAACTCCCCCTCCTCCCACTCCAGCTCGCCCCTGATGATGTCGCCGGTCGTCGATGTGCGCTCGCACTTGGTGTCAGCGTGGGAAGGTTGAGGAGGGGCATCGGTGCGTGTGTGATAAAACTCGGACTGAGCCGTGCGGAGGACGAGTCGAATGCGAATCGGGGGAGTGACCCGAGTCGACGGGGTGCCGTGGCTGGTCGGGGTGTAGTGGGTGGGGTCTTGGTATTTATTGCAGGGAGCCCTTCCGTTCGTTTGGAAGGTTCATTAGATGTAGGCGGTAGTCCATCCAGCATGCGCACGATCGTCTCGAGCGATGCTGGAGGCGGCGTCGTCGGTATAGCTGCTGGAGGCGGCGTCGGTGTCGTTATCGTAGGCGTAGTCTTCGTCGTGATTGGAAATGATGACGGCGGTGCGGTCGTTGTCGTTGGTGATGACGCTATTGGAAATGATGACGATGACGGTCGCGCGGACGGCGGGGTCGATCCTATCCGGGGTGTACTCGTCGTCGTCGTTCGGGGTGGGGGTGGGTCACTTGCTCTCTCCCTTTCTGCATTCGTCGTCCGCCCGTCCCGTTCTCCCGGAACGACAGGCCTCGCCGGCAACCCACCCATACTCACCGTACTGCTACTCCCGTCCCCTTCCCCTTCTTCCCTCGCTATCCCCAGGGACAACATCGGCTGACTCATGAACGCGCTCTTCCCTCTCCCCCCTCCGTTCCGATAAGGATTCGTATCCACGGACGCTCGTCCGGCTGCAGGAGTGGATGGGGAGTGTTTATGTCTGTGGTGATGTAGCCGCGAGAGGGTTTTTTGTATGAATGATGATGACGAAGGCTGTGATTTGATGTCAGTATTGGATGAGAGGGAGGGAGAGGAGGAGGAGGGAAGGGGAAGGGGGAAATGGGCACCTTGGAGGAAGAGGAGGAAACATCAAGCATGGAGGCTGCACCGTTGAATATACTCCGCGTGCGTCTCTTGTGTTGGGGCGCTTCCGTCGTCATTCTCTTTTCTCTTCTTGTCTCTTAGCTTCCGTCCCTCTTTTGTTTGGAGGGGATCTTCCACATACGTTCGTGGGATGGAGACGGAGGAGATAGAGACGAAGCGGTGATGGAGGGAGGAAGCAGAGGAAATTCGGTTATGACAAATGCGATCCGGCTAATTTAGCGCGCGTCATGATGGCTTCCCCGGCGATCTGCACGCGGCTTGGTGGGTGTACACGATGAGAATAGATAGAAGGGAGGGGGAGACAACGAGAGAGTTCGATGGATGGATTGACTTTGAAGCACGGGAGAGGGATCGACTCTGATGCAAGGGGGAACGCGGAGGAAGGAACGTAGAGAAAGAATGAAGGAGGGATGCGGGAATGAGAAGGCGCTATAGCCAAGTGGTTACGGCGACAGATTAGAATATCCCACTGAACCCAGATTGATCTGTTCCTCTTTGAGGACGCAGGTTCAAATCCTGCTGGCGTCGGTGGCGGCCGTTCGCAACGTTTTCTCCATTCTCTGCACGACTAAGCGCACGCTATCCTTTACACATCAGCTATGCTCGTGGTGGTAGGTTGCGGTTGAGCACTTTCCGGCTGTCGATGGTTCGTTGCGAAGTTGCAACGTCGGAAGATGATTCTTGTTCAAGTTGTCGGATGGTTAAGAGATGGTTTCAATTGCTTTATTAGTCTCTGAGTACAAACGATGGGTATGTGTATACTCGGACGCGTAAAAAAACACCAATACGCGTACGGGAGATGAGAAATGTGGACTGTTGCTTGCAGGGTTTGGACTTGGGGGTCCGATTGAACTTTCAATGGATGTGTATCCTGACAGCGTCGTTCTAACAATTTAACGAGGACCCAGAATGATTGTTTTGCTTTATCTCAATGGCTTCCAGGGAGGATGGGAGTTCTGTTTCCCGTGCAAATCATCGACCACAAAGCAGTATTTTCTCACATTGTATCGTAGACGATCCATCTGAGGGCGTTTCTCTGCATGTATTAGTATTTATCCTGATTTCTTCTTCCGCCATAGATGTGGTACCCTCCAATTGTACATCTACGACCTCCATTTGTGATTGTGAGGGTCTATGGCTATATGGCCTGTTCATCTCTTTCCCGAATCTGAGTAGATTGAGCACGCGTCGTTCACAGGGTGTGTATTCGTGTCAAAGGACATTGAGAATTCGGTGCTGATCGGGAGCACGTGGATACGTCTGTCAGCAGAATCTGAATCGTCCTTTTGTACCACCACCATGGCCATATTTCGAAGCGGATCCATTCAACGTGTTCACAAGACTGCAATCGCATAAAGTGCATCAGAGCTTATGCTGGGAGGCTCTGTGTTTGAAAAGTACTGCGTATAATCACGTGTGTTGTCAAAGGAGGGAAAGGTGCGTTGCATCCCCTTCGTCGTCGTCGTCTTCTAACATGATAGCCACGCGTACGCGGCCCTCTGCATCGACCTGTATTACGGAGCACTCTTGTCGGTCCTTATCAACCTAGACCCCTCCTTGACCGTACCCGCTATTCGAGCCTTTCAATAGACGCCTCTTCCTCCGTTCTGAGCTCCTTCACCGGTGCCTCATTCTTCGCGCCTCTTCCCAATCTCGGATGGTTACATCATCGACGTCTTCGTCATTCATCTTCGACGCTCACCTCGTAATCGGGGTCACAGCCGACGGAAAGCCCTTCACGTATGTATGGGATGGCGAGCAGCCTTTGGTGCAGAATAAGACGACGACGAAAGGCATTGGAGGCGAAGGACATGTGGCAGGTAGGATAGTAGCGTCGGAGGCGACTGCTACCTTGATGTTCGATTTGGGCGAGTGACCTTACTCGTACGCTATCCTTCAGGTCTGTTTAGCAAAGGCTTGGAGAAGCGGGGGCGTCGTTGGCTTGGGACTCTGCCGATCCCTTACCTACGCCATTTTGCGATGTCGTAAACACACAGGAATACAGCTAGATCGTCGACTCTACTTTGGCGGTGGGAATGGGACTCGAGTTAACTTCTGACGATCACTTCTGCATCCGCCAACATCCATGGACGATTTTGATTTCGACTGCGTGACTCCCCCCCAATTTGTTCTTCGAAATGGCTGTGTAGAGGGACTCTTGAAATGCCAAATATCTAGAGCTGTAAGTGAGTATTCAAATACATAGCCTGAGGGGCATGAAAAGACTGACGGAAAGATGCTCAGAGTCGCATGCGCGTCAGTCCTTGAAGCGAGCATAACTCTTGGTACCCCGAAGGTCGAGCGTGAAATAAACGACTGATTCTCCGCCTACAGACTTGATTTGCTGTCCCTTGAAAACCGATATCTTTCACGGTTAGGAACCTGACTCAATACAACACAATCGCTGCTCCTCTGAACGTCCCTCTGGGCCCACTTGGATACATGACTGTTCTGTCTGCTTGATCTTTGCGGGCGTCGTGCATTCTGCCTCGACGATTAGCCGGCGCTTGTCTTACTGCCTGACCGTCCATAGCGTAGGCGGGATGAGGTGGAGGGGGTCACGACAACATGGAAGAGATACTAACGGTTACTTCGGAGAAGGTTTCGGAACCGTCGAGGTAGGAACTCAAAGATGTCGACGTAGGAGAAGGAAAGTCCCGCGGTCGGAATACACCAACAACGTGGGGAGTAGTTTCCGCCCACTCTCTAGCGACAGGTCATGTATGCCTTCATGCATGCTCTCATAAAGGTCTGAGAAAGCTTTTCCTCAGGTTATGGTTGTTCGCTAGCATGTCTCCCTCAGATGCAAATGAAGTGCTTTCGACAGAGAAACGGACATTACGTCGTTAGAGGTTCAAACTTCCCACGGTATCCTCACCGTGGATCATCACTATCGAAACCATCACGACCAACTCTACCATGATACTGTAGGAGCTGACCAATAGGCGATTAATTAATAATGAACTATAAATTAGACCCCAATTGCTGTGAAGGACGACGTAACAGTTTGGACTTGCCATCGCAATGACCACTATCGCAACGGTGACTATCTCAGCGAACGAGCAACGATCGAGAGATTACCAACTTTCTGAGCGCCAGGGACCAGGTGGTATTACTAGGCATCTCAAGCTCAATGGATATGATTCAGAAGGTCGAATGAGGGAATTCGATGAAGTTATACTCGAACCGGTACAAGGCGAGGCCGATACGTTTATCGTTGTTGGTGACTGGCTGGGGACTCGTGCTCGAGCTAAGACGACAGAATCATCAAAGGTTTATGCAGACTTGGTAAATGAGGGACTCGGAGTGCGTAACAGTTTGGTCTGGTAGCGTCAACTGATGGATGTTGTATAGTCTTCCAATCTTCTTGCGTATGGCCAGGACGGCGCTGTATCTGTGGGCAGGACAACAAAGTACTACATTATTTATAAAGATGACAAGGAACGTGATGATTCTGATGACGGGTCGGACGTCACTGAAAAGGGAAGATAGAGTTGTATTAGGTATACATAGATTAAGTACACAACCTAGCTACTGGGTGACTTTCCATAACATTTGAATAGATAGTTTCATTTCCCAGACGCATAGTAACGACTCAGAATGAAAGGTAGCCGCGTCGGGCCGCTCTCGATGGCAAGGTAAGAGTGTTCCTTGAGCAGTATTCTACCCTTGGAGATTTTAAGTCTGCAAGGAGGGTAAGCCCCCGTCATTCAGATTCAAAACTAGCAAACTACTTCTTTGCGGAGCGGTCTTAACATTTTGAACACATTGTGAAAGGATTTAACATGTTCTATGAAGCCCTTTGACTCGATTCAAAGCTCAAAAGTCGCCGTCATAACTCGACTTGCCCCAGAGTCCCGCCGTATCGAATATGTGGCAGGCAAGATATGCGCTCGTCCATGCGAAAGGCCTGAGACTGAACGTTCATTCGGAAAACTCGCCGCGTTGCGGAGGATCGCCATTCTAGATGAAGCTCCTTTCACACATATCGACATGAGCACACAAGAACATGAACGCTAGCATTCAAAACGACGAACTATCTAGTATGGCACGGCGACCGAATTCGGCTGATCGGAGCACGTGATTGAGTGTGTCAGCAGAATCTTGGCGGAATCGTACTTTGATTTCGCACCACCATGACCGTCGGATTCGAGGCGGTTTCATTCAACACATTCCCGCGACCGCGCAGCTTAGCTCGTTGCACTATCGGGAACCTATGCGCCTGAGACGCGGCATACGTCTCTGTATGTGATTCCACCGCGCGTAGTTGAAAAAGGAATAGGTACGTCGAAATCCCTTCGTCTTCGTGTCCTATCTGTCTAACAGGACTTATAGATATGTATTTACCCCGCATTGGCCCATAGCTGTATCAAGGAACACTTTTACCCCATCATTTGGCACGCTTCAGTCTCGTTCCTCCCAATGCTACTCGATACTGTATACTTAGCTCTCTCCCCGACGAGTACCTTCTGCAAGACTAGATTTCTTCAGGACCGTACTCGCCCTCGCACGAGGCACCTCTCCCTCTTTGGCGATGATCCTGAGCACCTTCATCCGTACCCTATCCTTTGCGTCTCCTGGCCAGACGTGCGCGTAGAATCTTGCTCCATGTATACGTCATTCAAGTCTCCACGTTCATCTTCTACGCTCATCTCGCCTCCGCTCGTCATCAGCATCATTGATTACACGACGTCAGGCTCATCTAGCCTCGTCAACAACCCGGAATCGGGTCTCTTCAATGGGTGACAACCGCCGGGATGTGGCAAACAGCTTTTCCTTGCTGCTCGATGAGATGCCTAAAAAGGACTCCGAAGACACGGCGAGGGGAGAAGGCATATCGCAGGATGTGGCCGGTTGGGTAGTAGGGTTAGAGGCAGCTGCTAACCTGACAGTTTGGGCGAGACGTCCTACTTGTACACTATCTTCCCGGCCTGTATCGCGGGGTCTTGTGGATACGGAACGTCGTTCAGCTTGCGACTCCGGCAATACCTTGCATGCACACTAAGACTTTGATTCTATATCATCGGGACTCATTTGATAGGCTCGAATCCAGCTCGATTGTCGACTTTATCTTTGACCCTCTAGCAGATAGTCAAAACAACGAGTTCATTATCGACGATAACTTCTGCATTGGCTGCCAGTGATATTTGATAACATCCATAGTGAGCACCCGAAATAATCAAATTGCACGAACATTGACAGAACACTCAGCGTCCGTTTTCGATAAATCATCGTAATGGCTATAGCTTCGAGTACGGTCGACTATTCCACCAGTGTACATCCATCGTCGACTAGCCGTGGCTCTCGATTCATACGGTCTTGGACGAATAGGCCATTGTGGATAATTTCGATTTCGACAATCCCCACGCCTGGAACCTCACATACAAGTCCTAGAGCTATAGGTGAGTGTTTACTTCCGTTCGAGCCGGAAAATACTGACACAACGTTACCTAAAGTCGCATGCGCTTCTTGTGCGCTTCAGTGACAGGTACGACTGCGGCATCGCTAATGCCAAATAAACGACTTATTCTTCGCCTATCAACGTAAACGAGTAGCAATGCACTGTAAATTTGCGAATTGACACCTTTCACGATGGTTATAACTCAATCCAACATCTTGACAGTTGCTCCTCCTCTGAATCTCCCTTTCCCGGCGAATGCTCTGATACGGGACTGTTCAATCTACTCAATATTTGTAGGCACCGCAATCTGCCTTGACATTCAGGCGACGCTTGCGACCCCGACCGTATCGTAGCGTGTTCGATCGTTGGCTGGAGACGTCGCGATTCTTGTAGAGATCCTGCGGCTTATTCCGAAGGACAGACAATTAGCGTCTGTTCAAAGCCCTGTATGGTGCGCTGAACCGTCAGCGGGAGGTTCATGTCGTAGGGTCGGAAGTACGTTCGTCGATGGAAAGAGAAACGGACATTACGTACTTAAAGGTTCAAACTTCGCACGGTATCTTCACACAATCGAAATCGCCACGGGCCTAACCACCCACATTGCTATGAAAGGAGATGGCCGATGTATGATTATTGGGTTGGACATTGGACCCCCAATGCTGTGGAGGACGACGCAACAGCTTGGACTTGCCATCGCAATGACGACTATCGCAACGGCGATTATCTCGACGTCGATCGAGCAATTACCAACTTCCCTTGCGTCGATCGCCAACTAACATAGCATCTGTGGCTATGAGGTGACGATATCGTTTGTATAAGAGGAATCGGGATCGATGAGATATCATTCCAAAGCATATACGCAGGCCGTACAATATTTCATCATGCTCTTCTCAACTTTATTCGAACTCCTTAGCGTAGTCGCATTCTTTGTACCGGTATTGCTTGTTGGTGCTAGGTATGGAGCTCCTTGATCTCGTCTGCCGGGTTGCTAACATTCTCGTATAGTCCACATTCCCTATCTGAGCGCACGGGAACGCAACCGGACACGTATCGGCATCTCGAGCTTGTTGGTTATGCTGGATCAGATAGCGCAATGAAAAAGTTCCCTGAAGTCATGCTTCAGCCGAAAACAGGAGACGCCAATATATTTATCGTTGTCGATGGTTGGATGGGGGCGCCTGCGAAAGCAGTAGCGTTCGACAAATACAGCGAATATTATCAACAAACGAAGGTGCGTGACGGCCTGCGGACGGCGTCAACTGAGTCTTGACTGACATGGCGTGGTATAGCTCGGTGGCTTCCTTGCACGTGGCCATGACGGCGAGGCCCTTAATAGGGAGACGACTGGGAGACCAGTGTACTATATCATTTATCCAACTGACGAGGGGAACAGCGATTCTGATGGGTCGGATGAGACTATAAAGGCTAGTAAGGGCGGCTAGATCTGCTTTGTGTCAGTTTACTCGTTGCATTTGGTATACATAGATGTAATCTTCAATTGCAGCTCTTGCACCCGTGTATTCCCTCATACAATTTGAACTTGATTTGCTTGTATCCTTCCGCTGCTGTTAAGTAATTGTGGCGCATGATAGTGAGATGGGTTGATACATATAATTCATTACCTGTACAACATCTAACTGACAGAATATAGATTGCACACTTATTGTTTTGGTAATCCTTAGAAATTGAGATGTTCCATAGGTGTGCTGCCGGTATCCATCATTCTGCCATCCCCGTGGTAAATAATTAGTACTCACTCGAGCTGCTAGTTCGGATGCTATACAACTTTGTTGGTGTGAGTTTTGGAAATCGGACTTGCCATCACGACGGTGACTATCTCAACGATCCAACCGTCTCAACGTCAACAGACCGCCCGGCGATGTCGATCATTGAGCAGAATGGCGGTGTCGATGACAATTATCTATGGCCTATCGGTTGATCATTGTCCAACACTGCCCTTGCGGTGATGGCTTCAAGAAACCTCAGACATAAAAGCGACGAGGATCCAGGCAGACTCTTTACCTAACGTCATACGCAGGCCGTATACTTCCCAATGCTCTTCCAAAACTCTCTTAGACTCGTTGGCCTCGTGGTGTCCTTGTTACCGGCGCTGCTCGTCAGTGCGAGGTACGCAGTTTTAGTCCCGGTTTTGGCAGGTAGATGTCTCAAAGTTCATCTTTTTGTTTATGTAGCCCACATCCTCTTTCTGAGCGCGCTGGTCCTAGTATAGATCTCGCGCTCATTGGATATACTCCGTCATCCGAAGGCAATAGACCGCTTCCGTTCTTTCCTGTCAAACTCGACCCAGTGCCCGGCCCGGTGCATGATAATTTTTATACCGTCCAAAATAAATGGTATGGACAGCCTGCAATGGCCGAGCGGGTCTCCGAGTCTACCTATCTCGACTTTGGGTCGGTGGTACGTGCCAGTAGTGTGACTCGAACTCAAACACTTAGTTGTGATCTTTATAGTCCGAGGGCGTTCTGGCGTTTGGCAGCGACGGGAAGGCGGATCCAAAATATTATGTGATATCTAAGGACAAGCCCTTGACGCTCGTAGGAATTGAAGTGACCGATGGTGTTTCTGATCCCAACGCTCCGAAAAAGTTCTCGGAAATCAAGCTCTTCCCGATCCCGGGCCCAGATGTTAAATTTGCAGTTGTGGGAGGATGGGAAGGGAAGTCTGCGACGGTGAAGCGATTAACCGTATCAAAATATCAAGATGCGCTAAAGAACAAGGTAGGCAACACATTCCCTTGTGGCGTTTTTATTTGACTCACTAAACACCTCATACTTTATAGGACAACATTTTTGCGTACGGCCACGATGGGGGCGACAATAAAGATTTTTATATTGTCTTCAATGGAAATATATAGAGGCTTGTAACATGTATCTGGCATAGAAAAATATATGCGGCTACCTGTGATTCTCATTTTCTCTCATGGTACATCTATCTTGATTCAATGAGACGTAGTGTGGTGGTCCGGTACGCGGTAAGATGAGCACGTGACCCATCCCGTAAGCCAACGCCTCCTCTTCCAATTCTTCTCTACCAACCACTGCCAGACTCAGCCACCAACTCATGCTCGACTTGTTTCTGCTAGCGCACGATATGGGATAATGGGAATCGGTGAATGTTGACGGACACCTTCAGCGCGCGCATATAAGAATATCTACGTCTTCAATCATCCTCAAGAGCGTTCGTCGTGCCCACTTTTGTTAGCCCGATTACGGCCCGATTATCTTCCATGGTCGTATTCCGCTGGTGCGTCTTTTATGCCGCCTTTCTACGTGCTTTCTCATCGTTCATTGTCGTCACAGCTGTACGCTCTTTATCAAAAAACGCCAGGTATCCTGCCCTATCCTGTGTTCTCCTGCAGATGGTGGCGGTCCCTCAAGGGCTGAGAGAGTCGTCTGTCATCGTTGTTCCCCGCCACCAACTCCGCACATCGACGAGGGTTGCCTGACACCATCAGAGTTCTGGATCTCGCTCACGGACACTTCACCGCTGTCTGGGTGGCGCGTCCATCCGTCCGTCCGCCAATGTGGTTGTTGTATCCTACTGAGCTGCGGTTTGCAAACGAAAGCATATTCTGGCGGAATGGGGGCTCGAGGAGAGGGAAATCGTGCAAATCCTTCGTCTACGCACACCCTCACTAAAACAATCTTCGCCACAGATGCGTCCCCTCGACCATGAAGTGAACGCCTTGTCCATGCTTCTGTTCCCATTCGCCTCCCCGATCTCTGTTGGCCGACGAACATCACCCTCATTCCCTAGCGATGCGTACACCTGTACCAGTGCTGCGATGGACGTGTAGGCATTGTGTACGCCGCCTTCTCCTACGGTCACAACGACCAATACACTATATCGGAGAAGCGTCGGAAGCTACGGACTTCTCTGTCCTGACAGTGTTTGACTTCACGCATAGTTAGGATTCTGTCCTTCCTGCTGTCACCATCAACTCACTTTTCCATAGTCCTCAAAGCTCATCCTCGACGTCTCCTGTCATCGGGAGATCTTCGTTTCGCATTAATATGATGCTGTACAGCATCAACGTACTTCCTGTTAGTATGCATGGTGGCGTAAATGCTTATCTGCGTTTCTGGTTCATCCTTTCGACCCCTCGAATAACGTCAACATTGCCTTGGAATTTTGGAATTCCCTAGGAGCAGCACTTACCTACGCTCCCAGATATCTATCACCCAATCATCGTCTGCCACCAAAAAAAGAATTGCGATGCTAATTCGTAGGTGTTATGAGTTTCTTGGTGTATCTTTTGGCGCTTGGCATCGACGGTGACTATATCGACGATGCAACCGTCTCGACGCCGACAGACCCAAACGTCGATCTTCGACCAGATTGGCGGTGTCGATGCCAATTATCTACGGCCTTCCGGCTGATCATTGTCCAACACCGCACTTGCGGCTCTGATGGGGCTATGAATTTCACACATACTTATAAAGCGACGGGGATTCTAGTAAACTCTATCCAACGACATACGCAGGCCCGTATAGTTTTCAATGCTCTTCTCGAACTCACTTAGACTCGTTGGCATCGCCGCATTCTTGTTACCGGCACGGTTATTCGTTGGTGCAAGGTGTGCAGTTTTTGTCCCGGTCTTCGTTTTCTGGTACTAGATGTCTCACTGTTGATCTTTTTACGCAGCCCGCACTCTCTGGTCAGGCGCGCCGGCCCTGATATAGACCTCGAGCTCAACGGATTTTCTTCGATGGATCGTGATAGGAGACAGGTATTCCCTCCAGTGCAACTCGCCCCAGTGGGTAATTATCTGTATACCGTCCAAGGTGGTGGATGGAACGGACAGGGCGCAATAGCCCAGCACGTTGCCTTGCAGACATATCTGGCTTGGGGGACCTCGCGCGTACGTGGCAGTGGCCGGGCCTGCCAACTCGGACACTGATGTTACTTCAACAGCACAACACGCTCCTTGCGTGGGGTCACGACAATAGGTTGACTCAAAATAACAAATACTACGTGATTTTCAAGGATCAACCCCTCATACTCAACGGATTTGAAGCCAGTCAGCCTTCCAATGACAACTCACCGCAGAATTTTTCGGAAGTCAACCTCATCCCGACACTGGAGGAGGTTGGTAAATACGTCGTTGTAGGCGGATGGAATGAGAAGCGTGCGACGGCGAAGCGACTACTCGATAAAAATCAATATGATGCTTTGTTAGAGCAACAGGTAGGCTACGCTTTTCTTGTCAGCAGGATTCTACAACTTACTACGATATTTCTATAGCCGCCCAATCTCCTTGCCTATGGCTATGATGTTCTAGAACTGGCACACTTTTATGCTATCTTCGAAGACACGGTGGGACGGGTCCGGGGATAACACGATAGGAATGTGACGGGACATGCTGACCATATACATGTGCTGGAAATGCGTGGGTTTTGAATTGGGAGAGTATATGTGACTGGTCTCATCCACTCCTTCCGCGAAATTGAACCCTAAAAATAATACAAATGATACAACCCATCAAATCCGTCCGAATGAGTGGGAGTATTGCGCGTCCTATGTCTAGTTTGTGTTATGAGATGAATCAACATTCAGTATAGACATGACTGAATGTATTACACTTCGTTGTCTCGGTACTAAACTCGTATGAAATAAGCTGGTCAATGCGGGCGGAGTGGAGGAAGATCTACTGTGAGCGGATTTGTCATCGCGACAGTGACGCGACCATCTCAAGGTCGACGCACCGCCCGGCGTCGATCGTCGGGTAGACGCCGTAAATTGGTTACAGTTGAGTCCATCATGGTAGCACTTGCAGTGATGGCGATAAACAGCATCCGTCCATATAAAGCTACGGGGGTTCATATGAGTTCTTTTTACGACTTTGGATATACGCAGGCCGTATACCTTCGTCGTTCTGGCTATGTTCTTCCCATTCCCTTTTGGATTCAGCCTCATATCCACGTTCTTATTACCGGCGCTGCTGGCTAATGCTAGGTATGCGGTCGTTTTTGGCTTTTGTTAACTGGTATTGACTTTGTTATGCATGTAGCCCTTATTCTCTGGTTGAACGTGCCAGCGACATTATAGACTTCAAGCTCGTTGGACTTTCTACGCTCTCCTCTAATAGAACAGTTTTCGATGCAGTTACACTCACGCCAATAGACGGTCACGATAGACTTTTTACCGTCGAGGGTGGATGGTACGGAAAGGATGCCATGGCCGCGGAGATAACATTCAATGACTTTAACACTTGGGCAGAATCGGATGTAAGTGTCAGGCTCTCTGTGCATTGAGGAGGTAACATGAGCTTTTATAGCTCAGCAGCATTCTTGCAATGGGAAACTACGCTAACAGATACTTTGTCATTGTCAAAGACGAGTCCCTCACACTCGTTGGACTGAAAGAGTCCCCGGACTTGGAACTAAAGATATTCCCAAAAGTGCGCCTGTTTCGCTTACCAGGGAAGGGCCGGGTAGCCGGGAAGATTGTCGTTGTAGGTGGATGGTATGGGGAGAATGCGATAGCTAAGCAGCTATCTGTTTCTGAATATATAGATCTTCGAGAGGAAAGAGTAGGTTACACTTTCCCCTGAGACGCACTTCGACTGACTATGGCATTTGACAGTTAGATGGTGTAACTGATTCGGAAGAGGGCCTCCTTGCGCTTGGAGACGACAACAGTGAGAATAGAGGACCCTACGCTATATATAAAGAACCAGAGAGTAAGCAGAAGCCTGCAAAAGTGGTCTGAACCGCTAGCGTGCAACTTGATAGTAGTACGGGAGTGGTTTCGATGTGAATTTATGTGATATAAATCCTGATACGACTTGTTGTTCAGATCCTCTGTCGCGGTACATTTATCTTAGTATCTTGATTGCTTGACTTGTGTGGCGGTCCGGTCCGCGGCAAGCACGTGCCCGATTTGGTAAGCGAAGCCCTCCTTCTTCTCCTCCAACTCACGCTCGACTTGCTCTCGGCGCGTTTCTGTCAACGCACGATGCGGGAATCGGCCAATGTTGACTGACACCTTCAACATCGACGCCTTCATCCTCTGCAGCATCCGTCGCTTCCGCTTTTGTTAGCCCTCGCTGTCTTATAGCACTGGTGCGTCCTTTATGTCGCCTGTTTACGTGTATGCTCACCGTCGTCGCAGCTGTATGCTCTTTCGTGCATCCCGCTCTATTCAGTGCTCCCCAGCGGACGATGGAGGTCCCCAAAGGGCTCAGAAAGTTGTCCGTCGTCATTGTTCCCCACTGCGAACTCTGCACGTCGACGACGAGGGAGTGCCCTCTGGATCTCGCTCACGGACTCTTCAACTGTATGTCGCGCCCATTCGTCCGTCCACCATCATCATATCGAGCCAGTCTATGTAGATGAAAGTGCATCCTGGTCGCCTGAGCGCCCGGGTAGATGTCCAGGATAAAGTGTGCGTCGAAGCAAATCATCTGTCTACGCGTATACCGACTGAACCTCGAGAATGAAGGCTTCAAGTGGACACATCGTCCAAGCTTCTTTCCCCATACGCCTCCCTGCTCTCCGTTTGCCGACGAAAATGGCCTCAGTACTGCCCGTCCACTATTGCGTAGGACTGTTAAGTATGCTCGTAGGCGCTGTGAATGCATTGACACCATCTTAGCCTACACAACGACCGATCGGGACGCTGGAAAACCAGGTTGGAAGGTCGAAAGCGGCCTCTTTGTATGGCCAGACCGTGTTTAAACGCCCATAGATGGTCAGTACTCTATCTTTTACGCTGTCGTCTTCGGCTGATTCGTCCATCGTCCTCACAAGTCTCTCTCCGACGTCTTCTATCAGAAGATCTTCTTTCCCTCATCGTGGCGTCTGTCAAATACAGCATCAATACTGCATGTCGTTGTCAACGGAAACACGTTTTTGACGCGTCCTCGTTATCAATATATGTCATTAGGTACGGTCGCAAATTACATGCATTCAAATACTGAAAACCGTCTGTCCACCACGCATACTAAATCAATTCCCTTACTGCTCATCCGTTAATCTCGTTGCCTCCTGCAAGGCGGCCTCTTGCTCTCCACAACTCGTATCCACCTTCTTTATCCACTTGTCAATCTTTTCCTTCCTTCCAAATGGCAGAACCTTTCTGCCTTCCTTTGCCAGATGCTGATAATTCTCGATCGCGGAGAACTTCGACTCATCTCCCCCCTTCCAAGTTTGGGACTTACTCCTTGCTTGAGCATCCCGTACACATTGCACCTGCAATACGAGGCGGATTCCCTTCAGAAGTCGGTCGCAGATGCCGTTGGAGATGGTCTTCCTGGCGTAGTCTAACAACGTCATGATATCAGCAGAACGCGCAAGTACTAAATGAATCGACTTACCCATGAAATATGTTCCCCGTTGACACGCATCAACCTCTTCCACCGCCTCCTTGATACCCTTAAAGATCTTCTTCGCTGCCTGTTCGTCGGCTGTCCCCCGCAGAACGATGTCCAGAAAAGCCGTAGTCATCAAATACCTGTTAAGAACCTCATCCACGTTGTCATCGTTAAACTGGGGAGCACGCAAAAAGGCCATGATGACACCGTACGTTTGGTCCAGCTCATTCCGTAGAAGCTTGAACGCCTCGTAAATGCTCTTGCTGTGTTCCTCCCATATATCAAATGTTATTTGATGGATGGCGGTATCTCTAACCAGCGCATGGTAGCAGAAATTGCGCAGGAGCTGGTTCAGGTCGCTGATGAATGGTTCGCGCGCCGCTGAAGAGTGATTAGTCCGATCGTTCTTTGAATGCACGTGAAACGATGCTACATACATGTTTCCATGAAATCAACAACTACGAGTGTGTCGCTGCATAGTTCGACCAGCTTCTGAGGGAACCCTTCGGGAAGCCCGCCTCTACCATGATGACGAATAACACAGCACCTCGTTTCGATATCCTCGCTCCTAAAATCATGCCGAAGGAAATCCTCGACGAAGACATTGAATTCCGAAATTGGCGTCTTTTGACCCCAACCGCTCGCGGCGAACTGCTTGCAAAAGTCGAACCTCATCACGCATGAGCCACATTTCAAGGCTGATGAGATAAACTTACTTGTTCAACTTGGGCCATGCTTTGGAGGGGCTTCCTTGATTTGTGGCGCACACCAGATGTAAAGACTCCTCCTTGTCTTTCTCAGGCGTCTTTGGCACCTGCGCTTTATCGGGAAACTTGGTGTACAAGTCTTTGATGAGCGTCTTCCACGGAGAGGGGTCCTGAGAGGGGCTCGTCGTAGTAGGGTATTTGCGGTGGTATTTAGATACACTTAAGTAGGTGATATCGATGACAGTTGAAGCGTGAGAGTCATAGTAGCGGTTATACATCTGGTGATAAGGAGTGGCGACGGAGATGTTCCCGATTTATATGCCGTTTGTGTGTATTTTCTCACGGTTAGCCGGGGAAGCAGCCCAAGAATGAACAAGGGAGCTCTCAAGAAACAATAAGAGGAAAACCTGATCCAATCTTGAATATTGATCAGACCACGCGAGCTGAATGCCGATCAGGCGGCTGGCCGTGGAAGGGAAGTTTAGTGGCGCGTTCCGAGTGATGTGACTTGGCACAGACGAGGATATGCTCTATGCTATATTCCGAAACGGTGAGAGTGATTGGGCCTGCAAGGGGAATCTGAATGGCTATTATAGATGTTATTCGCAATTCTAGCTACATACCCAGATTGTTCAGAGTCAACGGGATCGTAGTGTGGCGGTCGTACGGTTCGCGTACAAACACGTGTCCGGTTACGTAACCAATCAATGGTTGCGTTAAGATATAAATCAATCGGAATCGACTACATCACGTGCTTCTGCCATCACCTTGAACGGCTTTGGGGACGTCGTAGCGCCTCAAATCAGGAAAAACGGCTCCGTCACACCCTCAAAAATGTCTTTCTGGAGGCCATCACGGAGAGCTTTTGAGGGGAAAAGTCGTCGGGAGCAGGTTCAAAACTTTGCGGTGTGCACGTGATGTAGTCGGTTCCGCTTGAGGACTATCTTACTTTCTTCCACCATCATGCTCTCCTCTGACTTGGGCTCTACGCGTCTCTGCCAGTACATGATACGGGAATACAACTTTACTTGTGTGATCCGAATGATTCCAAGAGCATTGCTTAGTCTCTGTGTGCTCCAGGTACGTTCCGTTTACTGAGCGGTCATTGTCATAGACGTACACTCCCATTCAAAGACCACGCGTAGATTGACTTGTCTACCGAGACTCGCCTTGCACCACAGTCAGCTCTACGTCCCGAAAGACCAAACACCTTCCCCAGGTCTTTCACTAAGGCTCTTGCAGACCGTCGACGTCGCATGTTCATTGGTTCAGACATGCTGATGATAACTACGCCTACTCATTGGCTCGCAGGTCGTCGCAATGAACCTAGACTTTGTCGTCTGGACGCTGGATGGGAAGGAATCGTGCGTCGAATTGTCTTGCTTGTTCACACATATACTTATACCCTTCACTATAGATGCATTCCCTCCGCTATATCCACCGACCGCAACTAGGGAAACTACGCGCCTATCTTACCACTCTCTCAGTATTCTTGTCTAGCCGACCGACGTCGCCTCTTCATGTTTCATCGACGTCCTCGAATAATGCCTCTACGTCCCGATTATCGCTGGGCCTCCGACGACGACGGGGTGTCGACGATCGATTTACTAGTGGAGAAAGTCAACAGAGCGACATGTTGCCAATAGTCCTACGACTTGCATCTGCGGTAGGATTCTACACGTTGTGGAGCCCTTCCAGACTGACTCGCTCATAGTGTCACTTCCCTAATTGTAGACGTCGTATATCATCGGTGCATTCTCTATAGTCTGTATCTCCCCTCAAATGATCCATGTCCATTTTCATTGCTGTCCCGCACCATGCCCGAGGAATACGCTGCGATCTTGAGCGAGTATGCATGTATGGTGGCGTGCGCACTTCATCTTCTCTGTGATAGACGCACGTAACGAAATGCTTATCTGCTTCCAGTCTGAATCAGTCCTTTCGATTCATGGTTATGTCGAACGTTTGGACTCTCCGCCAATGCCGAACCAATGATGCAACGTCAGACGTCTTCACACGGAGAACGAGTTGGTTCAATGCCAACGTCTTGGATAGCAATAAGAGTTTCCAGGCAAGAATAATACCGCGATGACAACAATTCGAAGACACGGTTCATTTTGGATATTAATGTCAGCCAAGTGGTTTTAGGCAATATGGCATCACCTCCCGGGTAGAGAGTGATCGTGATGCTTATGGCGATGCTGGAGGGATATCCAGATTTCTGCGACATCAAGAGAAATGCTGGTACTAGTGAAAGGTTGGTGCTCTGTCGAGAGCGGGGGACGGGTGGGTATTCGAGCTTTGGAATGATGAAACCTGGCCTTGGGAGAACGGTGCTGGAGATCTCGAAATTGACTATTGCATACCTCTTTGGCTCAGGTCCCTTTGGACCCCGCGCGGAGAGAGGTCTACACAATTATGTCAGCTGCCACGACTCACTGGAGGCAAAAGGTGCATGTTAATGATTAAGGCTGCCTTTCCGCATATCTTCCCAGCGCAACGCGTGTGCGAGACTGCCATAGGTATACATTTTTGGAACTAGTGTGGCGCATTTCTTGAGCGGGATCGCTGGTACCTGCACGCGTTCAGCTTCTCCAGAATATATGCGGGTACTTACATTATCATAATAATATACTGCCCAACACGCAATTTCGGGGTCTGGACTGTACACAGCACACAGTCAGTGCAAGTCTATACAGCAAGGCTACACAGTTCCCAGGCTGTGGATGGCGATATCTTACATATGAGGTTAGCGATGGCGAAGAATTGCCGTCTTTTGAAGAAATACCTGTGGGACGAGCCTTGAGGGCAGTGGTCGACACCGCGTCCCACACTGCGCAAGTTACCTGAACGTCTCACAGCGGTGCCGGTGCGCGTTTAGCCTATAAAGGAGTAAATTCCTTTTCATTCCATAACAATACATACGCGGGCCGTATATCCTCACATTCATGCATTTCTTCCCATCTTCTATTCAATTCTCCAATGTGGCGTTATTACTGCTATCTGCCTTGTTCGCTAGCGCGCAGTATGTTATTTTCTCTGCTTTTCACTACTACACTTACACACACTCCTTCAAGCCCGCACTTACAGCGGAGCCAGCCTGACAAGAGTACGGAAATTAAGCTCTTTGAATACCCGGGCGCGATTGGGGAAGATATGACTCCGGTAGCTACGATCGCGCTTGAACAGCCCAGATATGGACATGAACCTGAAGGACTTTATTACGAATTTGAATGGGAAGAACCGGACAGAGTGAGTAGACCTGCGAAAGCCACAAGGATAGGCGAGTCAGGATACGATCAGTTGGTGGCTACGCTGAAACATGTGCGTCTCTTTTCCTGTATCTCTGGAATATCAAATGCCTAAGGATGTCCTTCAGTATGAGACATATATCACGTCTGGGCAGGATGACAAGCACCAGATTTGGGTCGTCACTACACGAGAGGTGGAAAGGGGCAGACAACACAGAACCGTCTGACTACCACCAACTCTTTACGGGCCAGTAACACATCTGATATCTGAGCATACGGTGAGCGACCTACACAATTTTATGCAGGATGTCTATAGTACCTCGACGAGGAGCATGACCCCCATATGTATTTCGATGCAACGTATATGAAACCCAACGATTACAAAACGCGAGTATATGAAGTGCGATGCTGCCGTCCGTATTGAACAAGGAAGGTCGGAATGAGTGAATTCAAGCTGAGAATAGATGAATGTTATACCTAGCTGGGGCCCCATGATCACCATCTGCTGTATTCCGCCGCGCCGTGACAGCCTTTCCGGTTGGTAATCACCGAGACCAAGACTGAGCCTCGAATGAAACATCGCACTGCACCGTTGCGTACTCGATCTCTGTCTACACCGCCCCACTCAGATCACCATCGCGATAATCAGTACTCAGGGCAAAGCGCCGAGGCTTCACTCGTCTTCCCTTGTCAAAGCTATCACTAAACATAATCCTATCCATGTTCCCACTACAATACGCTGTGTGGCGCTCGGCTAAAGTTATGTCATAATGTTAGTATTTCTACGAGTTTGGATCGTTTTGCCAGGCTGGTCGTCCAATGTGGCGCGTTGTTTATCGTATACCTGCAGATGTCAGATGTGCCGGAGGTAATGCTGGGAGATCGAATATTTGCGTTCATCTACGACTGCACCAATTGCGTTGGTTATAAATGGTTGTGATGGAAGAGCTAGAAACGATCCCCATTTGGAAGTAGTTGAACGCAACGGGACGAGATAATTTATCAGAGATACATGGTTATCTTCGCGCGCGATTCGGTATGCCTATACAGCTTGTATATACGGTATGTGTATCGTATATGTGGATATATGGCCGACATCGAGCAGGCTATATAAAAGTCATCGCGGTTTATTCGAAATTTCATTATTCAAAGTACATACGCAGGCCGTATACTCATTCTTCAATCCCACTATGCACATCTCCGCTTCTATAAAATTCCTCGGTACGGCGCTGCTGCTCCCTTCTTTGCTGGTTAGTGCTAGGTACGTGTCTTCCGCCTCAGGAAACATGGTAGTAATATTGTGATATGGTCTAGCCCGCATTCCCTTCGTTCAGCAGTAAAAGAGGTCACGATCATCAATCCTACCACATACGTCTCGGTGACAGTGAATCTCATTCAAGTCGGTGATTCGGAGATTCTCAAGGTTGAGGGCGGATGGGAGGGTACACCTGCCGCCGCTGAGAAAATGACAAAGTTCAATTATGACCATGCACTAATAGATGTAGGTATTACAGATGAGCTGTTGGAGTATGCCGCTGATGGAATTTGCATAGATTGAACAGAAGGCGCTGACCGAGCCGTTTGCCCATGGATATGATGAGAACAACCAAGACGATTACTATATTATTGAGGAGGATATGAGTAGAGGAGAGTATAATTCTGAGGCGGGGAATGACCCTTATCCGGGACGTTACTAGTAATTGGATCCTTCCCAGTGGCTCAGATTTTATGACAATCTTCCTACTACGCTTCTTCAGGATCCGTCGCATCCCCCTCTTGGAACAACTATGAATTAACCGCTGCTACTCCTTCGAAGCTGGTCAATAGCCTCCAAATTCGTCGAAAGCAAGGATTCTATCATTCCCTAACACTGCTACCGCATGTATCTACCACTGGCGCCTCCTCAAAACTCCCTAATTCACTGTCTCCCTTTCATTTTCCACTTTGTCATGGTGGTTGCTTGGTTTGCGCCACATCTTGTTTTAAAGTCACGGCCGAAGACATTCAACGAACTGGTTATCAATAATTGATCTGAGATTCAAACCTACTGCTCATCGAAATGGAGCGAGTATTGATTATCTGTACTGCGGAGGCGGTTCAAACCCATTCTGAATCTTTGCCCTCATCTCCCCCATCTCCCTCCTCAGCTGCTCAACCTCACTCCTCAAATAGATTCCCGGCACATCTGAGCTTGATCCATTCGTCGAATAACTCACGTCAGCTGATCCATCGCCCCGGTCCTCAGGTTGGGTAGGGTTCGTCATATGCATCAATCCCGCCTTCTCTGACTGAGGCGGGGGGGACATTGCAGGCACCGGCGGGACGGGATTAGCCAATGACGAATCGAGACTCGTTGTGCTTCTCTCTCCAACGACGAACGGGGGTCCTAGAGACTTGATCGTCGTGCAGATTGTACGGTTGCGCGTTGTATTCCTCCCCAAGGATTTCCGGCTGCTTCGATCGCTCTTTGCGCCCAAAACAGCCAGATTCTTGAGAACCCGCAGCGTAGCCACCGTGCTTGCGGCGCTGGTGACGCCTCCAGAATATGATGCCCCCTACGATGCACGGTTGGCGAATGGGTGTAGCTCGTCAAAAGGGCTGCAGGAGCGACTGATACTGCTGCATGTGGGTGTTGAAGGGACGCCATGTGCTTGATGTGCACTCAAGCCTGTGAGTGGGATGAGCGACTCCGTCTGGGAAACACGGCCGGAGGTGCAGAGGTCCATCCTCCCATAATGTAGCGGAGAGTGCAGGAATGGGCAGAACGACAGGCTATCTATCTCGTCATAGGCTACGTCCTTGGGTCAGAAACGCGCAAAAAGCTGGGATGCAAATACGCACTCATTTGAATCTTCCGATAATCGTTCAACTGACGCCTCTCAGCATTCCTCTTCATCCGTGTGCTATGGAAACATTGGACGGTGATGGCAGCCAGCAGGAAGTACGAAAGGTTTGGGGTTTTGACAAGTGCGCGCGCGGGTCGTGGGGCATCGTCAAGCTATCAGCTGGAGGGTTGCCGCTCGACGAGCAAATGTTGACGATAAACTGCATAGGGTCCATTGCGCGCTGGCCTTTGAGTTCTCCGAGCGATATCGACCAAGAGCATCGACAGGGAACGATGCTCTTGCGATTATTTTTGTGAGTCAGTCAGCGCACAAAATATTGGCTTATCACAGCGCACCTTTGATACATTTAGTAAATTCCTCCTTCGTGCCTACATGATGCGTTGTATGGGGTCCGTGAGCGCAACGATGTCGCTCTCTGTTGGGCGACAATGATGGAAGGAAAAAGGAAACCATGTGCTTGCACTAAAGCTTCCGCGCCCGAATAGGCAATGAACGTATGTCGAACTCACACCAGCTTGGGAAGGCACGTAGGGTTACCACGCCTCAGGTTCTAGGCAGTATCAATCCTTCCATCATAATGATGTTTCGGATATCCACCGGATTCTAATCAGACCACAGCCTCTGACGACGGGGCTGGGAGGTTCTAAAACATACCAGAATCTTCACCAAGATTGTGTCGACGTCTGGCACCTGGCTGGACACCTTGTCCTCCGAATTCTGTATTCTGTGAGTTGCACACACTGTATCTTTTTCAATACCCAGTTCGAGGTAGGTCTTCCTCGACCTTGGTGTAAAGTCACTGGACGGGATGACACAGCGCACTGCAAGTCTATACACCAATGCTACGCACTGGCAGTTCCCAGGCTGTGGATGGCGATATACCATTAGGTATGATATTGACGATAGGGGCTCGCCGCCATCTTATGAAGAAATACCTGTGCGACGAGGTCACTGGTCGACACTGCGTCCCGCACTGCGCAAGCTTCTCACAGCGGTACCGGGGTGCGTTTATAAAGAGGCAAATCCCCTCATTCCAAAACAACACATACGCAGGCCGTATATTGTCACCTCCATGCATTTCTTCTCATTTTCAGTCCAATTCTCTGCTGTGGCATTATTGCTGCTACCTGCCTTGTTCGCTAGCGCGTTGTGTGTTATTCTCTCTGCTGTTCATTACTGCGCTTACTAAAACTCCATAAAGCCCGCATTTACACGAGCGGAGCGGGGAACCGAACCCAACTTCACAACTCACGCTCTGGAATTACCCCGGACTTCGGAC
Source organism: Flammulina velutipes (assembly GCA_011800155.1). Lineage (NCBI taxonomy): Eukaryota > Fungi > Basidiomycota > Agaricomycetes > Agaricales > Physalacriaceae > Flammulina > Flammulina velutipes. The sequence continues at coordinate 2,144,040 of JAALGH010000011.1, forward strand.
GAATCGAATAATCGTAATTACGCCCGATGGTCCAAGAGTGCAAAATGAGCCTATAGGACATATCTATGATTTTCCTTATGTAGAACGAGGCCAACAGATCAAACCTGCGAGAGTCAAAAAGGTCAGTGAGGAGGCGTATGATTCAGAGGTGAATGGAGTGAAAGCTGTGCGTCTCTTCTCCACTGAGAAATTTTCAATGCTGACTTAGTGTCCTTAAGAATTCGACATATATCACGTCTGGGCAAGATGAGAGTTCAGGGCTTTGGGTCGCCTTTAAAGGACTGCCTCCGATCACAAGGGGAGATCAAGTCTGACTACCTCCAACTCTTTACCGGACAGTGACACATATGATATATGAGCATACAGCGAACTACCATCTCACTGTTATATAGAATGTCTATGGTACCTTGACGAGGAGCATGAATGCCGTAGTATGGATTTCGATGCAAACGTCGATGAGTAAGAAAGCCAACGATAACAAAATGCGAGTCCAGATGCGTAAAGACAGAATTAATACGATGAGATAATTAGCCAAGGATTCAGAAGGATCTGGAAGAGACGTCCCGTGTAGGACTATGCTAAGCCCGCTGAAGAAGAATAGCGAGGGATCAGCAGAGTTCGTCATTTCCAAGATGAATTGTCTTCAAGCTACAAGAACGGGATCCAAGTAATGTCCTCGATGAACGACGAAAGGATGCTCCTCTTGCCCAGCCAATACTCCAACAAGGTATATCCCAAATTACTAGCGCCGGACGTCGATGTCGGGCGCCCATCCGAGGAGACAATACTGTAGAAACATCTAATTTGTCAATAATTGTGTAGCAAGGAAATTCAAAATGTGGCGGTCGCCGGTCCGGTACTACAGGACAAACACGTGACCGATTGCGTGTCCAAACCAACCTCGGTTTTCTTCCACCTAGACTACCATGCGCTCCTTTCAACTTGCGCACGACGCGTCTCTGCCAGCGCACAATATGTGAATCTCGAAAACTGAATGATTGCAAGATGATCCTGTTCTTTGTGTGCTCCAGGTGCGTCCATTAGATCACTCTCTCCGCGTCTACTCAACGGCTGTCGTTAGACGCACGATCTCCATCCTGTCCAAAGGCCGCACATAGTAGTACATCGACTTGTCTACCGAGAGTCCTCTTACTCCACACCCGACATCATCCGCTATATTGCCATCATCATCTTCGTCGGGTCTTCCCCCCAGACTCTCGCTCTCCCCGTAGAGGCTTCCTGCAATAGACAGAGAGAGTCATCATCGACGTCGCATATCTTTTTCCCGTGGTACTGCAGAAACTGCCAGGGAACGAGACGGTCCCCGCGCCGGGATCCATAACACATACAATGACAACGACGTGCTGGCAATAACTAGCTGCCTGAGCATCGGCTCGCGAACAAAGGCATACTATGGAACTGAAACTAACCTCCAGCGTCTGGACACTGAACGGGAAAGAATCGTGCGTCGAATTATCTTGGCCTTATACGCATACACTTACTGCGTCGTGATAGACGTAATTCGCCATATCCACCGACCTCAATTAAAGAGAACTACACGCCGACCAATTATCTCTTGCCACCCCCTCGGTACTCTTGTCTCACCGACCGATATCGCCTCCTCAGGTTTCATCGATACCCTTGAAGAGAGGGCGGGGTGCTGTCAATGTGTCTACAAGCTACACCTTCGGTAGGATACTACATGTTCTGCAGCCCTTCCAAGCTGATTCTCAAACAGTGATCAAAGCTCAAAAAACTCACCGGTCACCTTGCAAAACCGTGTACGGCCGGTGCCTGTTCCATAGCCGTGCCACTACCGCTGTCCCGTACATAATGCAAACACTCCGACTGTCTTCGAATATGCATGGCGGTGTAATAAAATGCTTGTCTCCAGTCAATCCTTCCGATTCCTAGATCCTCGGTGTCAATTGTCTCTCTCTACCAACGATTCAGCATCAGACCACATGTGCATGGAGAACAAATTGGTTCGATGCTGCCTCGGATATCAATGGGGGCTCCCAGGCGAGTGCGATGACAACGATTCGTGTGAGAAAGACACGGTTAACAAGTAGTGGATATTCATGTTAGCCAAGGGGTGTCAGGCAATATGACACATCACTCCAGTGTCGAGAGTGATGTGGCGACGGTGGAAAAGAGGGATATCCGTGCTTCTGCGAAATCGAGAGTAGGCTGTCTACGCATGGCATATCCTAGTATCATCATTTGCGTTGGCACGTCTCGTAGTACTCGATCTCCTCCTGCACTGCCGTCAGTAGTCAACGATCACCATCCCAATGATCAGCGCTATCTTTACTTGTCATGGAACCTATCTCCCTCGCTAATTATAATCACAAGTAACCATTACTTCATATTATTGTTACAGTACGTCGGGCTGAACCATTGTCTGACCAGGCGGATGGCCTTCTTTCAGGGAACGATGGGGGTGCATTTTAATCTCCATATCTAACATTCGGCGGAGAATATCGTGAACGTGGCTTGGGTTTCTTTGAGTTTTTTGCGGTGCTTACTGCGCCCCGCCAATTGCTCTAGTACTGGTTCAACATCGTCATGACGGAGGACGTAGAAACTTTCCATTTCGGGAAGTAGCAGAACGCGCTATTGAAGGAAACGTGTACTAGGAGATGTAGGCATTGCAATGTACGGCCCAGTTTCCGTATACAGCTAATTTTAATGCTATCTATCGTTACACACACACACACACATAGCCATGGGACAGAGGCACAGGACGCTAGTGAACAAGATATAAAAGTGATAGCCTTCCATTGCCAAAAGCATTATCCAAGGTACATACGCAGGTCGTATACTTACTTCACAATCCCCACCATTACAATGCACTTCTCCACTTCACTCAAATTCCTCGGTGCGGCGTTACTGCTCCCCGCTTTGCTCGTTAGCGCTAGGTATGTGCTTTTCGATCTCCGAGTCGGGAAACGCGATGGCTTACATTGAAATGCAATCCAGTCCCCATTCCATTCGTTCAACAGCCCGAGACCTCACGCTCATCGATCCCGCTACGGGATCCCAGTCCGAGACGGTGAAAATCATCCAGAAGGACGACTCAAATGAATACACAGTCGTTGGTGGGTGGAAAAACACGCCTGCTATTGCGGAAAAGATGTCGAAGAGTAGATACAATTCGGAGTTGAAGATGGTGTGTTTCTCCTCTGATTGTTCGTGGTCATGTTGTTGATGGGCATCGGGTAGATTGACCAGAAAGGATTGGACAAGCCGTTTGCGCATGGGTATGATCAAGCTTTGGAGGAAGATTATTATATTATTGAGGAGGATGTGAGTCCAGGGGAGTATGATTCTGGGGCGGACGATGAGCCGTACCCAGGGAGCTACTAGTGGTGAATAGTGAGACATAGCCAAAATATATGTTGAAGGCAAACGAAAACAGATCCAATGGCTGATATTCAAGACAAGTCGGACGAAGTGAGCAGCATTACTTCATTGTGGCAAGACTATCGTAAGACGGCAAGAAATTTGATAGACTCGAAGGCGATCAAACATATGAGAGCAGGGCTTCGTCGATTATGCAGGAAGGCCAGGACGCAGCAGATAGTGCGTATATTCAAGCAGTATCTACAGCCTTCCCGAGGGATGTTAGTTTGACGTTGAAGCATTGGCGACGCGACGAACCTATACTTGCCACATGATGGCAGGTGGCGAAAGACGGTGAACCGGCCCGTCAAGCCGGTTCTGCTCTTGCTCCATACATTCATGACGTCCAATGTAGCTCCTGGTAAGAATGGTGGATAATGAGTACCTACAGGCTCATTTCATGGTCCATTCAATAGATATGACCTCTTCGGACGTCCTTCGAATCATTTTCAACCTATGACGACCGCGAGGATGATGCAGCGGCAGCAAGTCACAGATGTTGAACATCTCAGTCTGGCCCACCTACAGTACAACTGCGAAGGGTATGGGGCTCGTGATGGCTACATGGCTGGTGCCACGTGATGGTAATTTCCGGGATTTTTTCTTACGTTCAACGTTTGCCAGATGTCCACGCCCATACGAGGATGGGCCACCTCCATCATCACATTCCAAGTATCTCAAGAGGGACACATATATCTATGTGAATCTCTCACCAACGATTTTTCTCTTTGGTACGCGTTTACATCCTTCGTCGACAGGAACTCATGATAGCCAGGACTGAACCAACGTATCACTCGCGCGAGCATGCAGTCTATTCGACGTTGGTGTTGTTTTATCAATGTAGGGCCCAGCCAGTGGGAATGCGGCATCTCCAATACCCAACCTCGTCCCGAGAGGGAATGGGATTTGTGTCCAGTAAAATTACGGGGATCGGGAAGCACTTGGGCCATACATCCTTATGGAGACGTCATTCCCCGGGAGTCAACAGAACCGATTCCTCCCGGGAATTATGGTTGTTTCCTCGTCTGTGAGTCGTCTGTTTCCTCCTGCCAACGCTTCGCCTCACATGTCGATTTTAGATGAGATCGGGGGAATTCCAGCTGCGTTAGATGGATATCGCATTCGTTTATACAGCTTTAATCAAATGCCGAAGTACATTCGCTCGGAAAATATTGAAGCATTATACGATTTATCCTCCGTGCGTAAGTTGAATGATACCTGTTTGTTGTCTAATGGGTAACTCTACAGAACGACATTGATGATACACTGGCTTCAGTGTCGATGCGTGCTTCGAATGGTCGCTGTGATCTCACGGCAGATATGAATAATGTGGCGGCATCGTGGATATTCCCGCCCGCCTACGGAGAACTGGTATGAACTGGTTCCTGGAGTATCCAACCACTCTGACCTTTCTTAGTCAAAACGACATCTACCTGGCCTAAAACCTGATTACGATCCCAAAAACTACAGAGTCGCTGCGAATATCATCGTGATGCGAAGGGACTTGCACGTTCTGTTCTGGGACAACGCCTTTTCTTTCGACCCTACGGTGAGCTTCGCAGTTAATAATTATTGTCGTTGCTGACGAGATACATTTCTAGGAATACTACAAGGTTGTTTGCTTCCGTGATATGGGCGGGATGGAAGACGAACTACCGGATCGTCTGCGCATTGAGTATCTTGCACCAGGAGTCGGGGAGTATCTGAATATGCACTTTCACCATTCTCTGGTCGTTAACGTACGCTCTGGTGGCATTACTCGACAATAGTCGACTGATTGTATCACGGGATTCATGAACGAGTTTGAGTGTTGAAAGGGAAGAGTGAAACGCTTGAGGATGCGCGATAGGAAGCACCTCCTTGGAAGGTTATTCTGGCACAAGTGTATTCATGAGGGTTCGGAGAACTGTCCCATAGTAATCCAGAGCTCTTCTCCAAAAGGAGATGCGTTTGCGACACTTACATCTAACTTGACTAGCACAACACTTCGGGAACGTCATTGGAATTGAAGATGTCGCAACAAGCAGACGCCATGGTAGTGAGAGGCTTGACTTCCATCGTCCAAATCATGATGATGATGGGCGTACCATAGAGTCGCTATTACCCCAGTCGATTTCTGAATTCGGTCTCCTTCATCCTTCCCTCTTCTATCTTGAGGTAATGCGTGAAGACGTAGCACAAGGAGAATAGGCACATTGCATTTAGACAGTCAATTTACGCAAGCAAACCACAGAGAGAAATGGAAGAACGGGAAAGATTATCGAACACAAGTCTCCTTCAACATGATTTAGGCAAGCAAAATAGGCCCTCCCTGGCTGCTGTCCTTGACGATGGAGATAGAGCAGAGCCCGACTAAATGATGGACGACGGTCAATTTCTGGTAGCACGTGCAATATAAGTGATGGACGCACAAGAGTTCTCGTCGGTGCCTGCAAGAGCAATAACTTGACCGAACGTCCCAAAAGACGTTCCCGGGTTGGGAGGGGATCCCCAGGGTCCTTGAAGAACGAAGATGAGCAGCTGCTCAGAATTTCAGTATAGTACCATGAACACTCTTACCTTGGACAGTTACTCTGCCTTTGTCAGCCTCAAAGACGACAAGACTCAAGCTTCCGATGTTCTTGTCAGTGTCCCTGCGCCCGAAGACGCCGACTATCCATTGGTTCTCTGTGAAGAGTTTCAGTACTTTCATGAGACTATAGTGAACGAAGGGATCGAACCCAGGATGTCGGCGGAGTAGTATTCGCTCGAGCTGGTTTTGCGCCCGTGCAACGGATGGGATGTCGAACCATCCTTGAGCTCGTAGGTGGGCTGGATTCCGTAGACACGGTCGCCAGCCCAAATTTCAATCTTGGTGATTCTTTCGATGTTCTGCTCGACTGGGAACTTTCCGTCTGTGGAATGGCGTTAAGTACAGCATTATGAGCGGAGATGGAGACGTTGACTGACGGTCGACGAGGTCGTTGAAGGGTCTGTAATCCTCCTGGTTGACACCGACGGCTGCGGTCTGGCTGATGCTACCGAGAAGGCTGGCGTAAACGTTGGTGTTCTGGGGCATGTTGATAGAGCTGATAGTAGCGGACAGTTGAGGTGAAAATGAGATGAGGAACTGTGATACTATGCGACCCAATGTAAGGCGTTATTTATACTGTTCAAAAAGACGAACATTATTCCGTGAAGAAGGGTGAAATTACCACACGCAATGGAGAAAACGCCACAAATCCGCGATGACATCCGTATCGCAGGCATTTGGGACTTCCGATGTTGCTGTGAGATGGTGCCACAGCTTCCGTTCCAGTCACGGTACCGCTCCCATTCACCAGAACCATGGTATGTTCGAGAGAGCTGTCTATCTGTTATCGGAGGTTTGAGCTCCCGATGTCGAGTTATTGATTCAATGCCCTCACGTATATGATTCTAGGTCCTGCCAGTCCTGCGTGAGTGTTTGGGATCACAGCGCCACAGAGTGATTACTGGTCATGGGAACACTTGAAATGAGGTGACCACGAAAATCGCGGGAGCGTAAGACATTTGTCAATTACCGGACAGTATTGAACTGGTGACATGGCTATTCAGTCGTTGTCCAAGAAGCTTCGCATTTACCCATTCTACGACTCGACGGGCGCCCCGAGTGCCCTTCACTGTACACAGGTAAGGAATAGCTTGAGTTTGACAGATGCGCTTTGAAGGAGCCGCTGGATTCGAGAGGCGACGAGTTGCTACGAAGTGAAGTCTGCCGGCCCGGTTCTTCTTCGAGATAATGAATCATGGCCACATTGAACCTAGTCATGAGAATTGGAGATGAGAAGATGAGCAAGACCAGTCGCAACAGTTTCTAGTCTTCCATGTCACTCTCCCCATCAATGGCCGTGCGCCACAACGTTGAATCGTATCCGAATCGTCGAATTCAGCTCAGTTGGGACACGGACTTGAAGGATTTGAGGTGGTGGTTACCAGTGCCATATCCTGCCTGCGAAACTAAGGCCGTACCACAGGCATCAATTGTATTTGTACCACACTTGGAAGTACATCGTTAAATAGACGCATTCTACGCTCTAACAATTGGCTCCCAGAGCAATTAGTCGGTCATCCTCAAGATTGATATGTGTCGTCACAGAATCAATCATCATTAATCGTCCATGAATATCAAGGCATAGACGAACGTGATGCTAAAATTTCCATTAGCGCCACAGATTCTCTGAATTCCAGACGATGCTTACTTGTACCCTTAAAGGAGACGTCCAAACTTGCCATCGCGCTTCAAGCGGTTGAAGTTGTACATAGTCCTCTTCTCGGGGGAAGCGCTAGCGCAGGAGCTAAGTTTGTTCGGAGCTACAGTGTTTATTACTGAGCACACACTATAAAATACGAGATGGAGGAACGTACCAGGCGTCGAGCCTCCGCCGCTCTGTCCATTGCCATTCCAAACAGCAGGACCAGGAATCACGTATCCGGAGAATTCAGAACTATAAATATCAAACTGGATACCGGGGGTGGAGTCGGTGTATGCGCTGGCTAACGATTAGACCGTCTTCTGTTACAAGCTTAGATGAAGGAACCATACCCGGGGAATGCGACGCCAGCGGGAAGAGGGGTCGTACCAGAGCCGGTTACGGTAATCTGGTTGCATGAGGGATCTATGATGTCGACTGTTAAGATGTGCTCGACGCAATTTAATGGACGACAAAACTCACAAAGTTGGACGCCACGGGCAGGGTTGGCGCTGTAAAGAGTGTCGGCTTCGTGTAGAGTGATGAGTTCAACGCGCATGAGGTAGTCTCCGGGAGCGAGACTCGAGGGGATCTGAAAGCTGACTTTGCCTACAATCGTAGACGATCAAAACTTTGTCGATGGTGCAAGATTATCACGTACCAGCATTGTTCTTCATCTTGACAACGGCCCATTCGGAGCCGTCGAATCCGTCTTCAAATATCTTCACCCATGCAGCTTGACCGGGGGTCGCAGTCTAGAGATGAAGCGTGAATGTGGTTTCCAATCTATCTATCGCAGTCGCGGTGCACCTTGGGGGCCAAATAGACAACGATGGGTCCGACATGACTGGCATCGATAATGTCATCGCCACTGCATAAAAGTTCTGTCAAAGACAGCCCAACACGACTGTACTGACCCACGAACCGGACATTGTGGAACCACTCCGAGGTGACAGTCGATCCGGCGGGAACAGAGACAGAGCTAGCAACAGCGGTAGTTCCACCGACGTTGCAGAACATATCATTTCTGGAAATAGGTAAGAAAGATCGGCTACATCTATGTCATTGAGAGCTTACGACGTGAGGTCCTTAACCGGGTTGTTGTTGGGTGGCTGGCGTAGGTATTTACCTTGGCCGTCGCCTTGGTCGGTACCGGCGACATGGAGAGCCCACTCGCGAGAATGAGCAGAGACGAAGGCGACGCACGAAAGAATGGATGATACAAGCGCGAACTTCATGATCGTTGGTGGGGTGAAGCGAATGTGAGGAGAACAGAGGGACGACGAAGATGGACTCCGAGAGAAAGACAAGAGAAAGGATGCAGCACAAAAGAGTAGGAGAGGCTGCTTAAATACCGTGCATGCAGCGTTGGTTGCAATGCAACGGTGAAGGGATATTCCATGTTTCCCTCGTAAAGTAGTTCGAAGGCAGAAAGGAGCCGAAGTAAGGCCTGATATGTATCTGCGGCGTAACAAGAGAACATATGCGTCCTTCGAGGATGTGGATGCCGTAGAAACGAGTCCCGGGCGTCACAGCGGACTCTTTACAATCAGCCTACATTCAGCGAAAGGATACAATGGTAGATCTGTGCATAATCAGCAGATAGCAACCTCGAGGAAGATCTGCGGGGACTACCTCTGCCATGTTTTTCCTTCTTCAAGTTATGTCTTGTCTAAAACAGCAGACATCGAGGCTGCGACCGTCGCTTGCCGTTATCTTCACGCGAGTATCGAGCGTTGGAAGGACGTCGTATTTCCTGGCGCCACTTCCGAGAGTTCTCAGTCCACAGGTTGCGTAAAGCGATGCGAAGATCGGAGTCGCAAGGTGGGTAGCGGAGCGCTGTCCATGCTGAATTCCAAAGACGACATAAATGGAGATGTGATATTTGATGGCTTCTGTCGTTGGTCGTCGGCCAATGCGTCCAGGAGTTTGGGGGTGGCTGGTAGGCACGAAGCGAAGGCGCATGAGTCATGGTGTATGGTGGAATGGGATTTGGCCATATTGCCATGTAGATATTGGTCGTTCCGGGAAAGTTGGCGTACACATGAGCCTTGGAGACAGGCATCTTTCAGGGCATGAGCAAAAAAGAAGCATGGACGTGGTGGACATGAGGTAGCTCGAGCGACTGTTTCAGAATTAGCAAGTTAATCGTTCTGAGCCACAGATGGCGTACCCCCAGCGACACACGTTTCGAGGTATCCAGCTCCTGGGACGCGGCGTCTAAAAGACGCAGATGTGGTCATACGGCGCTAGCGGCGCTCGGATCGCCGTTGAGATCGACGGTTGTTAGCCAGCCGGGAAGAGCCAGTTGCATCGTATTGTGATTACGCGGATTAGTGTCTGAATCCCAGAGTGAGCGCGTCCGTGGTGGATGGTCATCCTGGCCGAGCTGCTTGATGGTAGTCGTTGTCGTTGATCAGAGCGTCTCGCAGTTTGCCGTAATGGTCATCGTCTTGGGCATCAACAATATTTTTTAGTTTTCAGTTTTGTACTAGAGGCTTTTTGCAGGAATATATATTGGAAACCGATAAAACATACTACGCGAAGTTAAATGCAAAATGTCAACACATCATCTAACTGTCCAGTGCCTTTGAGGCCAAAAAGCGGCAAGCGGAGGGCGTGAAATGAGCTCGACGGGACAGTGAAGCACCAAGGTTTACTTGAGATCCCTTGAATGGGTGAAAATGGACTACTTCCTCTGCATACTCACCTCATTGAGTAGATGAGCTCTGGGTTTCATCAAGGCATATGATATGTACTAGCCTTTCCTTAATGTCGAAAAAGCTTGATATATATCGGTGCAAAAAGCCTCTACTGAGCGTTTTAAAACGTTGGACGAGTATCACGCATGCGTCTGAGGTGCAGTGGTGGAACCATTTGTTAAGGACCCGCCGTATTCAAATTTGGGCATCCTTTCCCACGGTTGCTTTGGAATCGAACCTCACCGATGAAACCACACGTACCTAGTTAAATCCAGTACGGCAGCCACGACATGACTCGTGTACCATCGACGTGAGCATGATTCAAGCTCCTAATTTTTGGTCGAATGCCCAGGTAGGATCTTTTTGCCTGTTCGCGAGCCCACCGATAAAATCCACCCATCTGTGGCTATTTCAAGTTCCGGATTGAACATATCTCCTTTCTAGCGTGTATAACTCTTTCTGATGATCTTTTTTGGGCGAACATCTAAGTGCCAACTCGCCATCCAGTTCCTCATACGTTCACACGGGTATGAGAATGCATTTCCACAAAACACAGCCCCATTTCCCCTCGCCCACCGTGTTCTATGTTTTGAGCCTTGTCGTTCACTCTCATCAGCCCACACTCCTTCGCTTCTTTCTGCCTGGCTCTTAGAATTAACTCTATGTTATCCCCTCTCGCCCTCGTTACATTCATCGGGATATGTGTGCTGGTGCACGCGCAGTATCTCTATCCCGCTTCCCTTCCCGCTGCTGTTCGTTCTCCCTACCTTAACGCCTACATCTCTATGGTTGGCCCTCCCTCTCAACTATGGACTCAGCACTGGAATTTGCAAAGGGTGAGTTTCCTCGCTGTCCTCACCTGTTTGCCCGACTTATTCGTATCAATATGCAGAACTTGGGATGGACTGGCTCCATTAGAGTAGACTATGAGCTGTATCAACTATGGGGAGCGTTAGGGGATGTTTCAGATATCGTCAGCGTCGAAGTAACACCCACCCGTTCCATTATTCACTTGATTGCGGGATCTATGGATGTCAAAGTGACATTCCTCAGTCCCATAGAGGTGCGCATCCTAATTTCTCTACTCCTCTCTTTTTTCATTGCGAATCCTAGCCCGACGATCTCGTCCTTCAGTCATTGCCATTTTCATACGTGTACGTGGAAGCGTCGTCGAACGACGGGGAAACCCACTCCGTGGAACTATATTCTGATATTAGCTGTGGTATATCTGCTATGCATTCCATAGTACTTACACATACTGATCATGACTCCAGAATGGATCTCCGGAAATGACGCGAGTGAGGCAACATGGAACACTACCGAGATTGATTCCACAACTTTTCATCAGTGTATCCGACGTCATCCAGAGATTGCGGGCGAAATGAAAGACATGGTAGAAGACGGAGTGGTCTATTACGCTTTGTCTACGGTTTGTCTCCTGGTTCTCATCTCGAGCAGTAGATTGATGTCTCGCAGAGTGCCGCCAGTACTTATCGAATCGAGAATGCTACTATTGCTGGACCAACCTTTGGAATAGTAGGTAACTTAAAGAACGGCAGTGCGAGTACAACGTCCAGTGCTATCCGTGATTCGGAGTGAGCGTCACCTCGTACTTGATGTGTTATATCGACCAACATCTACTAGCCATTACGTCGTTCTTGCACACGCTGTTCGCCTGGGTGATATCACGAACACCTCCTCCCCCGTAGTCTGGGGCATTGGCCTCGTTCGCGACCCCGCTATCTTAATGGCCTCAACGTCGGGAAATTCAACTCGGCATTCATACTTCTTCACCGAGTATGACACTGTGGATGATGCCGTAGGCCCATCTCCGCTAATTTTAATTCTCGCTCATTTCAAGATTTGTCTAGATTGGTTTCTTCATGGGAGATTTCAGCAATGTTCAACAACGCGCAATTGATCTTGACGAGAGAGTTCTCTCTGACGCAAGAGCAATATCTGAAGACTACGCTGATCTTATCTCCCTTTCGGCTCGTCAATCTCTGGCTGTCGACATCACTGTATCCAGAACTAGCGAAGGCGGTTTCAACACTTCGGATGTCATGACATTCATGCGAGATAATGGAAGCTCACGGTGAGTAGTTATCATCGCTCGCCTTGCGTGAAGATAATACTCACTTTATTAGGCGCTCTAATCCTGTCGAGACGATATACGCGGCTTTCCCGATATATCTGTATTTCAACCCCAGCTGGGCTGGGTCGCTATTGTCGCCACTCTTGAGCTATCAATCCTCATCAATGTACTCTCATGACTACGCGTGTCCTGATTTAGGTGAGAAACAGTCCCGGGAGTTGAGTATATGTCTGAACGACTAGCAGGTGCCAATTACCCATATATCGACGGAAACAGCGATCCCGGCGCATCGCGTGCCATTGAAGGTGCGCCGGTGACAGGAATCTCGAATACCTACTAATCCAAGTTGCAGATTCTGGAAATATGCTCATTATGGGTTGGTCCCATGCTCGGTTCTCGGGCGACATCTCCATGTTGCATGAATATGTGCGAATTATTCTACCATTGCCTTTTATATGGACTAACCTGATCGTTCTCATACTTAGTATTCGACATACAAATCTTTCGCCGATTTTTTGATCAATAACGATGTCGTGACACCGAATGAATTGTGCGTTGTACAGGCTTCTCCAAAGGATGTTTCTCATGTGATTCTAGCGAGGACGCGGATGGTTTGAAAACTGCGAACATGACCAACCTTGCGCTCAAAGGAATTATTGGAATCAAGGCAATGTCAGAAATCGCTTCCGCGGTTGGGGATGATGCGGATGCGAACTTGTATTCGGTACGTCGCTATGGTCATCCGTGAGATATACTGTACAGTGGCTAATTGGTATATCGTTGCAGAGTCAAGCAGACGAGTTCGTCCGAGAGTGGAAGAGCCTTGCGACACCAGAGGGTCATTTGGTGTCTACCTACAACAATCGTACTTCTTGGGCTTTGATATACAACCTGTTTGCAGACAAGTTGCTCGGAATGGGATTGATCGATGATTCTGTGAGCAATTTCCCCTCATCGGGGCTGTAATGCTGACGAAATATAGATTTATGCTGCACAAGACACGTTCTATGCAAACCAGGCCCAAATCGCTCAATCATTCTGTTTACCGTACGATAGCAGTGCTAACAACGAAGTCAAGTCGCGTACGTCTTTTGAAAATCTAACCGTCGTTCATTGACTTAATCCATATTTAGATTGGACTATGTTTACAGCAGCCGCAGCGTCTGATACACAAGTACGAGATACCTTAATCTCAATGGTCCACACCAAGGCTGCGTCGAATGAGTCTGTGGGAGTCTTTCCATCGACATATAACGCCACCGATGGTTCGAGTATCTCTGGAGCGGCTAGCCCTGCACAGGGAGCCATGTTCGCCATACTATCGCTCAAGTAAGTCTTCTCTTAAAGTACCTTTGAGTGATTTAATTCTATATAGTTTAAAGTCCAAGTTATCAGCGACTGACACAGATCCCAACGGTTCGGATTCACCAAGCCCTAGGAACATTACGGGCGTCATCGTTGGTGGCGTGGTTGGTGGCCTGGCCGTACTTGCTCTCATCGTGGGGGGTATCATATTCTGGAGGCGTCACCAACGCCGCAAGCACGGTGGCTACGCTGCGGGCTCTCAAGAATATGGCTGTTTTGGGCGCAAAGAGCGATCGGAGCCGCCGGAAGTCCTTGGGGAGGAATACAACGCGCAACCGTACAACCTGTACCACGATCAAGTGTCGAATACTAACCTAGGACCCCCGTTCGTCATCGGAGCGACACGGGCAACGAGTCTCGATTCGTCGTTGGCTAATCCCGTCTCGCCGGTGCCTGCGATGTCCCCGCCGCCTCAGTCAGGGAAGGCGGGATTGATGCGTATGACGAACCCTACCCAACCTGAGGACCGGGGCGATGGATCAGCCGACGTGAGGTCTTCGACGAATGGATCAAGCTCGGATGGGCAGGGAACCTATTTGAGGAGCGAGGTTGAGCAGCTGTGGCGGGAGATGGAGGAGATGAGGGCAAAGATTCAGAATGGGTTTGAACCGCCTCCGCAGTATACATAATCAATACTCGCTCCATGAAATTTCGATGAGCAGTAGGTTTGAATCTCTGATCAATTATCGATAACCAGTTCGTTGAATGTCCCGTAGTTCTTCGGCCGTGACTTTAAAACAAGATGTGGCGCAAACCAAGCAACCACTATGACAAAGTGGAGAATGAAAGGGAGACAGCGAATTAGGGAGTTTTGAGGAGGCGCCAGTGGTAGATACATGCGGTAGCAAGGCTTGGGAATGATAGAATCCTTGCTTTCAACGAATTTGGAGGCTATTGACCAGCTGATGGAGTAGCAGCAGTTATTTCATAGTTGTTCAAAGAGGACGAACCGACGGATTTCGAAGAAGTGGAGTACTGGAAAGATTGTGCTCTCTTCCTTGGAGGCCTTATGATTGGGAGTATTCCATGTTCGACATATGCCCATCAAGCGATAAATGTGGCGCGGGAAACATGTAAGCTAGAATTCTCTTCGAATTGATGGCATGGCTCATGGTTACATAAATTACAATGAGCGCGCTAATACACGTCATAAAATCTGAGCCACTGGGAAATAAGGGAGTGAAACAAGAGTTCTCTTGTTCTTCCCGGAATTGTTTTCCAAGCTTAGCCGTGAGAAAACACACACGGACAACATATAAAAGGAGGGCATCTCTGTCGCCACTCCTCATCACCCAATGTCTTACTATCGGCGCTCATCCGCCATCGATGTCACCCTGTTAAGTGTATCTCGATACCACCACGAATACCCTACCTCAATGAGCCGCTCCCAAGACCCCTTGCTCTGGAAGACGCTCGTCAAGGACCTGTACAGCAAGTTCTCCGACAAGGTGTGGTTGGCGGAGATACTCGACAAGGAGAAGGATGAGTCTTTGTACCGGGTATGCGCCACATATGGAGACTCCATGTATTACCACTACACACGGTCTCATTTGAATAGGTGAGCGTAGTTGTTCGTCAGTGGCTCCCGTGTGGATGTGGCTCAACCATTTATAGGTTCGACTTTTGCCGGAGGTTCGCTATGAAAGACGAGGATCAAAGGACGCCGACCTCGGAGTTCGATCTCTTCGTTGGGGATTTCCTTCGGCATGAATTTAGGAGTGCGAATATTGATACGAGATACTGTGTGGCGTCTCGAGAGGGTAGAGGTTGTCTCCCTGCTGGTTTCTCTCAGATGCTGGTCGAACTGTGCAAGGACACATTCGCGGTTGTCGATTTCATGGAGTTATGTATGTCCCACTATCTTTTCCTATCTATCTGGGCTAACTCTATACTCCCCAGCGGCGCGCCAGCCATTCACCAGCGACCTCGACCGGCTCCTCCGCAATTTCTGCTACCATGTATTGGTTAAAGAAACCGCCCAGAGCCAATTCTCGCTTGACGTATGGGAGAGACATAGTCGAAGTATGTACCGGACGTACAGCTATCTGCGCCATGAGTTGGACAACCGGCCACAAGAGTACGATGTCATCCGGACCTTCCTGGGAAACCCCCAGTTCAACGACAACAACGCGGATGAAGTTATGAAGAGGTACTTGATGTCCACTGCGTTTTTGAATATCGTCCTGCGGGGAACGAAGGACAAGCCGGCCGCGAAGAAGGTTTTGAAGTACATTAAGGAGGCGGTGGAAGAGGTTGATGCGTGTAAACGGGCTACGTTCTTTCCAGGTGAGTTGAGTCATTCATTACTTGCGCGGTTTGCTAATGTTGCTGTTAGATTATTCCAGGAAGATCATCGGCGATGGCATCTGCGACCGACTTCTCAAGGGAATCCGCCTTGTATTGCAGGCGCAATGTGTTCGTGATGCTCAAACGAGGATTAGGGCCCAGACTTGGAGAAGTGCAGATGATTTGAAGTTATCTGCGATCGAGGATTATCAACATCTGGCGAAGGAGGGGTGGATGCCTTTGACATTCGGATGGAAGGATAAGATTGATAAGTGGGTAAAGAAGGTGGATGCGAGTTGTGAAGAGCATGAGGTGGCCTTGCTGGAGGCAACGGGATTAATGGATTACTAGGAATGGAATTAACATAGTTTGCGTACTAGTGGGGCGATGTTTTACGGTATTTGAATGCATGTAATTCACGACTCCGCTCCGAGTGATGGCAGACATTGAAAACGAGTAGGCGTCAAGAACTTGGTGTTCGAACTATATATGTACATTGCCGTTAGACTCAGTCGAAGACAGACAAGTCGAGCACGTACATGGAACATGACGGGAGCAACTTCGCCATCCTTCTAATCCTAATCCCCATTCTCATTTATGATGACCCACCATACCGGAGGACTCTGCCGATCTCTACCTGCTGCAAGCACCGTGTTATCACTGGCCTACAAAGAACATCTTTCAGTATCTTGGTTGAATAATAAATGCAACTCACCTCAAATGCACGTGTAACTCTCTCGAGCCAAGCTGCGCGGTCCCCGTAGAATGGCATCGCCTCTGCGTTTCCTATACCATCCCACCCCTCTATAATTTCCCAACATACGCCGTCCCATCCATTGAGTGTCACTGGGGCGAATGTTTCGAATATGCGTTCAGTGGCATGTATATCTTCGCCATTGGTCACTATCTCTTGGACGTTCGCCGTTCCGTATAGCGAGAGTCGCACGGCATCCTGAAGGACAGAAGGTCGAGGGCTACACGTCCCGCAAAGTGTCAGAAATACATGCAAAAATACCCAGAGAATGGCAGGACATACAGTTCGTGCCTGAGGGCGCTGGTGAGATGCGCTGATAGCGTGACTGAGCTGACAAGCTTGAGTGAAGACTGGAAGATGTGCATTCTATGTTATGGTCCTGCGTGTCGTTAGTATCTTCTTCTGGGGGCCGCTGTATGGTGGGAATTGCCAGCGTATGTAGCGATTGATTTGGACCGGGCAGATTGAATGAGAAACTAACCGCAGGTCCCGTCTCCTTTTGTAGTGGAGATCATCAGAGTTTCCGTGAGGTGCGACAATCACATACACCGCGCGGCCTTGTTGCGTGCGATACCGACGACGATGGACCACAAAGCTGTGTGGTTGGAGTCTTGAAGGCGTTCAAGGTTCAATCGTCTCTAGGATACTCAACCGTAAGGACATTGGTAGGGCGATCGTAGTCGAGCTGACACGTTTCCCGTTGCCTGTGGTAGGGAATCTAATGGATCGTCGTCCGTGATTACAACTGACAGCCAAAGGGGGCTCATGAAGATCGACAATAAAGTACTACCTACTATGAGCGGACGACATTGATCCGACGACCGTGGGGTGGGGAGCTCGGAATTGGAAGGATTGCAGGCGAGGGACCGAGCCATAAGAGAAGCCGATCGTTACAACAGCGGAGCTATTCCACTACGAAACGTTGTACATGCAAGACGAGCTGGTCCCTCCCCGGAAGGTCGGACTTGGAGGAGCAGTCTCTGCGAATATCCCCAGATTTGCGAGCGTTCTGCCGCTGGCGGGGGTTTGCATCTATTGGCTATTCGCGAGGTCGCTGCTTTGGTGATGCGTAGTTTCGGATGGATAGCATAGTCGGAGAGCTACCGCGTTCGCTCGTATGTCCGGTCGAGGTATGCAGGAAGAGAGATTGGGCGATCAACCAAGATTGGGTCTCTGAAATCCGTAGTGGAGACAGCCTAAGGAGGCGCCTGACGCGCACCGGGATCTTGACTCAAGAAAGATAAAAATAAGTGTAATCGTCGTGCATTCTCGGTCTGGTATGAACACGGCTAAATATAAGGGAACGCTGCGAGATCTTAGATGTGGCGCACGCATAGCAGTGGGGTAGCCGTACCAAATGACGGTGTTCGAAGACATGATTCGTCTCGCAGAAGAGCGCGGAACTGTTCTGTCCAAGATGATCGAATCATGGAAGGTGGTTGGGCGGCGATGACAAACACGGCCAAGCACGGGCTGATCCCTTTCTTCAACGACGTTGACGTTTGCCTCCATCCTCGACATTCTCTAATTGCGAACGCGTTTTCTGGTCGAATCATGGCATCGTGGACACCCGACCCCAGCGGTCTCGCGCAGATTCTGCAAACAATCCACGAATCGACCGATATGAGCGCGGCCGTCCAAAAAACATAACCCAAGTACGTAGCACGTCCTATCGCAAGTCTATCTGCTCATCCTGCTCTCCTTTCGCCAGACACCGAACAATGTCACGCGCGTACCCGACTACTTGGGCTAGCTGGCGTACATCCTCTGCTGGATGAGGGACGAGGAGGAAAGGATTCGCAGCATCGCAGGCTATCTCGTCAAGAACAACTTCGAGTCAGTCTTATGCCGTCTCCCGAGGCCGCTGAGCTCGTCAAATCATCCGTCACCAAAGCCCTCAACGACTCGAATGCTATGATTCGCGACACAGCAGACCAGGACTTCGTCGCGGACCCTCGAACCGAAGAACTGGCCAGAGTGCATGCAGTAGCTGGTAGCGATGCTGGGCATGGATCGGGGGATGAGATCGATCGGCAAGAGGTAAGCGGTGTAGCCCTATTCTCCGCCCCCCACCGTTGTTCTAACGCTATGCCCAGGCCGCATGCAATGTCGTCGAAGGGGCATGTGAAGACTATCCCCGCAAGATGGACGTGAGAATTCCAACAGGACGCGTCTGCTGCACTCCATGATTCTCATACTCCACACGCTCGCCAACCATCTATCGTCCAAAATGGAATCTCGCGCAATCGTCTGTTTGTCCCCGGAGAGCTCTAGTTATTCTTCGTTCACCCTGACACCTTCCTTGCCGCTCTCTTCAGATGCGCCTCCGACGACGACGCACCCGTCCACCGACACCTCTGCCACGACCTCGTCTTTATCCTCGCCGCCCGTCCAGAGCGTCTCATGCCAGAGATGAAAAATGTGGCTGAGTATATGCGCTAAGCACGTGGCCCTTGAAGCCAGCGAGTTTTGGTTGACATTCGCCGAGGACCAAGAATTGTCGGGTTATCTCCACCCTCTGCTTGCCGGGGTCGCACCCGTGCTGCTCGATTGCATGGTCTACGGCGAGGACGATCTCCTAAGGCTCGACACCTATACAGTCCCCGACAAAGATACCGACATCAAGCCCCGCCACTACGGTGCAAAGTCACACGGGTCGAGCATGACGATGTCCCAGACGAAGCTCCGAAGAATCGTGTCGGGATATACGGCGAGGGGATATTCAACGACGATGCCGACGACTTTGACTACGACGACGCGGCTTCGGTGACGACATGTCCATCGAATGGAATTTTCGCAAGTGCGCAGCCGCCGCCCTCGATCTTCTTGTCGTTTTCTTCTCTGGCGAGCCGTTGACCGTCTTATTGGGAGGATAAACTCTGGAGCTCGAATTGACTCCAGAGAAAAAGTGGCATCTTCGCTCTTGGTGCCATGGCTGAAGGCTGCATTGACGCTATCGAGTCCACGTTGGTGCCATATCTGATAAACAACCTTAACGATTTCAAGGTGAATATCCTTCCATTTCTATTTTGACTTACTATCGCTGATAATCTATCCACAGCCGTTGGCTCGCTCGATATCTTGTTGGACGCTAGGTCGATACGCCAGCTGGACGACCTAGCCCGAGGAGCACAAGGTGACATACTGTGTTCTGACAGTGGAAGGGGTTAGTCGTCTAACCTCGTCAAAGCGCTTATACTTACCTTTGGGTCTAGCGCCTTCGTATGGTACTTGACGTGCGAGAAGGTGGCTGCACAACGTCTTTGCGACCTCGAGGAAGATGCTGATCCCGGTTCCTCGACCCGGTGCTCCGCAAGCTGGTCTTTGTGTTCGAAAAGTAACGGCACAAGAATATGTGGATCCCCTACGACGCGGTAGGCACGCTCGCCGATGCTGTTGGTCTCTCGAATCCTGCGTACGTCGAGATCCTCATGCCCCCCTCTGACTTTGGGCTGGTCAGAGCTCAAGAATGACAGTCCTCGAGGTATGCTCTCATGTTTTGCGTCTCCGCTTTTGCTCATCTATGGATTGCAGTGTCTCTTGTCTGTAACGATCAGACAAAAACTGTTCTGCAGCTCTTGACCCTCCAGGCGCCGGTTCGACAATCTGCCTACGCACTCGTTGGCGACGCTGCTTCCCCGTCCTTTGCCCGCACATGCCAAGCTTATCTTGACGCGCGACCCGGAACCGAAGATAGAGTTTATTAGTGCTTCCAACAGCGCTGCTTGTTCTGTTGGCTGGGTAGTCATGCGCTATGGACGAGGTGAATCTGTTTTCTCTTCCGTTACTTATCCTTGACGCTCACTCGTTTTCAGGTGACTCTGAGTTACAACAAAGGGTCAACCTACTCGTCGCTCGCCTCATCCCCATCCTCTCGAATCCCAAGGCGCCCCGAGGAGTCTCCACGAGAACGTTGCCGTTTCGATTGGTCGGATTGGGCTAACTTTGGTTGCCTCCCATCTGGTCAAGTTCGCCCAAGCTTGGTGCCAGGCGCCCTACGGGACTCGCGACAACGAGGAGAAGGACGCTGCGTTCTGGGAACTGTACACGATGATCGAGGTCAACCTGTGAGGAATCGCCAAGGTTCGTGAATCCGCTTCTTGCACCGATCCTGATACTAACGATTTCTACAGATTCTGCAACTGGAACTCGCCTTCGCAGGAGCTGAACACCATGTTCCAGCAACTCCTCCTCGCTTTCAAGAACCACGACGATGCTGGATGGGCCGCCCATGTCGCTGCGTTCCCGCCCTTCATTTAGGAACGTCTTACCGCATGTTGCGGTGTACGATCAATAACTTATTTACTTGCCTTATGGTGGGCTCGTAGCAGTAGTGGCCGTAGTATCTCTCGTCGTCGTCCATCATATAACGCAGCTCCCTTACGTCTCGTTTCCTCTAGCAGTAGTCATCCGTGCTTATTTCTCTATAGGTACTGTAGCATTGGTAGGTAGACACCTTCGTTGTATAGTTTTCGTTTTCTCACGTAGGATTTTATCACCCTTCATGGCAGGGATAATCCAGTACGTAATCGGTGCGGTACGAGGAGCTACATCTCGCTTTGACAAATGAGGGGGTGTTATTACTGAACGCTGCGAAGTAGTGGTTTCTCTGTTGTCGCTCGTCTGGTTCTAGATCTATCTTCCTCGTGGTAGGTTTGAAGCAGAACAACAAGATGTCTAAAGAAGAAAAGATGTACAGTAATGAGATAGCGAAAGCGATAGCAGGTACGACAACAATAGTAGGTATGACAATGGTAGTAGGCGGAAGTAGTTTTTAGCGGATAGGGAATGACGAGGAAGTTTTTCTACAGCGTTGGTTTGACCGAGACGAACACGTCGATTCTCCTGTGTCAGTGGATATTTCTTAGCATGCCAAGGTGATAAGATAGAAAGAGACGTACGACGACGACAGCGACAAACGAAGAGGGTTGGAATTCCACGTCTATGACATCCTAGCAGGCCTTCCAGTTGCCTGACGGATCTACCTATTGAGCTTCGCGTTGGATAGAGAAACTGAGAACTCACCAGATTCATCTCGAACACGACGAAGTTATCCCAGTCGATGTTCTCTCCAACTTCAACTACTCGCTGGATTTTCGCGAATCAAAAACTACGAGAAGAGGATAAAACGGGGGAGAGGGTACCATAAGGGCGTGTCTGTTGATATATTCACGGGCGTAGGGATGGTATCTGAGCCAGTGTTGACGCGTGGCCATAGAAACAGCGACGTCTGGGATGTAGACCGCGGTACCGGGTGGTACAAACAGCACGACTCGGGCTCCCGGGCTGAAAAAGCCTTCGTTTCGACGAGAAGGTGGCATTTTTTCCTGGTCTGGGGTTCTGGAGGAGGCAAAAGAATGGCAGCTCGTGCTTCGTGGGAGTTTTAGGAGGGAGGGTTGGGGATTGAGTTTATTCAATTGTAGACGGCGTCCGCATCAAAAAAGGTAGTGATTATGGCATTGAACGTTGCATTCCTCCTAACCTTTTCATATGTTTCTCTCCCCTTTGTCCATGGTCTGGGTTTCTTCCTTGGTTATCGCCCGACTCAGGAAATTAGGAAGGAGTACGTTACACAACGTTACAAGTCGATCAGACAGTTCAAGTTACCGACTCATTAAGCGAGTATGATTCGTTTCTACCTGGATTGCGTGGTAATCATACAGGAGAGACCTCTGAACACAACAAATCCCAGCCGAAAGTGTCTATACACCGGAATTCATGGTACGAAACGCCCTCTTTACGATAAACTCGGTGATTGGCTTTGTTTGGGGGTGAAGATCTTTAGTGCGCCACCTCTCGTGATGTTCAGAAGAGCGTCATTCCCACATTCGGGTTCTCGTTCGCCCTTACTACGCCCGTACATTGAGTATCATTTGTGCCGCAGCTGAACGTGGACACGAGTACATAGGTAGGACCGGTCAACATGGGATATTTGGATTGAATGATGTAAAGGGCGACAAACTTACCGCATCTTAGCTCTCAGAACAGCGGGGTCACCAGAGTACCTACGGAAGATGAGGGATTTTGACATGAAGTCCCGTGATATCGTCACAGGTTCCAATATCCCTCGAAACTGAAGGCTGCGCATATGATCGTGCCAGGCTGGGCTGTCGCGTACGCCGTACTACGCCACCTTTTCGGGATACTTGATCAACTCTTATGAATCGGCTTGCTCTATGCTAGCTCGTCCCAGGAGAAATAGAAAAAAATCAAATCTAAGTACCATCACACTCATAGACCTTGAAGCGTTTCATGGTTGAGGTTTCCAAATCGAGTGGCGCGGGAAACATATGAGCTAGCGTGCTCTTCGAATTGATATCATGGTTACCTAAATCATCATGCGTCTTCAGAAACACGTCACAATAACATGAGCCACTGGGAAGAACAAGAGTTCCCTTGTTCCTTCTTGGATTGTTCCCCAGGTTATCCGTGAGAAAGCACACACAGACGGACTATAAAAGAAGGGCATCTCCGTCGCCACTCGTCATCACCAAATGTCTTACTCGTACTATCGCCCTTACCGTTCGTCCGCCATCGATATCGTTTATCTCCGTGTCTCTCGATACCATCATGAATACCCCACCACTATGGGCCTCTCCCAAGACCCCTCTCTGTGGAAGAAGCTCGTCAAGGACTTGTACAACAAGTTTCCTGACAAAGTTTATGTGGCGGAGGCGCTCGACAAGGAGAAGGAAGAGTCATTGTACCGTCTATGTGCCACTAATCGAGTAAACTGGTACTATCTTCACCATGGAGTGTTGGACAGGTAAGCTTATTACTTGAGTGGCTCATGTATGGATGTGGCTCATGCACTGTTACTAGGTTCAACTTTTGCAAGCAGTTCGCTAAGAGCAACGAGAATCAGAAAACGCCAACCTCGGAATTTGATCTTTTCGTCGCGGATTTCCTTCAGCGTGAATTTCGGAGGGAGGATATCGATACGAAATACTGCGTCATGTCTAGAGGCGGGCTCCCCGAAAGGTTCCCTCAGAAGCTGGTCGAACTATGCAAGGATACACTCGCGGTTGTTGATTTCATGGAGATATGTATGCATCGTTCCACGCCCACGTTCAGAGAAACAGCCGGACTAATCTTCACTGTTCAGCGGCGCGCCGACCATTCACCAGTGATCTCAACCGCCTCCTGCGCAATTTCTGCTACCATGTACTGGTTAAAGATACTGCCAAGCATCAAGTATCACAGGATGTATGGGAGAGGCACAGCAGGAGCATGTACGAGACGTACATGTATCTACGTGACGAGCTGGACCACTCGCAACAGAGGTACAGCATCATCCGGACGTTCTTGCGGACCCCCCGCTTTGATGACGACAACGTGGAAGAAGTTATCAAGAGGTACTTGATATCAACCGCTTTTCTGAATATCGTCCTTGTGGGGGCGCGAGACCATGCGACCGCAAGGAAGACATTGAAGGGCATTAAGGAGGCTGTGGAAGAGGTTGATGCGTGTCGACGGGGTATAGCTTTTTCTGGTAAGTCGAATCAACTGTTGCTCGCGTACTGCTAATCGATCTATCGTTCTTAGAGTATGCCCAGAAGGTCATCACCGATGGTATCTGTGACACACTTCTGAAGGGAATCCGCTTTGTTTTACAGGTGCAATGCGTTCGTGATGCTCAGGAAAGTAACAGGTCCGAGAGGCACGGGGATGGTTTGAAGTTGTCCTTGATGGACGATTATAAACAACTGGCAAGGGATGGAAGAGTGGCTTTGGCACTCGGAAGGAAGGGAAAGATTGAGAAATGGGTTGAGAAGGTGAATAAGCTTTGTGGTGACCACGAGGCGGCCCTGGCAAGGGTAATGGGGTAATGAAGTTATTAGCTTAGTTTAGTTTGAGTAGGTCGATGTTTTTCAGCGTTGAGATGCATGTAATCACGACCCCGCTATGAATAACTACAGGCAATGAAAACAAGTACGGGTCAAGCATATTTCTGCGGGGATGACTAACTTTCAAAGTCGGAAGTAGGTTAACAGACGTTCACATGCTCGTAAAATGATCAGCATTAACTTGACGTCGCGTAGCTCATGCAGAAAGGTTAGATAATGTCCATAGAGGATGTCCGACATCGAGGTCGTTGATCAAAGCGTCTCGGAGTTTGCCGTAAGCTCTTCCCTTCCACCGTCATGTCCAAAACCTGGTAACGTTTCTCCGTTGCTCTCAATGTAACACTCATCTGACACCGTGACACGACGCTAGTGCTCAGGAAGAACGTCTAGTCAACCTGCGTGGCTGTCCTCAAGCCTCCCAACCTCTCACTGCGAATGCTCCGCCCTCGTCGCGTCCTGCACACTACATCTTCTCTGTGATAAACGAAAGCGACAGGAAATCTGGCTTCGTCTGCAACGCATACAAGAACAAACTCTGGCCACATACATCGACCTTGCCATACATTCTGCTCCTGCACCGCTACGGAAAATGGCGAAAGGACGAATACAGCCCTATGGTCTCTGCGACGAAATCGCTCTTATGGGCTATCTGGGAAGCGAGGAAGAGGGCTGAGGAGATACGTGGAGATGCTAAAGTGTCTATTGCTGAGTGTTGGTCTGAGACGTCGAAGCAGTGTATCGACAAGCCAGAGACTGCCATTCCTGCGATCAAAATCCTTGTCATCGACGCCTCTCTCTCATTCGCGACAGAATCGTACAGATCAACCACGAACCCTACATGAACGTCAACAGCGACAACTCTCCTTTCTACATGAATGCCAGCGAGGTCCTCATCCAAGGACGCATCCCTGACTATGCCATCTCCGCCGAAATTCCTTACACCGATATCGAACGCTCCATCCCATCCATCCTCAGGCTTCGTATCAACGACGATCGCAACTTCACTGGATTTCAGAGAGAGGCGGCTCGGTGCAGGTCTCGTTTCAAGAAGATTAGCCGGGAGGAGGGAATGCGGGTGATGGAGGCGTTCCTGTCGTGTTTGGCGCCAACGTACGTCTCGCAAGTCATGCTTCGGCATTTATCTGAGGAGGTCATTGTGGAAGCGCCGTGATGGGCGAGTGCTGGAATGCTCTCGTTATCTAGCCTAGAGTTACTGAATCTCCGTAGATTACTTGTACCTCTACTACGTTATTGTTGCTTTATTTGACCCAACTGCTGCATCATGCATTTTGCTGTGGAATCTATTCCTTTCGAACGCACTGGGGAAGGGTTATGATCAGTAGAGACACTTCGGAGAGCGCCCATTACTCAGAAAATTGGGACGTGTCTAAAGTCAGCTCGTTTCTGAATCCTCACGGGGTAGTAGAATGGTAGCGCGCGAACGCTGAAGGCTTCACTGACCAGTGTACTCGATCATTCTAATACATGCAATTACGACCTCGCTACGATCAAGTACGCGTAAAGAGCGTGTTTTGTGTCACGTCTGTCTATCCCGGAGAAGACGAGGTGTGCAGGCCGCGAGGTTTGCAAAATTTGCTTTATATTCCTTTTAGTACTGTTAGTTTACGAGCGCCGTTGGTGCTGGCAGTCTCCCTCATACTAGTTATGAAGTTCCCAAACAGTTCCTTCGGCTGGATGGACACGCTAATGATATATAGTTAGTAAGGGGAACGGATCGCGATGGCGCGACGTACATTGTCAGCCAGCTCCATTCCAACCAAAGCCTCCAAGACACCCTAACAACGCGTCAGAAACACAGAACGAATGCTAGCGCGCGAGTGAAGAAGGATACACTAACCTTGCCCGTCCATCTCTCCGTCTCCTGCACCTGTTGGGGAGATATGAAGTCCTGCGAAGTCCGGGAGGCAAAAATCATCTGCGCCGCTGCAGCGCGTATGATCGTTCCAGGCGCTGCTAGCGCCTGCTGAGCTGGTGCGTATGTCCCGATTACTGGGCTCGTCGTCAGTGGCGCGGCGTTGAGGAGGTTATGGCGTGCGCTCCAGCATGCTGCCAGGTGGTAGAGATGGTGTGTTTCCATCTGCGGATACGATGTTAGGGAAGAAACGTTGGGAGGTGCGGTAGACAGACCTCCAATGTGGCGACGTCCGTGGTGGAGGCGATGATTTCTTGGATGATGGATTGGTTACAATCTGGGAACGACGTCTGGCGGCCTTGGGATGAGTAGAAGCTGTCGGCTGAGGCGTTGACGATCCCGGCTACGATTTGGGTGTTGTTTCCCTCTGGTTTGTTGGCTTCGAGTGCAGCGTGTACGACATCGTGGAATTCGGGGTCCGCGTAGACCTAAGGGACGCGTTAGTGAATGAAAGTGGATTTAACTGCCTTCCTTACTGGTTTCGAAATGAAATATGGCTTCTCCCCGGCTTGCGGGTCGACGAAATTATAGTCCACGTTACGATTCACCGCAATACATGCTTTAGGAACGACGACAGTTCCCACAGGCACGTCAATTAAGCCACCGCAAGAGCCCAATCTGAGAAATGGTCAGTTTCGCGATAAGCCCATGCGTTCCCTTCAACTTACCGGATAACGAGCATGTCCCCGATGATACACTCTCGGACTTCTCGTACGAAGAAGTCCATGTTTGGGGCGCCCATCCCGATGCTGCATATGGATACTGGAACGCCTTTGTAGCGCCCAGTAATGGTGAGGAAGCCGCGCTCGGAGGAAAGCCGGAAGGGAGCGGGATTGGCGTCGAGGTGTGAGGCGATCGTTGTGGCTCTGGAGGGAGATCCTACGGTTATCTGGGCGGAATGGGTTAGTGGGGACTTGGGTCTTTGGATGGGCGCGTACCAACCGATTGGCGACTTCCCCAGGACGCAAACCTAGGTGATATACCCGTAGGTCGGCAGTACGAGGGAAATCTGGAAGAGGGGAAGGTTAAGGCGGTCCCGTAGGGGAGGGTTTGGACACGTACTGGCGTCCGTTAGCGTATCTTTCATGGGAAGAGGAAGAGATAGTGCTCGGTGAATTACGTGGTCATATTTGGATAGGTCACGGGATCGATACCGATGCGTGCCATTTCAATTTGGCACTTCGTCGCGACGTCAAATGGCAACCCCGCCATCCAGAGCTCTTTAGAAACATGATCAATCCGTAAAACAAACCAGTAATCGCGTTCGGAAACAAGATCGGATGGTTCTTGACGGAGGGTAGAACTCATGGAAAGCAATAATCGTCTGGAAGAGGGTGCCCGTGTGGCTTTCCATAGAATGACCCAAACTCGTATTTGGTGCACGTTAGTACTCTGAGAGAACAGACATGTGTCTGCGGACATGGTGGGAGAAGCGAAGTTAAAGTGAAGTGATCGTGCACGGACAATCTGTCACCGGCACTTTCCGGCAAAATGGCCTACAACGAACGGCAGGCTTTCGTCTCGACCTTCGATCCTCACATCGATCCTCTCGTCTCCAGACCGTTCGCCGCAAAACTGGCATGGCAACGGCCCACATTGTACCCCACGATACGAACAGCTCCTACGACTGTACCGTCGGAAAACAGGCCAGCAAAAACCAGAACGATACGAATCTCTTACAACACGTAATTAACTGCAGTGTCTTCCCTGGGCAGCGAGTGGAGAAGCAAGGTGGAAATGCGAAGCGGGAGGTCGTGAAGAAAGCCGTTAGGAGCGCTGTCAAGGCAGTTCGCGGATTGAACTCCGTCAAGGACTCCAAAGTCGACGTGTCGCAGGACGCGCATGCTGCTGGTGTGTACTAATGACTATCGCTCGCTAAAAGTGCTGATCCGTTCGTTATAGTCGTCGCTGCCATCCTTGCCTACTACTCTTTTACTCTCAAGACTTCTCCGCCTCCAAGATCCCCCGATCCAAGAAAAGCACTCGTTTTCTCCAGAGTGCACATCCAAGCAATGAGATGAACGTGTCGTCTACGCTGAAGCGCATAATTGGCCCGTACAGTGCGTCCTTACCCTCTTTCTGCCCAATACCGCCGTTTATGCTTTCACCCAGCTCATGGAAATGCTTGCAAACCATGATGATTCCTACCGTCTTCTGCGAACGCTCAAACGCCGCGTTCGAAGGGCTAGACAACCCCGAAGGTGCAATATCCCCCCAAAGAAACTCGTCCATCGCAGAACGGTCCTGGCGTAACGCACGAGACGTCGAAGCCTACCAAAACCTCGGAAATGTTCGTCTCTAAGACCGTATCCTTGTACATTCATTGATTTCATTCCTTCTATCCAGTACATGGGGGCGCCTTCCAACGTCGGCAAGCATATCTGGAGGAATTCTGAAGCCTGCCAGGACAAGGTGAGTCGAGTCGCTCCACCTAATGCCTGTCCAATATCGGCTGACAACCACCCAGGGCATGAAACTCATGCATGGGCGGTGCCGCTACCGCCGTCGCGTTCACACCCACCATCGCTCGCAAAACCGAAGCTCTCAGTCAACCTGATCACCATCACCAATCGAAAACATACCCGATTTCCAGAGTATCGACCAATCCTTCTCCTAGCCTAGTTTAACGAAGCCTGGCGCCAGGTAAGGTGTTTCTCTTGACTTGAGATGTTCCCCTCTCACGTTTTTCAGCGTCTACGCGATGAAGGGAAAATCGATGGAAGTAGACAACCCGGATACAGAGGGATGCCGTCTCATCGTTGGTACGATCTTCATCCTCCTCGCTCATTGCCTTCTAATCTTCGAATCCAGATGCCATATATTATGCGTTCTCCGAATTCAAGCCACATACCCTCATCAACGTAGCCACCCTCACTGGTACCTGCCTCATCGCTCTCGTCGAACACTTCTACACTTCTCCGGCGTCTCCGCCAACTCGCACGGACGCAGAGGGGCTCTTCGTCCTCGCTGGTACAATTTCTATCCAACTTGCGCTATCTCCTTACAATCCTCGAATCTAGATGCCATATGCTATACTTCCTCCAAATTCAAGCTACATATACACTCATCGACGGAGCCATCCTCCCAGGCGCCTGCATCGTTGCTCTCGGAACTCTTCCCAGGCATCTTCGTCAACTTGGATAAGCTCTGGTCATGACTCGACGCTGCCGGTGCGGTCAAGTTCGATGAATTCTGGCATCTCCTCGATGAGGAGGACTACGGTCCTCATATCTACTCGTCCGACGCGGACCTCCAGAATGTGAGCCCTGGTTCTTAACTGGCTGTCGTGTGGCTGATTTCGGTACAGAGTGTTGGTGTTCCCGCCGGAAGTTCGACAGCTGCGTAGCACTTCGTGGAGGGTGTGGATGGGAAGGATGGGAAGGAGCCTGGCATCGACTGGGTGTATATCGATGGAGCTGGTTCGATGGAGCTGCGCGCGCGAGCCCATACATGGAAATTTGTAAGACAGCGTTGGTGGTGTTTGTCGACAGTTTGAAGTTAAGCAGTAGGTACAACGATGTTTAGCATAAAATTAATAGAAACTTATCCTTCTCAGGCCCATTCACTGTCGAAACGCATCGGGGTATGCGCGTCCAGCGGATACACCTGTTTTCTACATACGCCGCGCTGTGAGCATATCCAGCTCACTTTCACGCCACGCTCTCCTTGATTCTAATTCTCTACCCGGGAGGAGGTCGGGCGGTTCTCTGACCGTTACTATGGCCTTGGCGACGGTGTTGTCTCTTGTATCGCAATGACTTAGCCTCCCTGCCATCGACGCAGGCGATATGATTGTCAAACGGACGCGCCTTTTCGTGTTTGACCCGCGGGGATCTCAAGATGGAACAGCCAGAGTGGATCCGGTGTTACTGATGCCGTGCTAGGAGCTGAAGGGGCGGGTGGGTATTCGAGCATTGGGACGATGAGAGCTTGCCTTGGGAGGGAGGTAATGGAGTGCGGAGTCGTTGGAAATGCATCGCGAAATGGACTATTGCATATCTCTTTGGTTCAGGTCCCTTGGGACAGTGCGCGGAGAGGGTTCTACACGAATGTGCTAGGCGCAGTCACTGGAGCCAGAAATGTGCACGTCATAAATTACATTTATGTTTCCGCATATCCTCCCATCCCAACACGTGTACAAGTCTGCCATGTGTATCCATTTTTGGACCCAGCGTGGCGCATTTCTTAATCGGGATCTTCAGCCTTGTACAAGTTCGACTTCTCCAGAGTCTATACGGCTACATATGTTTACATAATATGATACTGCCCTCCACGCAGTTTCGGGGCTTGGGCTGTACACAGCACACAGCGCAAGTCGATACACCAAGGCTACGCAGTTCAAAGGCTGTGGATGTCAGCGGCTGACACCGCGTCCCGTCCTGCGCAAGTTACCTGAGCTTCTTACAGCAGTGGCGGTGAGCGTTTATAAAGAAGAAAATTCCTTTTCATTCCATAGCAGTGCATACGCAGGCCGTATATCTTCACCATCATGCATTTCTTCTCATCTGTCCAATTCTCTGCTGTGGCGTTATTGCTGCTACCTGCCTTGTTCGCTAGCGCGCAGTACGTTATTTCCTCTGTTTCTCATTACGGCGCTTATTGAAACTCCATAAAGCCCGCATTTACACGATCGGAGCAATTCCATCCCGCCCAATGAAATCCACCTCTTGGACCCGGCTGGAGGCGCAGGCGAGATAGCCACACTCAAGCTCGAAGGAGACAGATATGCACTTGAACCTGAAGGAACTTTTTATCAATTTTATTGGGAAGCGCCGGGCGAAGGGAAGAAGCGCGCGACAGCCACGAGGGTAAGCGAGGGAGAATATAATGAGTTGGTGACTGAGCTGGTAAACGTGCGTCTCTTTTCCTATATTTGTGGAATATTGAACACCTACGGGTGTATTTCAGATGGGCAGATATATTTCATGTGGGCTAGACAACAAGAAGCACCTTTGGGTCGTCGAGGAGGGGTGGGCCGCCGCCCGGCGGGACAACAAACAGACGAGGGCACACCAAGTAATGCAATTGAGTTGGTAATTATATACTGTACATGCTGTAGACAATCCCTTAAGATGGAGGGCCTTGCATCACCCCTACCCGACCTCCTCTGAATCCCGATGTCCTGAAGGTGGGCCTCGACGATGTTTTTGTCTAACGGCGAACATGAGCTGCTTTCAAGTACCATAAACAACCTTTTCAGCCTGTGAACGGATGGACTACTTCCAATCGAGGTAGGGGCGGAACAGTGACCTCTCGGACGAAGTGAGCAATATCAGTCTGTTGCACATCAGACATTCGACAACGGTATTAGATAGATACGACGTCAATTGATAAGGGCTTGCACATCTTATGTACCTCTAAACGGATCTCCGTTGCTTGCTAATTTTCGGGGTGCCCGCGAACTTTGCTTAGATG
The DNA here is from genome assembly GCA_011800155.1 of Flammulina velutipes. Classification (NCBI taxonomy): domain Eukaryota; kingdom Fungi; phylum Basidiomycota; class Agaricomycetes; order Agaricales; family Physalacriaceae; genus Flammulina; species Flammulina velutipes. The sequence continues at coordinate 2,176,053 of JAALGH010000011.1, forward strand.
TTATAGTCCTTACCAATGACACTTACGTTCCCAAGCCCAAACGATACTTTAAGACGCACGACATTTCTTTTCTACCGTCCTTCCATATCATCCAATTGTCCGCCATGCCATCTACATCGATCGCAGTCTTTGGCCATGGAACACTTGGCAAGGCTCTCGTGAGTGTAGGTACCAAACACTGTACTTATCCCCTACTTTCCGCTGATGATTATCAATCGTCCAGGCTCTCGCAGCGCAAGGCGCCAAAGTCCTTCTCGCATCCCGAGACGCATCCAAGCTCCAAGACCTTCCCGCCGGAGTCCAAACTGCTTCTGTTGACTACAACGACGAGCCACATGTGACCAATGTCCTCGAAGAGTACGCGGTCGACGCAGTCGTCATTTCCCTTGGAGGCGGCGCTGATGCCGAACATGTCCTCACCGTCGTCCAAGTAGCCATAGCTCGCGCCGCCAAGGCAGCAGGCGTCAAACTCTTTGTGCCCAGCGAGTTCGGTATCGACACGGCAGGTTATGCTCTCGGGAGCATTTTTGAAGCAAAGAGCGCGGCGCTTGGTACGTCGTGTTCACTGGATATGCTTGTGTGCATACTGAAGACATACATAGCTAAGATCCAAGAGATTGGCATCCCCATCGCTCGAGTGCTGAATGGCTGGTTCACTGAAATCATTCCGTGGGTGACTTCGAGCGCCGCCAAGCCAGGTGAATTCGTGATTACAGGCAAAGGCGACAAGAAAGTAAGCTTTACATCGGTCTCAGATGTCGGAGGTATGTCGTTGAGCTGTCCGATGCTATGCTAATACGGATGCTAAACTTCGGCAGGTTACGTGGCGTACATCCTCACCTCGATCCCGCTCCATGAGCTTTACGACAAGAGCCTCCTCATCGAAGGGCAAGCGGCTACACTCCAGGAAATTGCCCAGATTTTGGGCAAGACAATTACCCACGTTTCGCCTGAGGAGATTGATCAGCCGTTGGTGCGGGTTCTACTAGGATTGGCGGACAAGGGAGTCGTCAGGACTGGGTATATATTAAAGGATTCGGATGCACCTGCGGAAGTCGTAGATCAGAGGTCGTCAGAGGGAAACGCGCTTTGGAAGGGACACCAATGGAAGCAGATCAACGATGTTCAAGCAGCACGAGTTGGATAGCTAACATTGCCAATGCCCTTGACAGTCTGTGATACGACGTGTGTAGTATTCAAATGTTAATGGCATCATAAAAGAGCAGTTAAGTACAATCAACACGTACAATACGAGTAAGGAAGCCAACGATAACAAAAGGCGAGTAAATGACGCGCAAGTCCAGATGCGTAAAGACAAGATTAATACGAGAAGATCATTAACCAAGGATTCAAAACGATCTGAAAGAGACGTCCCGCGTAAGCAACGATACAGGGAACTATCAAAGGTCTGACATACCGGGAAGAGGATATGACTAACCATAACGATAGCGAGCGGGAAGATCACACCCCAATATGCTCCAGGAATGCGCCACTCTTCCGGGATCAATGTCAGTGACATGACGATCATCCCCGCGATGATCAAAAAACATACGACCAGGACTTGCCAATAACGTTTCCAGATCTTCGGCACTTCGAGGAAGAAAGTCGATCGCTCGACCTCCTTCGCCGTCGCACCCCAAGTGATATTGTATGAAAACAGATGTGCGAGCAAGGCGACGGATAGATGCATACTAAGCCCGCCGAAGAAGAAGAAACTGCGATGGATCAGTAGAGCTCGCCCTTTCCCGGATGAATCGGCTTACAAGAACGGGATCCAAGTGATGTTCTCGATGAACGACGAGAGGATGCTCCTCTTGCCCAAACGATACTCCAACAAGGTATATCCCAAGTTACCCGCGCCGGGGAAGACGACCGTGCATGCCAACCAAATCTCGAACGAATGCATATAAAATCCGTCGACGTCGAGCGCCCATCCGAGGAGACAATAGTTGATGAGTGATAGCACTGCGGCTGCTGCGATACCGTAGTACGAAAACATGTACGACATCATCGTGATCTTGTAGTGCACGGGAGCGTCCGACCAGAGAAAGACACGTAGTTGTTTCGTGATTGGGCCTGCGTGCCACCAGTCTTTGAGCGGGTTGAAGATGAGCTCGTTGCAACCTACAAGCAACATCAGACAGAGAACTCGAAACAAAGACAACAACGAACCATAAGAATACTTTTGCCAGCGGTTGAGTTCGTCGTCAACGGTCAGCGAGACACCTTCTTTGAAACCTCCATTTGAGTACGTTGCCCAGCGAATGATGTAGCCTTTCAACTATGCGATCATCAGCAAAGAATCCCGCAAAGTGGAACAAAATACCTTACCTGAAGTCGTAATGCCATATCAAAATCCTCCGAGACGTTGCTCTCCGACCAGATCTTCTTGACGCCGTCATCCGGATCGATGAACGCAGCATCTTGGATAGCGGACCATCGAAGGAAGGTGTTATGCCCGACGAAAGGAGCGACCTCTCCGTTTGCGCAGCCCATTGATATGCATCGGTTGATGCGCCTTGTGAAATGCGCGACAGCGTTTTCGAAGTAGTGGTGGGCTACTTGCATAACGTCTGCCAAGGCAATTAGTGGAAGTGTAAAGAAAGACATCAGTACCTACCTGATTCATGCTGGATGATGGCGACATCAGGACATTCAGTTAATTCGCGAGCAGCATCGCGGAAACAATCCTAGAAAACCGATTAGATATAAGAAAATCCACGGAAAATGGGAACATACTTCTGGGACGATGGTATCCGAGTCGACGAGGAGGATTATGTCACCCATCCTTAGACTCTTCGCATTGCATGCCCATGGCCTCCAGCGCTGACCGCTCTCTTGAAAAACTTCCTCGATAGCGAGCTCCAAAGCCTTGTCCTCCAGCCCTTCTTCATACACGTCCTTCCCGCTCTCCGCCAATTCCTTCAACTTGCACTCCATCTTCAGCGACAACGCCAAGCCATAGTTCATGTTGGAAGCCTTCTTGAAACGACCCGCACGTTTGTATCCATGGGCATCGCCCGAATGCGGGGGACGCGCAACCCATCCGATGTTGTGGTCCTCGTAGAAGGAGATTCGCTTCTCCTTCTCGTTTTCGGGCACAAGTTGGAGCCCGTCATCATGTACGAAGATGCTCGAGGTACCGCCTTGACGAGCGTAGGTCTGTATTGCTTTCTTCAACGAAATGATAGAAGGAGCGCTGGAGAATAAATCAGCTTGGTGCAAGTGAAAGAGGTAGACGAAAAGACTTACATGGTTTCCTCGAGACTTTCCTTGTAAACAGGCAATTCTACGGTCACATGGGGAAGACGGCCATCGAGTCCTGGATTAGCTTCGGGCGAGACGGCTGAGTAGTACTTGGAGTTTTCGTGGTATTGGGCGACGGGTCCGAGACTGGAGATGGTGTTAGAGACGGAGAACATATTAATGTAGGCTAACGTACACGAAGGAGACGTTCGTAATGATCTGCACAGAGAAAAACTAGTGGAGTGATTAAGGTGAGTAAATCATCGCGAGAGACTATCAATACGTACTAGAGAGACACAGAACAAGAACGGGACCGTGACGAGGACGAAGAAGCGCTTGTACTCGTGATCCAGGCGATACTCGGAGATCATCATTGAAATTCCGCATGAGATGAAGACTAAGAGTCTTGGTAAGTAGGCAGTCAAAGTAAACCGACGAAAGCACTTACAGAGCGAGAGCGCCGCACCCAGACCAGCATAAACGGGGGCGAACATGCGCATCGGCCTCGCCTGTGAAGACGACTGCCTCTCGGGATCGCCTGACTTGAGCTTCCAGGTAAAGTTCCACGACGACTCTGGCTTAGGCTTCTCCCGTTCCGCGAGGATAGCAGCCGCGGCAGCATCTGCGACAGCTGCAGCTGCAACTGCGTCTTTAGCCTTGCTTGCGGCGGTAAGGTTGACGTCCGAGGCGGTAGAGGAGGGAATGATAGATGGGGGACCTGATGGCACGGAGACGGAGGCAACTTGACGGGATCGCCAAACAAGTTTCATAAGCTTGTCCTGGAAATCATGGCAGAGAGGAATGATGTCGTCGAAATCGTCCGACCAAGCGACAAGTACGCGTTCATCACGCTGTAAATGATGACGACGATGAGCATTGGCGATCGATATGAGATGAGGAAACGTACAATGAAGGCACCGCATTGCTCCTTGTCCGCGCGAACGAGGTGAGCGACAGTGTCGAGGATTTGGATGCGGGTGTCAGAATCGATATAGATTGCTGGAGCATCGTCGGATACGGTCGCCAGTGCTGCATGGACGGCAGCACTTCGGACTTTGACTGCGATGAGCGGGTTCAGTTGGCGAATGGCGGCTTCGAAAGGTGCGAGGTAGTGGTTTTCGTAGGGGAAGAGACGAAATTTGCCTGGCGCGACACGGAGACATACTCCAGCCGCAACGTTCTCTTCTGAGGGCTTGAACCACGCGTCGCCGTGCGTCTGCAAAATGTGTGAGATGATTCTAAAGGTCCGATTATTGGGGACGTACGCGACCCCAGACATAGTGCAGAACGGCATCGTATTTGTCGTAGTCCATATTGAACAAGAAATGTCGGAATGGGCAAACTCGAGTTGAGAATAGACGAACGTCGACCTTATTCAAAGCTGGGCCCAATGGGAAGCAATAAGTCATGAACTATTATTGCGTTGTATTGAGAGCGATATTGAATTCTAGGCTCAGTCCTGGCGTCTTTGATTGCCAACCGGGCGTGCTGTCACGGCGCAATACAGCAGATGGTGATGTCGAGCATTCCATCGAATAGAAGGTGGTCGGAAGACAAGAGCGGGTTAGTTTGCTCGTGTTATTCTGCATCCTCCGTGCGCGATCACAGCCATCAATCTCATCTTCCTTCATCTGTATTCATTAATGCCATCCGTCTTCCTCGGTGCTCATGTTTTATCTCTTCCACCTCTCCTCGCGAGCGCACAGACTTCGCTGTTTTTCACAGCCGCGAAATGTCCAGGACTCCAACATACATTCAGTCTCTCAAATTCCGTCATGGTCCAGGCGACCATCAATACAATCCTTTTCCCACGCATGGCCTCCGGGCGCGCTGCCCCCTTGTTGATCAGGCCCTAATAAACGATACCGCACAAACCTCGGTTACACATCTGTACGCGAAATCTCAAATCGCTGTTCAGACCAGGCAGTTCAAAGCATAGATCGGTGGAAAATGCAGTCTTTTCCAAAGTACTACTTGCTACTTATCTCCGAGCGCTTCTCCTTCGCACGACCCAGTAGCGTCCAGTATCATCGTACCCAGAAGTCAGTATAACGTTTTTCTAAAAACGAAACGTCAGTGGCGCCTTCTCTCAGAAGTATATATGTGCAAATACCAAACTAAGTACACACAGATATCTGAACCCGAATGGACAATACACATCAACAAGAGGAGACGTCTGCGCGAAGCGCAAGCGAAACATAGTATATCAAGGTATAAAACCCTTCAATCCAATCCCAGATCATGCCGGCCCGCCGAAAGGTCAGTTCACTGAAGTGTGGCGCACCCGGACGACGAAATCAGCGGACAAAGCAGATGCCTCGTGAACATTTGAGAATGCTTATAGCTTTTTGAAACGCCACGTTTAATGGTCGGAAATTAGTATCAACAAATTAACAAAGACTTACTGGTAACAGGCTTGACGGGTTCGTGCGGTAGAGATATATGAGCTAACGAAGCTCGGCGCTTGCTGAGATTCAGTAACAAATGAAAGACTATAAAGCCGTAAGCAAATAGCAAAAGAAAACCTTCCAAATCGAACACAGACTTACCTTGAAACCAAGGTACAGTATGACCCATGGACCAGGATCCGTGTTAACGGCATGATACATCTCAGCGAAATGTTGGTTCAATGCATTTTATAATAGATAAAAAACACTTGTAAATACTCGCAGCTCCCCCGAGCAGTCGACGAAGGAAATCGTCGAAGTGTGGCGCACTCGGACAGCATATTCAGCATTGCATACATGTAGGATGCATAGGGAGTATGATAAAGTATACTGTTAGTCATCAACAAGCTCTCTGTGATTAATTTTGACGTCAGACAACGACGGCCAGTCGTGAAGTCGGGGAAATTGGCCGTTTAGCAACATCATTGTCAGATCCTTCAATCATGATTTCTCGGGCGCGAATCATCATCCGCGACTGCCCATTCGTGATCCTCGGGAGAATCACCCTTAAAATACCAAGAGACGACCATATATTGACGTTCGATATCGGAATTGGTTTCCTGCGAAGGTGCAAGTATTGCCTACATAAGTGGCGCATGATTACTAATTTCGACGCCACATATGTCGACGAGGCATAAAGAAACCAGCACCTCCTCCAGTTCGTCTCTTTCGGCAACGCCCCATGATTGTATATCAGTACAACCGCGCCACAAGAGACGACGCCGCGGTAAATGCCGAATCACGAGAAGTATGGGAAAATTAAAGGAGCCCTCTTTCACTTTGCTCTTTTGCTCCATCATGACTGTCACCGCAAACGATCCATTTGCGGTGTTTTCAAATGGAGGGATTGACGACCCCGCTTCGTATCTCTCGTTTTGGAGCACTTGGGGCGCAAGGTTCGTCCTCCATATATATGACAAGTAATATAGCTCCTAATATTTTCTCAGTGCCTACAAAGCGATGTACTCAACGTACTTTTGTGTTGCGATTTGATCCCACTAATCAACCTTCGTAGCTCTAATGGCGTACCCTGTGCGCCACCACCTGATATTATCCTTCATGTTGGCGGTGAAACATTCCCTTTCCACAACCAACTTCTTCGCGATGTCTGTCCCCTCTCTGTGATATGGCCTCGCCTTGATAACCACAATATTCAATCTGTCTGCCGCGGATCCTCACATTTTCGTGAAATCCAGCGGTTTATTTACACCGGCGACAGGAAGCATCTCTGGGAGTACCTTTTTACTGGCGTACCAATCGACAGCAGCCTATGGGCCATACAACGCAACGAGTTCCTTACGGCACTCCAGGACTTAGACACGAGGGAGCTATATGATGTAGTGTACCGTGTTCACGATTTCTTGTTTATCATCGAAGGCACGGTTACGCTAAACTCTTTTATTGGGAGGCAGTTACATGGAGTGGCATGCTACGCATGGGATTGCTTTGTTGTCCCGAAGGAATTGGAAGTACAGTGGGGCAGTGAAGTGCTGAATGAGCACTTTGAAGAGTAAGCTATGTCCATGAGTGAGAATGTTTTGCTTGTACTGACGAATGGCACAGACAGAGGAACAATGCCGTCGGTCGGGAATTGAGGGATGTCGAACACTGCGTGGAATGCTTATCTTCTGGATAGCATTAGTGCATATGTGATTGTAGGCGTGTTATTTGGATTATTTGTAGTACTCGATGAGCAGAGGTGCGGAAAGAGGGCGCTATCGGTGGCGTGCTGGAAGTACGGAGAGAGCGGCGTTTAATTTAGTAATACTTTCCCACGTGCTCCGAGGGTTACCGATTTTGGACGCAACAACGACTTTCACTCGTTATCAGCACCGCCCTCATCGATTGTTCGCCTTCGCCTTCGTTCTCGTCGTCGAGGACCCCGCCCCTTCCGTCTACTCTCTGCGGGCTCGTCGTAGAAAATTTTGTAACCACCATATCACCCGGCACACTCCAAACAACAACAACAACGGACTAAAAAAGGCGACACCAACGACGACAACGACCTTTAGAGACCATATCCCATGGCAGACTCGACGACGGAGATTGATTTGGACTCGGTCATTGACCGTTTGCTCGAAGGTGAGCTGCGTTTTGTGTTTCCTGTCCTTTTGCTTTCCGTGGCGGGCATGTCCAACGTCGACGGTGGGGGCGCTGGAAGCCTTGGAAGGCCCGGCTGGGCGTGCAGGACGGTGTTTGGGGCGCAAAGGGAGGGTCGAACTGTCGTTTTGGAAGAGTTGGAAATCCCGCCAGCGACGGCAGACGCTACGCTGGCAGCGAGCAGGGGCCGGTCATAGGCGACCGCAGGGTCTTGGACGGCTGCACTAGCCATGTTGGAAAACGCTTGCAGACACGCACGAACGCTGCGCTGTCGTCTTTGTACAGCTGTTGGCCTCAACGCCCATCATGATGACGCCGCGAGGGGCACCTTGTCGCCCTCGGTTATCACGTCCCTACCCTTTTCTTCTTTCCCTGGCAACACGCACGGCCGACTGGCGATGTCTGCACCATTTTATTCCACCAGCGTCTGACTATCCTTCTTTTCAGTGCGCGGTAACCGGCCAGGAAAACCCGTCCAGCTGCAAGAGTACGAAATCAAATACCTCTGCACAAAGGCGCGAGAGATATTTATCAACCAGCCCATCCTGCTTGAGCTCGAGGCCCCGATTAAGATATGTGGTACGTCGCTATTTTTTCCTCCTTTTTTCGTCCATCTCAGTCATCTCCAGGTGATATCCACGGCCAATACTACGATCTCCTACGTCTGTTCGAGTACGGCGGATTTCCTCCAGAAGCCAATTACCTCTTCCTCGGTGACTACGTCGACAGAGGAAAGCAATCCCTCGAGACCATTTGCCTTCTCCTTGCGTACAAGATCAAGTACCCAGAAAACTTCTTCATCCTCCGCGGCAACCACGAATGCGCCAGTATAAATCGTATTTATGGTTTCTACGACGAATGTACGGTCGCTCCCTTCCTCCCACCTCATCTTCCTTACCCTTCCCAGGCAAACGGCGCTACAACATCAAACTCTGGAAGACCTTTACCGATTGCTTCAACTGCTTACCCATCGCCGCCATCATCGACGAGAAGATTTTCACCATGCACGGCGGTCTAAGCCCCGACCTGCAATCAATGGAGCAGATACGACGAGTCATGCGACCCACCGACGTTCCAGATACCGGTCTCCTCTGCGACCTCCTATGGTCGGACCCCGACAAGGACATCACAGGCTGGTCAGAAAACGACCGTGGCGTCTCTTTCACCTTTGGCCCTGACGTCGTTTCGCGTTTCCTCCAAAAGCACGACATGGACCTTATCTGCCGGGCACATCAAGTCGTGGAGGACGGGTACGAGTTCTTCGCCAAGAGGCATCTGGTCACCCTCTTCTCCGCGCCAAACTATTGTGGCGAGTTCGATAATGCGGGTGCGATGATGAGCGTAGATGAGACCCTTCTGTGTTCGTTCCAGGTGGGTGCCAGTCTATCTTCCGCGCGGGGCCTTCACTGATGACCACCAGATATTGAAACCGGCCGAGAAAAAGGCAAAATATCCGTACGGGGGGATGAACATGGGTAGACCTGTGACACCACCGCGTAAGCCGAAGAGGAAGGAGAGTGGCCGGATGGGTTGAACGTCGTCCTTTGTCTTTCATCACGGACGCGTCCCTCGTTCCATACGTTGTTATTGTGTGATTAGGGTATCATAATTATATTTCCAGCATCTCTCGTTTCCTTCGCGCTTTGTGCTATATGCGGGGTGTCGGGCAGACTGTTTTTTGTACATATTCATGATCTGTGTGGCGCATTTTTATATTTTGTTTTCTTTTTGCGATGGTGGAGTGTGATTTGTGGCGGCGTGTTCTTCCTATCACGTATATCCTCCTCCCAGAAGTCGAGACACCTCGCTAGCCGTCGCAGATAGAGAGGCTGATTGACGCTGCCTATCGAATGGCGACGCTTTGTAGTCCGCCGGAGATGATGATGGTAGAAGTCAAAGATCAAAATAGCTACATAAACAAGCTCTTGACATCCACCACCACCACCACCACCACCACCACGAAACACGAGCAGGTTTCCGGTCAGCGATGGAGAACACTGGCCGAGCAGGCTGTCAGCTCTACATATATTACACCCGTCGGATGGCGGGGTATCACATCACACACATGTCTTCTCAAGGTCGTCGTCGTGTCTTTGCTGTCAAAACTTTATGAATTTCTCGCACCAGCTCAAACATAATCAGTCCGAATGATCCACACTCGTTTAAGCTCATCTTGTCCAGTCCCAAGGAACATATTGGCCTGGTAAAGATGTCAATGAGGGATCATTCAATGATATACATGGAAGAGACACACCTCTTTCAGTTGCTCCACTACCCTGTCGTACTGTTCCATCTTTACCCTAATATACGTCTAATAATTGCCCTCAAAGAGCGTTGCCACAATAACGAGTCAACACTATTGATTACCAGAAAGGTTGTAGTCAAGCTCAGAAACCACGATTTGGAATTGTACTGAAGGTAAGTAGTACGGGATAGAACCTTATAGGCGAGGGGAACGGAAAGATAAAAGGAAGAGCGACGAAGCGGTATACAGCCTAATAGGACCCTTGCATAGCTATATGCGCTCCCGCCTGAGCGAGTTCGACAGCCTACATCCTCACTACAACGACATGAGGATGCAGAAGCAAGATTAGAGGGAGTTTCCGTACCTGAGTGATGCTCTTGCTGAGATTAACGACGTTCATGTCGACAGAGACGACAACAGAGCGCGCGGGGAAGTCTACGAGCCCAGGGTGTCAAATAACGTTCGGATGCAAAGGTTTAGCGACGAACCTTGGACGAACGTGGTAAATCCGACGTCTCATCTTCGATTTGCGCAGCCGCGAGGGGATGGCCGATATATTTGTCTAGGAAGTCGATACATCGATGGAGCGAAGGGTGTTGGAGCCGTCGTGGTGAGCACAGAGAGGCTCCTCCTCGAAGAGAGGCAGACCAGTGTTTGCCGGTGTATCATTCTTAGACGCGTACATGGTCGATTTTCGACGAGAAACGACGGAGCACGCCTCTGGAACAGGTAAGAATGCATAGAGAGAAGGAAGGTGGCAACGAACGCACTGCCTTGTCGTCCATTGTTGTCGAATATGTGGAGAACAAGGACGATGGGGCGACAACGAGGGCCATAATACGAAGCTACAGCACACGATATCGCCGACATCTATTCTCTAGCCTTGTGATAGTATGGTTGTCCTGGACTGTCCTGGTCGACCTTATGCTTGAGTCGGACGCGCTTGATGGGCCGGGGCTTCAATCCAGCGGCGAAATAGGTGCTATCGGATTATGAGCTCGAGCCGCCTGAACCCAACAGGTGAGTACTCACCCAAGCATAGCTTCTGAGAATCTTCTACGCCTGGCTGGAGGGCGACACATTTTACGTGTCTTCTACAGCTAGGGCTGGAATTGGGATCTGGGGAAGCTTTGGTCTGGGAGACAGTGAGAGACCGCGGACGCTGTGTGGCTTGGAGACTGTCAGACGAGAGAACGGGTTAGGTTGCTGGGCCCAACTTACTAAACGGCATGTTGCCAATTAGACGTCCACGAACGTTCGGAGATGTTGAGCTATACAGGCTCAGTCGTCACCGCTCGTAGGGAAAAGCAAGGCGATTGTACGAGAAATATGGAAAGGGGTTAATCTAGAACGCATAGCCTCAAGACGTTGGAGCGAATGGGAAAAAGCATCGTATCGCCGACGTTTGGTTTACGCATCCGTCGTCTGCTCGTATTCCGATTAGCGAAGCCTTCGGACGAAAATAATACAACGACGAACCAGAACCGGCTGCCCAACGAGCATCAGGCTTCGTCTGGGCGGTGTCAACGCGGGTTTCAAAGCATTTGGATATACATCGGAGAACATCCAATGTACACACTCGGATGGCATAAGTTCGCCTCTCCTGCATGGGGCGATGGTCGTCGATACGGTGGGCGGACTTGTCTCGTAGCCGTTGACTGCTGGGAGACGCGACTGAGCGTTGGAGAGGGCAAGAGAGCGATGATGATGGTGGAAGTCAAAGAGAGAGAGAGCGTAAACAATGCCCAACAACGCGACTTTGGCATCAACTCGGATTTTGCCTCGACGAGCTCTCAGGATTTCGAGCATATCGACTGGAGAGAGGCCATATTCATGGTTATGACCTTTTAATTCCGCGCTACAGCCTACATGGAGCATCTGGCAACGCGGACATGATTCTTTGGACGATTCCGATAGTATACGCAGGAAACACTTTGTGCTAGAGAGACAGGCCGCGCGCAGATGTCGACACTCCAGTAGCGGTTCCAACTCTTGGATAGCATCGCTTGTATTATTTGCGCCACGCAAGGAACGACCCAATTTTTTCCCCTGCCAGACGATATACATATTCGGTGCGATCATAGTACCACCTACTTACTAAGAATCACATATCTTGTTCCTTCATTGAAGCCTTGCTGCGTGATTTGAACTTGTCTTCCTTCGAGCCAAGATGCGATGTTGATGAATCTGTACGGCTGTACCATATATTTGCCAGCGGATGTACTCTCTTCCTCTTCTGCGGCGCACTCCGAGGACGGGCTAATATATACGCTGAGTTCTACTATGTGCGTCTGGCTCACAGGAAATCGAGCTCATGAGATCTGAGCGCTGAGCTCTGGAGTGCTCGAAAGAACCTCCACCCTCAGAATGCCGTCGTTGTGTCGCACATACCAGTTCTTCACTGTTTGGTCGACAACTTGGCAACGGACAGTTAGACGTCGAGACCAGCGAGCAAGAGTATATATTTGTAGTAGTACGAATCGACCTGATAATGACTTAATGGAAAGACCTCCCAGCCGTGTAAGAACAAGGTATCTCTCTTACAAGGGGGGTCTAAGAAATACTTGGAGCTGCATGTGTCCACAAAGTTCCCTCGTCGCGTCCATGCGGAGTCTATAGCTGACGTTGATTGATTGATTAACACCGGCGGCAAATGAACGGATCAGGGTGGCAGTGCAGGCTTCGTTTCGGAGAACGTAGGTGGGAGGTGAAAGCGCACTCACCTTACAGCATTATTGGCATTGTTTTCGCAATTCCTCGTTATCCATTGCTGCGTATTCCTTTAATTATAACGCCGGCGACAATGTGAAGCTAAGTACAAGCTGGATCCGGAGTCACTTCAAGCCCTTTCTCAGTCTTGTCTGGATCTCTTGATGTTAGCAGTATAACGATAAGTTAATGCAATTGATATGCCGACTCTATAAATGTCGCATTAATTATGACAAGATACCAAGAATTCCCTTCCCAGTCGCACTAAGCGTCGGAGACGTTCCCTGGCCTGCTACTCCCTTCGAGATCAAAACCGGTACCGGTCGTCGTGACAGGCTGCGCAAATCGCATACTTTCTGCCGTAGATTGCATTTCCGTCATAATATGAGGCAGTGATGTACGAGTCCACGAATCGTTAGGTCGTGCATGCCCAGCAGCAACGCGAGCGATCACAAGGGTCGGCGCGACGCCCTACATCGATGCATATTCAGTTCAATTGGACAGAAAAAGGAAATAGAAAAAAAATGTACCGTGAAAACATCAGCCAACGCCCGAGCATAGCGATACCGCTCATCCACCCCGTGTGTGGCATAAGTATAAGTGCTGTACGCCTCCATGCCAATCAGGACGATGTATGTTGCCGTATACAGGACAGACGATTCGATGAGGATCTCCAGAAGCCCGTAGTAGGTTTTGAAAGACTTGACGAACCCAGCGACGCTAACGATCCGATAGACGATAATGATGAGGCAGAATACGTTGATGACAACAGTCGTTGCATAGAAGATGAATTTCCAATTGGGGCCTTCCGAGATGTCTGAGCAATAGTAGCAAAATGCAACTAGAGTGCGAAATCAATGGGTATACATGTATGCAAAGAATGAAGGATCTCACTGATACTAAGCAGAAATGACAAGGCAGGAATACTAATGACGAGCCATCGTTGACCGCACAGAACCCAGCATCGCCAGATCTATGTGTTGTTAGGACTGAAAAGAACACAAAGTTGGGTATCCTACCATTATCCCATCGGCCAATAGAACACCGAGGAACGACGTGATAAATCCAACAATCTCCGCGACCAAAAACCAAGGGAAACCGCCAAAAAACACACCATCGGGATGAAGAATGGCAAACTCGTTGAACAGAGCCCAGTTTAGGCCTGTGCGAACAGTTACCAGCGTCCAGATGATGGTAATGAGAACAGCAGAACCAACACGAGGTCTATCGGTTCCTCGAGACACTGGATGGAAAGTCAATTGCGGGTAAGCTGGAAGATGGGAGACCAAATACGTGTAAGATGGAGCGCCACAAAGAATATGGTGGTATACATTCCGTATCCCAAGATATTGAGGACGAATGCGTGAAAATACGACTGATCGACCATGTGGAGGTAGAAGGGATACGTGTGGACCCGAAAAAGGATCCCAATGAACCGATGTATGCACTGCCGGTGTCAGGTCATCTGCGCTAGCAGTTGCGACGTGAGTTTCACGCCAAGTACGTCGTGGGAGATCATTTGTACTAGTATCCCGTCCTCCCAGCTGTCTATCAATGCGCTTGGACGAATGCGTGGGGAAGATCCACCGTTCATCTTCGGCTTCTTTACTTTCATCACTGCTAACGCGTGAGTGAGGATCTAGGGCTCCTGAAGCGAGAAATAAGAGATAGAAATCGTTCTTGTGAGCGAAAAAAACCATCGCAGAGCGTGGCGTTCATTGCCTATTTGGGATGGTGACGCGTGCTCGTCGTTGTTTGGCTACCGCGGTCCGGGTCCCTTCCCTCCCTACCACCATCTTCTCCTACGGACGACGGCTGCTTACTCCCTACAAAGCACTGGATGCTGCACGCACTGCTGGACTGCTACCCCGGCAGCGTCGACGAATGGGTTCGGAAATGCGCGTAGAAAAGGACGACGATACGTCGTGTATTTCTTTCGTAGGACATCTGACATATCTCGCAGCCTTGATTCTCGGCGACGTGTCACGTTCTCTGCACCTTTCTCGCCACCATCGCCATCGCTTTTCACGTAGTCCAGAGACTCTCCTCTCCATCGTTCATATGGTTCTCCCTCGCTTCCTCCTCGCTGCTCGGAGCCCAGTGTAACAGCTGGGGAGGTTCGATCCCTCCGAGGGGGCATATTCGTTGCGTCGTCGCCACCTCGAGACAATGCAGGAACGACGGATCGCGGCCATTTGCTTGCCCACCCAACCTCGCCATGTCCATGCTACACCATTACCTCCACTTTCCGCTCGATTTCACCATCTCCATCCTCGGATCCTCAAATCGGTCCAGTGTTGCTTTCCTTCGCTCCCATCTACTTTCAGCTTGGAAAGACTGTCGGGGCAGCCCTGGAGCGCATTAATTCGAACAATTTCGACGGAAGCTGAACAGCTCGGCGCCCAGCTGGACGATACTCAGGCCAATGTTTCGCGCCTTCGAACTCGCAATTGCGAAGATTGGAATACTGTCCAATGACGGGGAGGACGACTTATCCGCCTTTCTTGCAAACCACAGATCGCCAGTGTGTTGGTCTGCGGCGACCTCTTCCCTTGTTTACCATTTGTTCTATCGTCGAAATCGCTGGCCTTACCACGGCAGCTGGCCCCGTCATCCGCGCTCCACTCATCGTTGGACCGTTCCTCTGAAGATGGTACCACTCGTCCCATCCTTGATCATGGTTCGTCCGCCTAGGCGTGCAATCGTGAGAGATTGACGGTCTTACAGTACGTTATCGACATTCATTCCTCCTGTCCCAGTCTGACCTCCTCTAGTCTATGCACATTCAAAGCCGACTGACACAATGGCGCTCGCGTCACCTCTTTCTCGTCCAGTTCGGCCTTGGCCAATACCGACCGCCCCTCGGGTATCGAACCACGTCTGTTTTGTCAGACGCACGGCACATCGGGAGCGATCCACAGAAGAAGGGATCGTTTGGCGATTATGATCTTGTTCCATTGCAGAGATCGTAGCATCTTTGGGGTCTGTTCCGCCAACGTGTTTACACAGAGCATTTGGCTTCGATAAGGGCATACAGGTACGTAGCAGTCGTATTCTGTGTTACGAAACCTCTTCGATGTGGCTCAACTACGCGCAGATCCTGTATGGGGGAATCTGGGAGGAATATCAGTTATCAAGCCGCAGAAAACAGAGGATGACGCACTATGCAGCTTCGTCTCGACTCCTCCGTGTTCTATTCATCCTGGCTGAGGAGCAGCGGTGATTTCGTCGTTCGAGAGCGAGAAGGAAGCAGTGATGCGTAGAATCAGTTGTACGCCAATGTGAGCGTTTGTTGAGATGGTGGGAGGAAGGAAACAACGTACACCGCCACTTCATTACCATGCCGCCGGTCGGTGATCGATGATAGAATGATTAGCGTTACCGACCAATCTAGTTCCCCTCCGGACTTCCCAGAGATAACATCGTTGCTACGGTCCTTTCGTCCGTATGATAAAGTGTCTCCGTCGCCGTCACCGTTGTGTATTCCTTTGTTCCATCGCGTCTAAATGTTAAGGCGAGCCATAGCAGCCCAATAGAAACACAATAAAGTTCGAACTAATACATATAAGAGTCAATCCTCACTTTTTCGGTGTGTCATAAAACACGTACTACGCTGGTTTCCAGTCCATCATATATTTAGCATTCAGGTCGTAGCGCTTCAACTCAATTCACACAGAACCATCATGCGCCTCATCCAATCTTCGTTTAAAGTCGCCTGCGCACTGGTCGTTCCCGCGCTACTTGTCAATGCTCAGTACGCAATATCATTCTCTACGAGTATGTCACTTAATTCGACATACAGCCCAACTTCACAAAAGCTCAAGTTGCATGGAACGCCCGACGGAGACTTAAGTGACCCATCCCAAATGATAGAATACCCTGCAGTCGAGATTTTCCCTACGGAGACGTCAACGGCTTTCACTATTAGAAAATGGCAAGTCGGAGAAAACAAGACACCAGTCAAGGCGTATGCCATGAAGACTGAAGAGGAAGCCTGGTCCGATACGGTTTCCCTATTCAAAGAAGTGATCTCCATCTCTCATCCTTATATGTGTACACGAATATTGATATACTCCTTCAGGATGGTACACTTCTAGCCGCTGGATATGACGATTCTGTCCCTCCAGAAATGTGGATTATCACAGTTTGGAACATCGGGCGTTACGATAAGGATTCAGATCCACAGACGATGGGTGATATACAGTGCGTGGAGCGTTGTAAATCTGCCGAACCGTAGTATGAATCTGCACGGGGACGAGAGGCGGGCGGAGGAATGTATAGAATAAATGGATAAGTAAGTTGCAAATAGAGTAAATGAAACTACATCGCAAAGAATTCTAAGACAATCTACGAGAGATTAGGTGCTTGCCGAGAGGATCACATACTTACAGTGTATACGGGAAAATCAAAAAGGGATTCAGCATCTTGCGGACGTCCCGGATATACAAAGCTTTGCTCGATAAATGCTGATTTAATTCGTTGAAGACAGTGCTGTATAGTACTGGCCCAGATTAACGAATAATACAAAGCGGAATGTAGCGTGGCGTTCATTGCCTATTTGGGCCTGTGATTGTTCTTGCTTGGTCATCGCGGTATTCCTTTCTGTTCACCACCATCATCTCCACTACGTCTTCGTACGGACGACTGTCACTCGACGACGAGCATCAACAAGAGACACGACAGGATCCTCTGGCCTGTCATTCGCGGATTTACCATCGCGCAAGCATCGACAAACGAATATGGCGGATATGCACGTAGCCATTGGGAAGGACGGTGCATCGTAAATCCCTTCCGTGAACATTTGATGTATCTC
Organism: Flammulina velutipes; assembly: GCA_011800155.1. Lineage (NCBI taxonomy): Eukaryota > Fungi > Basidiomycota > Agaricomycetes > Agaricales > Physalacriaceae > Flammulina > Flammulina velutipes. Next base: position 2,193,613 of record JAALGH010000011.1, read on the forward strand.
GCAGGTTTGCCTGTTGGCGATGTATCTGGTCTGCTCGCCTCGCCCTCGCCCAGAAACTTTCCTTCCCGCTCCTCGCTCTTTCCCCCTCGCTGTTCGGAGCCCAGCGTGACAGCTGGGGAGGTTCGATCCCTCCGAGGGGGCATATTCATCTCGTGTTGTTTCAATTGCGGCCGTTTTCTTGCCCAGCCGAACGCCTAAGACCAAGTCCAGCGCCATCCTCTTCGTACTCCATCGTCGCCAGCGCTTTCCGCCCAGTTCCACAGTCTCCATCCTCTGGATATCGGAATATGGGCAATCAAGCCGCAAGACGGTCCAGCGCTGCTTGCCTTCGCTCACCATCTACGTCCAGCTGCAGGACAGCGCTGCGAATGTTTTGCACGATCGATCCCCACGATAGCAGGGCGGATGTGAAGACTGGAATGCTGTCCAATAGCGAGCCGTTTTCACTGGAGACTACTGCTCGTCAGTGCGTCGTTTTGCGGCAACTTTAGCCTTCCCAATTCGACACGCCCCGTCATCTAGCCGTCGTTCGTGGTCGACCTGTCTCTTCGGGGGGTAGAGTTCGCCAACTCGTACCGCCGATTACAATTCGTCAACACGACGTATGCTAAGTACTTTTCTGGTTACGACCAAACGAACACATCGCCGGTATCCGGTTTTCTTGACCATCTTCACACTCAGCCCCATCCAGCAGGCCCGCGCAAACCTCAGATCTGCACACTTCAGGTTTGGATGATTGATTATCCTCGTCGTTGACTTGTGATGGTGGTGGTTGCCGTCTCTCACCACGGCGTTACGGGTGGGATGACAGGACTTGCATTGTACTCCTCCGGTGTTCCTGTAACTTCCCATCTTCCCTACTCACGGTCAGTACATTTTTCAAAATCTTGGAGATTGACATTTACCGCCAGGTGATCGTCAACCAGTCCAATACAGTCGAAGGCCCTGCCACGAGTTACCCGAGCTGAGTATAAAGAGCTTCGTCTGTTGTTCTATAGCGCTCACATACACAACTTTTATATCCCCTTCCAACAATACTATGCGTGTCTTCCAATCATGCCCCCTGTTCGCCTGGGCCGCATTACTACTGCCCGCATTACTCGCTAGCGCGTAGTACGTGATTCCTACGCTATCATCTTTACCCCTTACATATTCAAATAGCCCGCATTCACTCGAACGGCGTGGATACCAGCTCAAGCTCTTCAAATACCCCGGCCCAAGCATCGACTCCGACTCCGACTCTCCATTCGTCACCCTCACGCTCAAGAAAGCTGAACATGGGATTGATCTTCCTGGTTATCTCGTGCAATGGGATGGAAGGACCGCAAGAATCATGAGGGTAAAGATGGAACAGTACGACAGGGTAGTGGAGCAACTGAAAGAGGTGTGTCTCTTCCATGTATATTATTGAACGATCCCTCATTGACATCTTTACCAGGACAATATGTTCCTCGGGACTGGACAAGATGAGCTGAAACGAGTGTGGATCATTCGGACAGATTATGTTTGAGCTGGTGCGATAAATTCATAAAGTTTTGACAGCAAAGACACGACGACGGCCTTGAGAAGATATGTGTGCGATGTGATACCCCGCCGTCCGACGGGTGTAATATATGATAATGTAGACTAAAATAATAAGAAAGAACGAATCTAAGTACATTGTCTCTCGACACGTCGTAGCAATGGCCACTGTTTATCGCGTACAAAAGAGGTCGAAACGACGCTTCCATTCTCGTTGCCGCCTTTCATACCACCTACGAATCTGAGCGCATGAAAGTAGGAAGTACGGTCCGGACGAACCGGCTTTGCACTTGGCGTCTTACCACCACGACCACTCCAGGGACGGAGTCGCTACCGTCTAAACGAAGCCTGATGCGCGTTAGGCAGCCAGTCCTGGTGCGTCGTTGTATTACTTTCATCCGCGCGCTTTGCTAAACGACGACGCGTTGCCTGCTTCAGACGCGAAACCAAGCCCTCTAATGTCTCCTGGCTTGAGAAATTACATGTCCACCTAGATGAACCCCTTCGCATTACGTCGCCTACCTCGCCTACCTCGCCCAAACGTTCTCGGAGTCTGCTGTTCCGCTTTGCTCTACTCTTTTTTCGCCGCCTATCCCTCTTCGTTCCTTCCCCTTGCGTTTGATATGGAGCAGGTACCCGTCATCCTCCCCATTGGCCTTTCCACTCCTCGCTCTTATCCCGCTCGCTGTTCGGAGCCCAGTGTGACAGCTGGGGAGGTTCGATCCCTCCGAGGGGGCATATTCATTACCACGTCACTGCGACCAACCAGGATATCGCGACCGTCTGTTTGCCCACCCAAGGGCCTCAAGGCGATCCAGCGTTGCTTGAGCTTTCGCCTACCACATACTTCCAGCATAGCGAATATTCTGCACGCTCGAGTGCACCCACGAAGGGCCAAGCCGTCCTAACAAAAGTCTTTCATTTAAAGGCAAGCCTTAAAAGGTACCATCAAGTTTTAACCGATGCCATCAATTTAAACTGATGCCTCCTTCCCTTTTGGGTAACCATCACACCTTGTGACTGTTCAAGTCAGTCACATCATCCATCAACCACTTGTATGATGTCATTGATGTCTCTCACAATCACACATTGTGACGATCCAAGATGGTCACATCACATGCATCATCTGATCATGGCACATACACTGACTGTCATTGATGTATCTCTCCTTTGAAATTTCTTATGTAAAGATCACTCAGATGTGACCATCTAAGATCGTCGCATCTTGGAGTCACTTGAGATCATCAGTTAAACAAGTACATACATTGATCCAAATATATATAGCCTAGATCTGTCTCTGTGTCTCTTATCTTTACACCATCACCATCAACTTTTCACAATATGCTCTATCTTGCCTCTTTCAAGAACTGCACTCTTGCGCTTCCTCCTGTCTGTCTGGGTCTTCCGATTGCCCAGCACATTCCTCCTCATGTCGTGGCTCTTCGTCATCCCTCCCAACTTTACATCGCGCAACGTGAAACCCTAGCGCACGGACTTGGAGACATTGCCAATATCATGGCTAGGAACTGGGCCTATCAAATGCTCATCAGTGGTCGATCGTACCTCTCGCAAGAGGTCTTGATGAGACTGCCAACATTTTATGAGGACTTGGAGATGTGCATGAAGGATTGGCAGAAGGGAAACGGCAAGGAACTTCACAAGGCTGTCGAAACATTGGCTACTGTCGTGTAACATAAACATGACTTGTACTTATCCTCATGCTAACAACTATCTGTACAGCAATGTCTTTGACATCCAAGTCCAACATCTTCTCAACGACTATCTTGTAACAACTGTTACGCAGACAGTACTTGCGCGCTGGCAACCTGATCAAATTCAGGACGATGACAAGACGATAATTGAGGAGTACAAGGTGGAGGACTATATGGTATTGGTGAATGCAATTGGTGGTTTGACTCAGGCATCGATTGAAGGAGAGATTAACAACATGGACAGTATCACCGGTAATTGGTTGGTGAAGCAACTTAACTTGATGATGTAGGAAATGTAGTTGTATTCAAATCGAACTTTGCATGATATGCAAGTAGCTCTGGTAATTCTCAAGAACTAGTAAGAATTATTAAATCCTCGCACTCTTGTAGGAATCTAGACGTATCAGACAGTAGATGGTCATGTTTGATGGTATCAATCGCATGAGGTCATACATTGATGATCATATATATAGTCTGATCAGGCTCTTGCGCTCTTGCTCTCATCTCATCATCATCTACTTTGAAAATGCTCTATTTTCTTACGTTCAAGAACTGTACTTTCTCTCTTCCTCCGACTTGCCTAGCTCTGCCTATTGGCCAACATATTCCTCCCCATGTTTCCGCCACTCGTCTTCCCACACATATCGATACCGTCCAACGTAAAGCCTTTGCTAAGGCACTAGGAGAGATTGCCAATGTTATGGCGAGACACTGGATCGCTCAAATGCTCAGCAGTGGCAGGCGCAGGATCAACACATCGTTCACCTCCCAAGAAGATGTAGCCAAGCTTCACGTCTTTTACGAGCTGTTTGAGGAACGCGTAAAGGAGATCCAGAAGAGAGATGTTGACGATCTCAACAAGGCTGTTGAAGCATTGAGCGCTATGGTGTAGGTTCTTATTACTTTTTCAACATTGCAACTCTTGCTTAATATCTATTCAGCAATGTTTACGATATTCAAGTTCAACGTCTAGTTGATAGCTTTATGGTAACAGCAGTCAGCCACACTCTGCTTCTGCTTTGGCAGCCAAAAGAAGTTACCAAGCACAATTCGATCATTATCCAGAATTACGAGGTCGAGGGTTATACGATGTTGTTGTATGCTATGGCTGGTGTGGTACAGGCAAGCATTGAACAAGAGGTTGGCTACAAGGAGAGTATTACAGGAAATTGGTTGGTGAACGAGCTCAATATGATGATGTAGACAACATAGGTATACACAAAGAGGAATCAATGTTTCCTGTACTCTGTTGCAAGACACAAAATAGAAAAGCGTAGTTAATGTACTTGTATTAGCAGTGAAGTTGTTGTCAAACGTCAACAGAATCTTGTCGACTTTTAGATGTATTGATAAATCGTAAGACCATGATAGCAGCGATCAATTAATACAGTCCAAGCATTATCTTTCAAGCTATTATTGACCAGACTCACATCACTTTGATATAACAGCTTTCATGACCAACATAGTATGACTGAACATAAGCGTACAGACTTGAGTTAAAATTCAACTTGCTCAAGACATGTATACAAAATACCAGACTGTATGTACTATCGATCCAGTCTTTGTGAACCCGACATGAATGTTCATACACAGCATGACATTAGCTTGTAGGAAGAGACATACCCGCTATGTCCGCTATGTTTGAACACATCATTACATCGTAAACATAGACATATTCAAGTGTCGTGTAACATATTGAGATCGTGTGATAACCCCCCCCGAGTGTTTTGTAATAGCGTAAGAGTTGTTTGAGCGATTTGAGTGTAGTCGCACATGAATAGTGCACGCAGTGGTGCAGGCGAGTAGACATGCGTGTGCATTGAGATGAGTGTAGGATGTAGCGAGTAGATGCGATGGCGTGTGTTAGTTAGATAGCGAGTAGTTGCGATGGGGAGCGTTAGTTAGTTAGGGTTAGGGAGATGAGTATCCAACGCACGAGAGGGTGGCGGAAACTGTAGATGACTCTATTGAAGAGCGACGCAGCAGGATAAGGCGGTAGTGGGGGAACCACGTACCTGGGACCTTTCGCATTTAAGCTCTTCAGATCCTGCTTAGCGATCGACGATTTGTGAACGCTCAGTCATCGATGACTTGGCGATGACTGGCGCCGAGACGGTGATTTCTAATGTTTAGCGAGAGAAACTTACGCTATTGGACGGATACCGTGTGGCGCAAGGCCTAACAAAAGTCTTTCATTTAAAGGCAAGCCTTAAAAGGTACCATCAAGTTTTAACCGATGCCATCAATTTAAACTGATGCCTCCTTCCCTTTTGGGTAACCATCACACCTTGTGACTGTTCAAGTCAGTCACATCATCCATCAACCACTTGTATGATGTCATTGATGTCTCTCACAATCACACATTGTGACGATCCAAGATGGTCACATCACATGCATCATCTGATCATGGCACATACACTGACTGTCATTGATGTATCTCTCCTTTGAAATTTCTTATGTAAAGATCACTCAGATGTGACCATCTAAGATCGTCGCATCTTGGAGTCACTTGAGATCATCAGTTAAACAAGTACATACATTGATCCAAATATATATAGCCTAGATCTGTCTCTGTGTCTCTTATCTTTACACCATCACCATCAACTTTTCACAATATGCTCTATCTTGCCTCTTTCAAGAACTGCACTCTTGCGCTTCCTCCTGTCTGTCTGGGTCTTCCGATTGCCCAGCACATTCCTCCTCATGTCGTGGCTCTTCGTCATCCCTCCCAACTTTACATCGCGCAACGTGAAACCCTAGCGCACGGACTTGGAGACATTGCCAATATCATGGCTAGGAACTGGGCCTATCAAATGCTCATCAGTGGTCGATCGTACCTCTCGCAAGAGGTCTTGATGAGACTGCCAACATTTTATGAGGACTTGGAGATGTGCATGAAGGATTGGCAGAAGGGAAACGGCAAGGAACTTCACAAGGCTGTCGAAACATTGGCTACTGTCGTGTAACATAAACATGACTTGTACTTATCCTCATGCTAACAACTATCTGTACAGCAATGTCTTTGACATCCAAGTCCAACATCTTCTCAACGACTATCTTGTAACAACTGTTACGCAGACAGTACTTGCGCGCTGGCAACCTGATCAAATTCAGGACGATGACAAGACGATAATTGAGGAGTACAAGGTGGAGGACTATATGGTATTGGTGAATGCAATTGGTGGTTTGACTCAGGCATCGATTGAAGGAGAGATTAACAACATGGACAGTATCACCGGTAATTGGTTGGTGAAGCAACTTAACTTGATGATGTAGGAAATGTAGTTGTATTCAAATCGAACTTTGCATGATATGCAAGTAGCTCTGGTAATTCTCAAGAACTAGTAAGAATTATTAAATCCTCGCACTCTTGTAGGAATCTAGACGTATCAGACAGTAGATGGTCATGTTTGATGGTATCAATCGCATGAGGTCATACATTGATGATCATATATATAGTCTGATCAGGCTCTTGCGCTCTTGCTCTCATCTCATCATCATCTACTTTGAAAATGCTCTATTTTCTTACGTTCAAGAACTGTACTTTCTCTCTTCCTCCGACTTGCCTAGCTCTGCCTATTGGCCAACATATTCCTCCCCATGTTTCCGCCACTCGTCTTCCCACACATATCGATACCGTCCAACGTAAAGCCTTTGCTAAGGCACTAGGAGAGATTGCCAATGTTATGGCGAGACACTGGATCGCTCAAATGCTCAGCAGTGGCAGGCGCAGGATCAACACATCGTTCACCTCCCAAGAAGATGTAGCCAAGCTTCACGTCTTTTACGAGCTGTTTGAGGAACGCGTAAAGGAGATCCAGAAGAGAGATGTTGACGATCTCAACAAGGCTGTTGAAGCATTGAGCGCTATGGTGTAGGTTCTTATTACTTTTTCAACATTGCAACTCTTGCTTAATATCTATTCAGCAATGTTTACGATATTCAAGTTCAACGTCTAGTTGATAGCTTTATGGTAACAGCAGTCAGCCACACTCTGCTTCTGCTTTGGCAGCCAAAAGAAGTTACCAAGCACAATTCGATCATTATCCAGAATTACGAGGTCGAGGGTTATACGATGTTGTTGTATGCTATGGCTGGTGTGGTACAGGCAAGCATTGAACAAGAGGTTGGCTACAAGGAGAGTATTACAGGAAATTGGTTGGTGAACGAGCTCAATATGATGATGTAGACAACATAGGTATACACAAAGAGGAATCAATGTTTCCTGTACTCTGTTGCAAGACACAAAATAGAAAAGCGTAGTTAATGTACTTGTATTAGCAGTGAAGTTGTTGTCAAACGTCAACAGAATCTTGTCGACTTTTAGATGTATTGATAAATCGTAAGACCATGATAGCAGCGATCAATTAATACAGTCCAAGCATTATCTTTCAAGCTATTATTGACCAGACTCACATCACTTTGATATAACAGCTTTCATGACCAACATAGTATGACTGAACATAAGCGTACAGACTTGAGTTAAAATTCAACTTGCTCAAGACATGTATACAAAATACCAGACTGTATGTACTATCGATCCAGTCTTTGTGAACCCGACATGAATGTTCATACACAGCATGACATTAGCTTGTAGGAAGAGACATACCCGCTATGTCCGCTATGTTTGAACACATCATTACATCGTAAACATAGACATATTCAAGTGTCGTGTAACATATTGAGATCGTGTGATAACCCCCCCGAGTGTTTTGTAATAGCGTAAGAGTTGTTTGAGCGATTTGAGTGTAGTCGCACATGAATAGTGCACGCAGTGGTGCAGGCGAGTAGACATGCGTGTGCATTGAGATGAGTGTAGGATGTAGCGAGTAGATGCGATGGCGTGTGTTAGTTAGATAGCGAGTAGTTGCGATGGGGAGCGTTAGTTAGTTAGGGTTAGGGAGATGAGTATCCAACGCACGAGAGGGTGGCGGAAACTGTAGATGACTCTATTGCAGAGCGACGCAGCAGGATAAGGCGGTAGTGGGGGAACCACGTACCTGGGACCTTTCGCATTTAAGCTCTTCAGATCCTGCTTAGCGATCGACGATTTGTGAACGCTCAGTCATCGATGACTTGGCGATGACTGGCGCCGAGACGGTGATTTCTAATGTTTAGCGAGAGAAACTTACGCTATTGGACGGATACCGTGTGGCGCAAGGCCTTGTGATATCTGCTGAATCATGTTAGACTCGGCGCTGACTGAGACGCAGGGTTAGGGTTATCATCCACCTCCTGACAATACTCACATGGATCTGGGTTAGGGGGGTTAGGGTTAGGGGGTTAGGGTTAGG